>CM035114.1:58361853-58961853 GCA_020205505.1 Panax japonicus | reverse complement strand
GTACGTCACATTGATACCAACTGTGACTTCTATCCCTTAACCTAGATAGCACCTCACAATGATACCTATCAACTTGTTATCGTCATTCACGACGTGGCCTACAGAAAGTCTGGCTTCGGTGCATTCCACACAAGGAAGTCATCAACAAAAGGATCGGGGCTCTTTACTTATGGCTTGATATGACAATGATTGAATTTAATGGTTTGGTTGCTTGAATTCGCATAATAGGTTGGTTAGGAATATGAAAGCTAACAACCTTACGAAAAACATGATGAGTAGTTAACCAATCGTTTCCTAAAATCGCATCAAAGGCAAGTATTTTCAAAGAGACAAGATCAACACGTAAAGTAAAAGTGTCGATTTGAATCAAATAAGATTTATAAACAGTGGAGGTAACGAAGGTTTCTCCCAATACAGTTTCAATAGATAAATCAAAGTTTAACTTCTCTGGAGTTAAGTACAAACATTGAACACAACTAGGTGAAATAAAAGAGTGAGTAGAACCGATATCTAACACGGTATAGACTTCGTAAGAGCTTATGATTAACTTACCCGTGATAATTTTATTCAGGTTCCTCGTCACGAGAGAAGAAAAAACGCGCTCTCTTAAACTACCGGCTTTGGCTTTTCTGGGACAACCTTTGGTGCCTCCATCCTAATTGAATTTGTCTTCAGTGAACGACAAAATCGGGCTAAGTGGCCTTCTCTTCCACAATTATAACATGCTTTGGACGGCATCGTGCAATTTGGACAGATGTGTCCCTCCCCTCCGCATTTGAAGCATATGATAGGTGGTCTTTCTCCTTCCTTAACAACGGTTGCTGGTGCTGACGTCTTTCCATCATTGTTGATTCTCCTCTTCTTGAAATGTCCATTTCTATTATCTTGGCCATGATTACCACCGAAGTGGTTACCATTCTTGGCATGATAATTTTCCTCGCGATAGTTATCATTGTTCCGATGGCCATTGCCACCGGTATGATTATTATCGTGTTGCTGGTCATTACCTTTTGGTTGTGATAACTCATTATCGCGCTCCACTAACTGAGCCCTATTCACAATATCTGAATATAAACAAAGTTTATGAGAAATGAGGTATTGACGTATATCGGGTTTCAAACCTCGCAGAAACATTCGAGCCATTCGCTCCTCATTATCGACCAAATGGGATGCAAACCGGGACAACTCCGCAAACTTAGCCTCGTACTGCAACACGGTCATATTGTTTTGCTCCAGCTTGATAAACTCTACCTCCTTCATGTGACGAATACTTTCGAGAAAGTACTTGTCGTTGAACAGCTCTTGAAACTTCTCCCAAGACATCTTGAGTGCGTCAGTCTGGGTACGTTTTACAGATTCCCACCAATGATCTGCTTCTTCACGCAACATAAAGGTGGCGAATGGAACCTTTTGCTCCTCTGAGCATTCCAAGACATTAAATATCTTGGTAATCTGCTTTATTCATGTCTCCGCCTTAAGTGGTTCTGGCTTTCCCAAAAACTCCGGTTGTCCCAACTCCTTGAACTGCTTAGCGGTAACCGTCCGAGAGTTATCAGTATTTCTACCTGCATTTTGGACATGAGCTGCCTTCGCCTGTTGTTGAATGAATTGCATAAAGTCTCTGACCATTCCATCATTCACCATTTCATCGGTGTTATTATTTTCATGAGGAGTATTGTCCTCTAGTTGCACATTATCCTGATTATTGATATGTGGAGACTCAACAGTCTCCTGTGCTCCATTGATAATCTCAACATTCTCGGATGCCATTTTCAAACACTGCCATAAAACAAGGGTTAATTAACATATCACATATTATCCCTATACTTTGACCGACCAGTTAAATACCAAATAAACTTAGGTAGGTCATACTAGCGAAGGAATTTCCCGTCTCTCCCCTCCTAGTTCTAGTCTCACATCTTAGCCAGGGATCATATCCCTAAGCTCTGATACCAACTGTGACGCCCCCAAAATTAGGTATACATCGCCCATCTTGGGTCATCAGATACATGGTACATAATTCAAATACAACTTACTAATACGACTGTCGTGTACAATACGACAAAACATAACTGTGAGTTTGAATACAAATATTGTCTACTAGAGATTATACAAACTCAAAAAGAGTCCTCATTACAATTATTAATACACTATTTCACAGAATAGTAAGGACTACTAATGCTATCCTCTGGACCGTCACTCTGTTCCCCGACTAGTCCCTGCTATGTTCTCATTTCCTGAAGAGAACAGTGAAAGAAAGGGTGAGCTCAACTAGCCCAGTAAGAAATATTATGACTAAGATAATGCAGAATAAATTATCATTAGCCTCCAACAATGTTAAACTGATAAAATACAATAGACATCAAGTTTAACTGCAGCGGAACAAGCAATCCATTAAAAGAGTCAAGTAGAGAATTGAATCTACTATCTTTTATGATTTAAAAAGTTCTTCATCACTTTTATCGCTGAGACTCAGCTCAATAAATAATCCACATCATTAAATCATCCCTGCACTACAGGCCAAGGATATTCTTTAGTATCACGACCACGAATTATCCATGCACTACGGGCCAAAGATAATCGTGTTTTCATCAACGGTCCTGATCATGCCATAAAACAATTCATCTTTGCACTACGGCCAAAGAGAATCCATAGCCATAATCATACTAAAAACTGTCCATCAATGCACTACGGGCCAATGAGAACTTTTTCCACATCATTTGTAATATTACGGTCATGATTATACCGAATAATCCCTGGTCATAATCATACCAAGTCCATCTATGCACTACAGGCCACAGATGACTTTCAACATAACATAAACATGAGGATGATGACAATGATATAAGAATTCAATAAAACAAGTTCAAGAATTATTTTATCCAGAAATTATTAACGTCCAAATTGTCAACATGATACTATTTTGTAGAGTAAAATTCAAGAATGATCAGAAGAATATTTTCATGAAAGGATACTGGATGAAACGCAAATATCAAGAATATTCTACTAATTTCATGGAGTATAGAAGTCAAAACTTTAACCAACTGAGTATAATAAAGAATGGAATAACAAAAGAAATCACCATGCATGCGGTACTTCGCATAGACAGGTTATTCCAACAGAATACTAATAACGGAACCAGGTCAGGTGAAATTCACACTGACAGGATGTTCCAACAGAATAATAAATGCGGAATAATAAATGATGGAACTAGATCCGGCGTATAGCACAGACAGGATATTCCGACAGAAAAATAAAGACGGAATAATAAAAATGGAACTAGGTCCGGCGTATAGCACAGACAGGATATTCCGACAGAATAATAAAGGCAGAATAATAGAAGAATGTCACCAAGTATAGGGTAGACCGCGTATACAGGTTATTCCAACAGAATAATAAGAAATGGAATAACAACAGTTCTCTTCATGAATAACACCCCTTACCGTAACAGAAACTTGATATAGGAAAAGAAAAGTTAAGTAGCAAAAAGCTTTTCTTCTATCTCTCTATAGTTTCTCTCTCTAGAGTTCAGTGAATTCGTAAGAAAATAATGAATGAATGAGCTTCTATTTATAGGAAAATGGAATGCATAGTAACTAATCCATGAACGGTCCAGATTGATTTACTTTAATCTGACGGTCCATATTTAAAGAAAAATCTTTTAAATAAAATATAATATATTCTATTTATATAAAAAGATTTTTACTATGCAAACACTATGCAAAACACTATGCATAATAAAATATAATATATTCTATTTATAGAATAACTTTAATAAAGTATTTTGTTTTATATAAAAAGATGTTTCTGTTTTATTACGTTAATAATACGAATAAAACAAAACGTCATCATCGCTATAATAATTCATATTATTAATCGACAATAATTGAATCAAACTGAGCGACTTCTCACATAAATATCAATAATCAATACCGTGTGCTACTATGCAACAACGCGTATTACTGTACTTTTACTACCCAGTAGTTCAACAGTATCAACTGTAAAACTTCCGCCGTTATTTTCAATAAAATATTTTTGTCATTTTCTCAATCCGACAATAATTCCGTTGTGGGGTCCACCAATAATTGTACCGTCGTACGAATATTTTCCGACACAAAGAATATTCCCTGACCAATCGAATATAATATAACAACTTGCATACTTTGCAAAATTTATAAATACTACCCACAACTATAATATTATCTCAAATTCACACCATAATATAAAAAATTATTTTGAGAAAATTAATTCTTTATTCATAAAATCTGGGGTTTCACAAAAAACACATAAAATTATCAGTTTCCATTTTGTAACTTATTTAATACTCCCTCTGTCCTCAAAATGATGATTAAAAGTATATTTTTTTTGTCTCTAAAAAGATGAGATAAAATACATAAAATAAATGATAAATATATCATTTAGTGGGATCCATAAGTATAAAAAATAAAAGTATTCATCACTTTATATAATCTTATGAACAGTTAAAGTTAAAGATAATTTTAAAACCTTTTTAGTCTTATCTTTTTAATTTTTTTTAATACATTGTAAATCTTATTTTGCTCATTTTTTTTGGAGCGAGAGGGAGTAAGTTGGAATAACTTGTTTATTGCCATTCTTTTGAATAAATTATTTGATAAGTTCAAGTATTATATTTGGTGCAACTTGTTTTAAAAATAAATTATTGAAAAATAAGTCTCATTCTTTTAAGTTTTTTTTATAATTTTGCGTGTTTTTAGGGTACTGTATATTGAAATGACTTATATCTTATTCCTAACAAGTTAAAACAAGTTAATCAGCTTATTTTTTGAAGTATTACCTCCGTCCTCAATAAAATGTCTAAAAATAAAATGAGCACACAAGATTTACGGGTCGAGCTATAAAATGAGCACACAAGATTTATGGGTCGACCTATTTCTTCATTATCGCCTTTGAGTAGGTCTTACTCAAGCCGCTTAAAAGGGTGTTTGATAAAAATTTAATAAATTTGATCTGAATTTGAATTTAAATAAAAAAAATTATTTAATAATTGACATATCTGAATAATATATTTTTATTATTTTTTTTCTATAAAAAAATTCAAAAAATTATTGTAAATTTATTTAATATTACTTAATATAATAGTTAATATTGTAAAAAAAAAGTTCATTCAGCCAAAAAAATTAGACTAAACCAATCAGCTCAAAATCGTCTGAATGGCTGATCGGTTCAGCCATTCAGACATTTTTTTTAAACAAATACACTGAATGGCTGAATCAGTCAGCTATTAAGCTGCAATCAAACAGCCCTTAAGAGCTTCTACTTGTTTTTTTAATCCAAATAGGGGTGACATGATTATCGCATTTTAATGTCATAAAATGCATCAATAGTGTCATAGAAGCAGAAAAAATCAACAAACAGACCCGTAATAATCAAAGTAGTATATTTTACATTACAAATTACATAATGTTACAAATCTACACTTCTCATAAAAATGCTGATAGACAATGTACACTCAATTTGTCACTAGTATATATAATTTTTTTTTATTTGAGAAACATAATAAACTGGAAAAACCGTAACTGCAAAATATTAACCGAAAATGTTAGTAACAGAATGGTTTGGTTAACCGCGGTTACAGATTTTTTACATTAATAACCGCATTATAGCTCAAAGGCTTGAACAGGATGGGTAAAATGGTAGCCGCTAATGTAGTTCAAACATTGTTTGATTAGATCCAGTAGAAGTTGGATATTGTGACGAACAGTTTGTTCACTTGGTACAAACGGATCAAGGGTACTTGAACTTGAAGGAATAAAATCATACAGAGTATTTTGTTATTCTTTCATTATATTCCGGCTTCTTTTTTATTATAATTATTTACTTTTCTTGGGCCGCTTGGGTGTGGGTGTGGGTGTGGGTGTGGGTGTGCGTGGGGGTGGGGGCGGGGGAGAAGGCGGCAATGTTACTTACAGGCAAGTTTCGAGCCTCTTAGGACAAGACTACAGCTGTAATGGGAACACATGTAGAACTTTAAGTTGACTATAAAAATGAACTTTAAGAAATCCCTAGAACCCTGAACTGGTTCAAGCAGCTTTCCAATTTAAAGCAGACCAACTGTGCTGATTATCACCTGGAAACAAATTTAGCTTTCAGATGCAATTGACCAAGGATACTAAAATCAAAGAGGAAGAAATACAAGTAAATAACATGAGAAATTCAGTGATTGACAATTGCACTGATAACAACCAAAAAGGTACATACCCCATGTACTGATTGTTCAATGCAACATACTGTTATTATAGAAATAAAGGAAACAACTTACGTATTGAAGGTCACATTGTAGGGCGTGAGAAGTAGATTCATTTAAAAAACTTAGTGAACTTCCTCCATCAACTAACATTGTGAGCTCTTTTCCATAGCTTTGTCCATTAATACTAGTTTTTGATTTCTTCCCTTTCCACTCTTTTTCACAATTGTGACCAGTCGGGAATTTCTCATTACAGTAAAAACATAATCCTTCGGCCCTCCTTTCCTCTCTTTGAACAACAGTAATGGGATTTGGCTTGGCTTATGTGGGGTGTTGAGTTTTTGGGTAGGTCAAGAAGGGATGCCTTGGTAGAAAGTTTTAAGGTTTGGTATAGAACTAATATAAGCACAAACAATCAATAATTAAAAGATCTAATTATAGTGAGTTCAGGAGGAGTTTTGATGGAAATCCATGAGAATGAAGTTAGTAATTTTAATTGATGACTGTTATTTAAACCATGGACGAACCCTGGTTTGGTAAAAATCTTTAGCTGCAGGTGCCTCTAAGAGCAAAGCATCGCGACTAATACTTTTTCAAGGTTTGTGCTACTACTAAGTTGCTTTCGATTAAATATTTGGGTTGAATTAGAGTATTTATGTGCTCAATAAGGATATACCAGAATGCGAAGGATTTGATAGAGGAAGAGATAGTTGACATGGGGAATGGAGTTGGCTCGCGAAAGAAATGAGAAGAGAGAGCCAGGACCAGGATCAATGCTCATATACAAGATTGTTAGGACCTCGGTTTTAACTTGGAGAGGGTAGATAGCAGAAAAACAAGAGAAAAATAGGGAGGAAGTAGGGTCAGAACATGGCAGAAAACGATGAAGTAATAAGAAAAAATAGAGGGATAAATGGCCACAAACGTGAGCTTCCAATAGATTTTTTCATTCACAAAAATCATGACCTCTACTCTCTATTACATCACTATAAAAATAGCTAATTAAGAATTGGTAACGAGTAACATGTCCTTATTCTCCCTACCAAACTCACATGGCATCACATGGATTGCGCCATCTTCTAGAACAATACTTGCTACTAGTTAATATTATATTACTATGACAAGCTACTGAGCTTGACATATATTGTTCCTTTTTCTATTATATTAGTATATGGTTCAACCAAGTCTCTCTTTAAGCTATCAATGCAATCAAGTAAAGGTTTATGGTCATGAGAGAGTCTAAAATTATTTATACGCATAGACATCGTTGAGCTGAATTCAAATAATTCTCACATTTTGTTTCTGTTTAGCTTTTCCTTCGAATGTAATCTATCGTCCATCTTTTTTTATTGGAAAAATATATTCAAGACCAAAAGTTACTATATATCACAATCACGGTCTCATTTTCTTATGATATTTTCGTTCTTTTATAGCTTGACTAAAAGAGTTTCCAACATCATCAACCTAGATACAGACATTTCAATCTATCATTCAAGAACTCAAAGCTGACCACAGCTACAAGCCTACAACCAAAATTGAACGTGTGAACACATGATCGACAGTGCATATATATATATATATATATATATATATATATATATCAAGAACCAAAACAATGAGGGCAATGTAGCATCTAATTGAACACGAAGAACAAGAAAAGGGAGGAAATACAATAGTTAAACTAGAGTAAACTAAATACAAAAAGATATGTTACTAGTCATAATTACCTTTTGCAGAAACAAGAGAGGATTTGACAAACATGTGTATCAAGGGTTCTTCGCAGGAACAAGCAAAACCCGGTAATAGTATAATACCCACTTACTGGTTCAGATAAATGCAGCCCTCATCAGGGAATCAGCCCCTCTTAACTTTTCCACGTACAAGAATATCATAAGTTGCGTCATCAGGCATAAGTCCTCTGTCAAGCATCTCATCATGCAATCTAAAAGCCTCTAGCAAATTCCCCTCCCGGAAGTATCCAGCAATCAATGTATTATAAATAAGAACATTTGGAACTGTACTCTTACTGTCCATCTCTTCAAAGACCTTCCTTGCATTCTCTAGCTGCCCTTTACTACATAGACCATTTACAAGAACGGTATATGTGATGACATCTGGCTTAATACCCTTTGCAAGCATCTCTGTATACATATATGAAGCAAGGAGTATTTTTCCTTCTTTGAATAATCCATCAATTAAAGTAGTGTACGTTGGCAAGTCACATGGAATCCCTTCGTCAGTCATTTTCTTATGCAAGACAAGCGCTGCATCCATGTTATTTAGATTTCTAAAGCCACTAATCATGCTATTATAAACAACTGAGTTAGGAGATAAACCAACTTCAAGAAGTTCATCAAAAAGTTCTTTTGCCCTTCCCATGTCTCTACGTTTGCAAAATCCATCTATGAGGACAGCATATGCAGTAACATCCAATTCAAGGCCCTTGTTTCTCATATCATTCTTCATTTTCATAGCCAGATCAATGTTGTTGCTTTTAAGAAATCCGTCAATCAAAGTAGTGTAAGTAACAACATTTGGGGAGAACCCCTTTTCACACATATCACTATAAACAGCCAATGCAGAATTAATGGCATCTTCCTTGATAAAGCCATTTATAATGCTATTGTATGTCATGCAGTTGGGGATAAAGTCGTCCTCCACCACCAACTTCTTCAGGGTATCTCTCGCTTCAGAAGTTCGGCCAATTATGCACAAACCATTGATTATAGTATTGAACGTAAAACTTGTAGGGGCAATCCCTAAATCCACCATCTGGTCAAAAATCTTGAAGGCTTCTTCAGCCTCACCTTTTTTGAAATACCCATCAATCAGAATACTGTATGTAGCTACATTTGCTTTCAAACCCTTTTCCAGCATATCAGAAAATAATTTTGATGCCGAATCCATATTCCCTTGTCTGCAGTAGCCAAGCATCAGGTTGTTATACGAAACAACACTTGGTGCCACCCCTTTACTTAACATATTTTCCCATAAACTGCAAGCTTCATTCACTTTACCATCTTTACAGAGCCAATATATGAGAACATTGTATGTAAAAACATTGGCAATATCACACTCAACTGCCTCGTGAAACTGTTTATATGCCTCTTCCAACAACCTAGCTTTGAGAAAACCCCGTATCAAAGAATTAACATTATAGACATTTGGTTGTATACCTTCGAGTTTCATTTGGGTGTACAACTCCTTCGCCTTTTCCATATTTCCAGACAAACAGCACCCTTCAATTAGAACCGAATAAGTCACATTGTTTGGAGTAAGTCCATCTTTGACAATCTCTTTGTATAAACCTAATGCACTACCAAGATTACCCTGCATATAATATCCCTTCATCAAGCTTGTTGCAACTACCAAATTCATGGGAACCCCACAAGTAACCATCTCATCCTTAACCCTTAATGCATCTACCATGTTTCTCTGCTTCACATAAGCTCCAATTACACACGTAAACGTTCCCTTTGAAGGAACCCATCCCCTTTCCTTCATTTCATTCAACAATTCACATGCAGCATTCGCATCAGGTTTCTTGCAAATAGCCTGAATAGCAGTACTATACGTAGCTGCATCAAGTTTAAGCACATTAGCCTTTGCTTCCCTAAAGTACTGCTCAGCCTCCTCAACCTTTCCTTCTTTCAGACATGCACGCATGATCACATGTATTGTAGCACAATCATAACTAATTCCTCTTCCAACTATTTCATTATACAAAACTCGAGCTTCTCCAATCATATTATTTCTAACAAGTCTACTCAAAAGAATGTTTACATATCGAACACCCAAAGTTAGCTTGTTTACAACTATTCTGTTAAAACAATCAATACCATCCCCAAATCTACAAGCGCTAACAAAGCTATTCAACAAGTAATTGAAAACACTATAATCCAACTCAAAATCAAACCTTTTAGCAGAATCAACCAAATGATCAACAAGAACTGGACCAACGACACTCGAACTGTGCGAAACAGATCGATTAAGTAAATACCGAACAATTCTATGATGATTCTGTGAACCCACCAGAATGTGGAGCAAAACACAAAAAGGGTCAATGTTGTTGATGACACCGCAACTATTTTCAGACCTATAGAAGTATTTCAAAGCTGATTCAGGGTCATTTTTATGAGTTAACAGAACTTCTACCACATGGGTCTGATCTATAACTTCATTTTCTGAATTGGGTTCGGTAAATTTCTCAGACAAAGTAATTTTTGGATCGAAATTCAAGAGAAGCCGTGAAAGAGAAGGAGATTCAGATGATGCAAATGTGTTCGGAAGGCGAGAATCTGAAATGGGTATCTTTGAGATTTCTGGTTCTGAAAATGAATTCTCAGTAGAGATATGATGACAGATTGACCGGGTCAGAATTTTTCGTCAATTTATTTCAAATAATTGGGCTGAAGAAAATCCAAAGAGGAGGCTAATGGGCATGAGACATAAATTTGGGTCAATTTAATACAAGCCCAAATAATAACAGGATTGTTCGCACACAAGTAAACAAGAAAGATTATTGGATGCAACTACAATATACTCCTAAGGCACAAAAGAAACAAGATCAGCCGGGGGAGGTGGAAGAAATTATAGAATATGCAGTCCAAGGAGAGTTATTGGGTTCGAGTGTTCAAGTTAAAATCCAAGATCAAAAGCAAGATGGTGAACATCCGAAAGAAATTAATCAAGGAGATGAGTTTGTAAAAGAAAATGCATGTGGAAAAGATCGACAAAAAGAAATTGTTCGAAAGATTGATAATGTTAAAGAAAAAATTGAAAGGAGTGAGAATGAAAAGAAAAGAGAGATTGAGAATAAAGAGGATGAGAGTGACCTTGAAAACAAACGAGAGAAAAACAAACGAGAGGGTGAGCATAAAGAAGAGAGAGAAGAAATATTTGACTATGAAAAAGAGAGTGAGTTGAAAAGTGAGTTATATTTTAAAAAGCCAATGACTGTACATTCGTACAAGACGGCGCTTTTGAATACTAACACTAATGATTCTTCTTTGTCTAGTTTTGTTTTGTCTCTTGTACAGGTTGTTGATGAAATACCCCGTACTATCATTCCGTACCGATCAGCTGATAGTATTCCCGAGGAGACGACGGAGTTACCAAGGCGGGTTGGAGAGTTGGTGAAAGTGGGTATCGTGAGAGAAGACATGAGTTCATGTGTTGATTATGAGATCATAATATCTAAGGAGGATGGGACAACGAGTTTGTTCATCGATTTTGAATTGGTAAACAAGTATCGTTATTCTTTTTCTTGTTTGGATAATATGCTTGATAAATTGCATAGTTCTTATGTTTTATCTACATGTGATAATAATCATGTGATGACGATGCCTAATCAATTTAGCATGAAATATTGTGATAAATGGAAAATTGTTTTAGCATGTGAGTTATATAGGTGGTTAGTTATTTTTGTTAGATTAACTGATGCATCTAGTGTTTTCATAAGTTATTTAAAACATGTTTTGCATGCTTCCGTTGGAAAATTTGTTGTTAGCTATTTTGATGGTAGAATCATTTTTATCATAAACTATGGAGGATATTTGATTTATGTTGAGTTAGTTTATGATCATGATATATATTCTCGTTTTCGATGTGTTTACTTGCATGAAATTAATTCTAGGTTTTGTTATCCGAATATTAACTTAGGGTTTCATGTTAGTCAATCTTTACATGAATTGTCGTTAGTTGACAATGGTAGTAATCATGTTGTTTCGTTGGAGCAATCTTCATTACAAGATTTGCTATCATATGGTTCTGATTTAAGAAATGTTTATCATCAAGATGGTTTGAGAGATGAGTTATTTGCATGTGTAGTTAGTTCACTTGGATTAGCTAAGGCATTGCATACTTCTATGGAATTGTTGAATTATATTTTACATTTTTTCATGGGAAAATTTGTTATTCTCTCTTTTGATGATATTCCGATTTTTGTCAACATTTTGGGAAATTCTTTAGCATGTGTTGAGTTTGTTTGTGATCATCGTCGATATGCAATTGAATTTTCAATTTATGCTTGTGACCTTTTTACTCCGTTGATAACATTATTTGTTCTTTATTGTGTTAATGTCAATGGAAAGAGGGAGGTTTGTTGTGTTTTGCAGATTCGTGATAGGATCATATTCATCGAGAGAAACATGGATCGTGCAGTTCATCCCGTTCAATGCATAAGACATCTACAGGGAAGTGTTTTGAATATTGTCTTAGTAGAGTATGCATATGATTTTGGTTTATTTAATTTCTTTGTGATTAGACAAAAGAAACTTATTGATTTGTTTTGTTTCGTGTTTAATCCAGGAATTCAAGAGAGTTTGCGTGAGCAGCATGACGAATTTCAAGTATTGATATTTGACCCAGGATCATTGGCGTGGTTATGTTTGAAAATGATCGATATCATAAGATTTCTGTTTGATCCGGGAATTCGTCATTGGGAGAATCTATCACATGAAGAGTTTTTCATTTTAATATTTGATCCAGGAGGAGTTGGAACTTTTCAATTTCTTGATTGCGTTACTGATTTTGCTCATTCATTTAAATTATCAGGTGAGACTTGTGGTTATGTTTTGTTCGGTGATTCTAACTTTGATTGTTTGATGTAGGATCAAATTTGTGGATAAATCCTTTTCAAGGGGAGCGGATGCCAGATTTGAGGACAAATCCTTTTGAAGAGGAGGGGAATGATGACAGATTGACCGGGTCAGAATTTTTCGTCAATTTATTTCAAATAATTGGGCTGAAGAAAATCCAAAGAGGAGGCTAATGGGCATGAGACATAAATTTGGGTCAATTTAATACAAGCCCAAATTAAAGTCCAATCTCACAATTGAGGACGATATCATATTAACATGTGGGCCAAAAATTTCGTTTACACAACATTGGAAGGATTTTTAGATTTTTATAATCCTATTACAATTAGGATTTCTTTTAATTAAATTTCTTTTCCAAATTGATTTTTATTTCCTTATAGAAATTAGGGTTATAGTTTATAAATTCCTATTAGGATTTGGATTGTTTTAATTAGATTTCTTTTCCAAATTGATTTTTATTTCCTTATAGAAATTAGGGTTATAGTTTATAAATTCCTATTAGGATTTGGATTGTTTTGAGTAGTATAAATAGAGGGTCAAGTTGATGTAATCAAACACAATATACATTATTCATTATTCAATATATTTGTGAGATTATTCTCTTCTTTTGGTTCTTTGAAGAATTCCTAAGTATTTTTCTTAGTTATTTCTTTGAGATTCAATTTGACTTATCATACAACAATTCATAGTTGTATGTGGCGTCTTCTACCGCATCAATCGTCGATTGTACCAAGATTACCGCTTCAATATAAGCGAGGGGTCAAGGTGTCGTTGGTGTCCATTCAACGCAGAATTCCGAACGCGAGCAATTGTACCAAGATTACCGTCTACATATAGGCGAGGGGTTAAGGTGTTGCAAGCAATTCACCCAACAACTGTGCTAGAAACGGTCCGGGCGACGACCACCTCACGCAAGCGTGCCGTGGAGTCTATCAAGATAGAACCTTGAGAGTTTGGAGTGTGAATTGAGGAAAGAAATCGTTGGGATTTGCGAGTATGAAGTAACAGGCACAGAGGGATTACTGGAGAAGAAGGTAGCTGCCGAGTTCTCATGTTTGGCTTCCACAGAGAGACGAAAGCCCTACAAAAACCCTGAAAATATGAGTTGAGGCAAAATTGAATTTCAAAACAAAGAAATGGTTGATGTAAAAATAATAAACTTGCCGCATAAGAAAACATAAAATGTTACCGCCTCCGTTCACAAAAGATGGTCGTTTAAGATTTTTGTGCATAGAATAAAATTTATTTAAAATTTTATCAGTACCTTTTTATAAGAAATTAAAAATTATTAATACAAGAAAAAAAATTTCTTGAAATAATGAGAAAAGATAGGGGTAATATAGGAACATAAATAATTTATTCTCCTCAAAAATTATAAATAACAAATATTTTAAAATAATTTTTTTCTTCTAAAACGATAATTTTTTAAGAACGGAGGGAGCATAAAATTAGAAATAACACAAGCAAGAGTATAAGAAAACAGATTTTCTTGTATTCTTCGGTCACACAAATACGTGGATAATTATTAACTTCCCAAATATATGAATAAAAGAAGAAAGATCAAAAGAAAATTGGAGAATGAATATTTCATCATCAGAGTTGGTCTTGGGTTTTTTAAAGCGCATCATAAAAAAATAAAATAAATAAATTATCAATTAATTAATTTTATTAAAATTATAAAAATTTACAAAAGATAAAAAAAGAACACTTTGGGGTCTCATTAAAAATTTGTTTGGAGAAAATTTAATGGATCAAAACCCCAAATGTAATACCCCAACTTTTATGAATAAAGATTTAATTTTCTCTAAATATTATTTTTGAATAATAAGATGTGAATTTGATATAATGTTATAGTTGTGGGTAATATTTATAAATTTTATAAAATAAGCAAGTTGTTATAAAATATTCGTTTGGTCGGGGAATATTCGTTTTATCAAAGAATATTCGTATAACGGCACAATCATTGATGAACCTCACAACGGAATTACTGTCGGAGTTTAAAAACAACAGAATTAACTTTTTATAAAAATAACGGCAAAAGTTTTACCGTTAACTGTTAGAATACCCGGTGATAAAAGTACAGTAATACGCGCGGTTACACAGTAGCACATAGTATTGTACAATATATTTGATTATTGATGCTTACGTGAGAAGTCACTCAGTTTTATTCAATTATTGCCACAGTAATTGCTGCTTAGTATTTCACATTATTGATTCAATTATTGTCATAATATCATCTGCACAATATTTTATATTATTAAATTAATAATTAAGACGACAAAAATTATTCATATTATTATTTGCATTATTGACGATGTCTAGAAAGTTCTGTCGAGGAAAGATGTTTGGTCACCTAATTGCGCACCAATAAGGAGAAGTCCTTATCGGAAAGCCCCCTATTTCCTGAAAATGATCTGGTTGTTAATATTGTGAGTTATAATATTAATAATGAATAAGATCGTGTTAATTAAAGATAAGAATAATAATTGATGAGTGAAAGATGTTTATTCAATTATCCTTTTAAATTGGTGTTTGTTCATTCTTTCGTATGTTAGGATATTATTGGCCAGCTTTTCAAATAATGCAGCTACTGTTCACTGCCTTATGAACGAGGGCGCTCCCTCATTGGTCCATATCTTCCAAACTTAATTACCTTCAAAAAAGGGCGCTCCCTCATTGGTCTAAATCTCCCACTTTGCTAGTTATGTCCTCAGGAGGGCACTCTCTCATTGGTTGATTCAAATATGTGCTGCTGAATTGTGCCTGTGAAATTTTTTCCTGTGCAGTCTGTGATTATTTTCTTAAATAGTATCCTGCTATTCTCCTATAAATAGGATGCTTAGTTTAGAAATGAAAATCACACCAGAATTAGAGAATTCTTCTTCTATAATATTGAGCGTATTTCTTTTGAGTTTAAGGAAGTTTTGAGTGTAGAAAATAATATAAGTTTTCTTCAAGAATATCTCCGCTATACCAGTCAGAATACTCTCCTTTTAAGGTAAGGGATATTATTTTTGTTCAATATTCGTAAGAAATAATATTTTCTTCCATACTTTGTAGTATGCAAGTAATATTATTTCGTTTCAGATTCTGAATTCTACACTCATTTGGTTAAAAATTGCTTCTATACTCCTTAAAATTAGTAGAATATCCTTGAAATTTGCGCTTTATCGAGTATCTTTTCACGAGAATATTTTTTTGAACAATCTTGTTAAATTTTAATCTTTTCATGTCGGGGTACTATTCATGGGGCACTATTCACTCGGGTACTATTCACCTGGGATACTATTCATGACAAAAAATTTAATTTCTTTTCTGTCCAAATTATTTTTGATACAATATTATTCTTGAATTTTACTCCACAAAACAGTATCATATTGACAATTTGGACATTAATTATTGAATTCTGGATTAATTGAATTATAAATCTTTAAAATTTATCCTTTCTTTCATTTAATTGAATTCTTATATCATTGTCATCATCCTCATGCTTATATTGTAATGAAAGTCATCTTTGGCCCGTAGTGTATAGATGGACTGTTGATTGGTATGATTATGACTATTGATCGGTATAATCATGATTTGTAATGTTATAAATGATGTGGTAAAAGTCCTCATTGGCCCGTAGTGCATTGATGAATAATTGTTGGCATAATCATGACCATTGGTGATAATAATGAATATCCTTGGCCCGTAGTGCATGGATAATTCATGGATGTGATACTAACGAATATCCTTGGCCCGTAGTGCATGGATAATTCAATGATGTGGATTATTTATTGAGTTGTGTTACAACGATAAAATATTGATGATAAACTTTTAAATCATAGAAGATAATATATATCATACTCTACTTGACTTTTCTAATGGATTGTTTATTCTGCTGCAGTTAAACTTATTGTCTATTGTATTCTATTAGTTTAACACTGTTGAAGGCTAACAATAATTTATTATGCATTATCTTAGTCATAATATTATTTACTGGGCTAGTTGAGCTCACCCTTTGCTTTCATTGTTCTATTCAGGAAATGAGAATATAGCTGAGACTAGTCGGAGAACAGAGTGATGGTCCGAGATGGTGGCTATAGTAGTCCTCACTATTTTATAAAATAGTGTGATAATATATATAATGAGGACTCTATGAGACAATATTCGTATTAAAAATCTCAGTTATGTTTTGTCGTATTTTACACGACACTTGTATATTTAAGTTTGTATTTGAATTATGTACCATGTATTTGGCGACTCAGAATGGGCGATGTATACCTATTTTGGGGGCGTCACAGTTGGTATCAAAGCTTAGGGATATGATCCCTGACTGAGATTTGAGGCTAGAACTAGAAGGGGAGAGACGTGTAAATCCTTCGCTAGTATGACCTACCTAAGCTTATTTGTTATTTAATTGGTCGGTCAGAATATAGGGATAATATGTGACATGTCAATTAACCCTTTTTTTATGGCAGTGTTTAAAAATGGCAACTAAAAATGTTAAGAAAAACAATGAAGCACATGAGACCCTTGATCAAGGATAATGTGCATCAAGAAGGCAATAATCCTCAGGTAAACAACAACACCGAGCAAATGATGAACGATGGAATATTCAGAGGCTTTCTGTAATTCATGCAATATCAGGCGAGTGAGACTCCTATGCAAAATACAGGTGGAAACACTGGCAACTCACGGTTGGTCACCGCTAAGCAATTCAAGGATCTAGGACCACCAGATTTTTTGGGAAAGCTAGAACCACTTAAGGCAGAGACGTGGATTAAGCAGATCACCAAGATATTTGATGTCTTGGGATGCTCCGAGGAGTAAAAGGTTCCCTTTGCCACCTTCATGTTGCGAGGAGAGACAAATCATTGGTGGGAATCTATAAAACGTACTCAGCTTGCTGTACTGGGGAGAAGTTCCAAGAATTGTTCAACGACAAGTACTTTCCTGAAAGTATTCATCACATGAAGGAAGTAAAATTCATCAAGCTGGAACAAAATAATATGATCGTGTCATAGTTTGAAGCTAAGTTTGCCGAGTTGTCCCGGTTTGCATCCCATTTGGTAGATAATGAGGAGCGTACGGCGTGGATGTTTCTAAGAGGTTTGAAACTCAAAATAAGTCAATACCTCATTTCTCACAAACTTTGCTTGTATTCAGATGTTGTGAATAAGGCTCAGTTATTGGAGCGTCAACCCAACCAAGAGACAACAGCCGACAAAACGATAATACCAGTGGTAGCAGTCATCGAAGCGGTGACAACAAACGTGGAGGAAGTCAACATGCTAGAAATGGTAACCACTTCGGTGGTAATCCTGACCAAGATAATAGAAGTGAAAATTTCAAGAAGAGGAGATTCAATAATGATGGAAAGACGTCAGCACCAACACCCATTGTTAAGGAATGAGAATGACCACCAGTCGTATGCTACAAATACGGAGGGGAGGGACACATCAGTCCAAACTGTACGCAACAATCCAAAGCGTGTTATAATTGCGGAAGAGAAGGTCACCTAGCCCGATTTTATCGTTTAGTGAAGTCGAGTCTAGCTGGGATGGAGACACCAAAGGCCGTCCCAGGTAAGTCAAAGCCGGTAGTTCAAAGAAGAGCGTTTGTCACGACCTCCCAAAAAGTGAGGAACCCGAATGAGGTTATCACAGGTAAGCTAATCATAAACTCTTGCGAAGTCTATACCTTATTTGATACCGGTTCTATCCATTCTTTTATTTCTCCTACTTGCGCTCAACGTTTAAATTTAACTCCGAAGAAATTAGACTTTGACTTATCTGTTGAAACTCCATTGGGAGAAACATTCATTATATCCACTGTTTATAAATCTTGTTTGATTCAAATCGGCAACCTCACTTCACCTGTTGATCTTATCTCTTTGAAAATACTTGCATTTGATGTAATTTTAGGGATTGATTGATTAACTACTCATCATGCTAAAATTGATTATTTTCATAAGGTTGTTAGCTTTCATTTCCTAACCAACCTATTATGCGAATTCAAGCAACCAAACCACTAAAGTCTATCACTGTCTTATCAAGCCATAAAACCATTCGTTTATTGAAAAACGAATGTCAAGCTTTCTTAGCCCATGTCACTGATTTAAACAAAAATACGTCAAATTTGAATGATATTTCTATTGTTAATAAATTTCCTGACGTATTCCCTGAAGAACTTCCTGACCTACCCCTAGAGAGTGAAATCGAGTTTTGTATTGACCTTGAACACGATACAAAATATGAGACCCCATATTTTATGAATAAAGATTTAAATTTCTCGAAATATTTTTTTTGAATATTATGGTGTGGATTTGATATAATGTTATAGTTGTGGGTAATATTTATAAATTTTGTAAATTAAGTAAGTGGTTATATAATATTCGATTGGTCGGGAAATATTCGTTTTAACAGGGAATATTCGTACGACGACACAATCATTGGTGGACCCCACAACGAAAGTATTGTCGTAGTAAGAAAATGACAGAATTATCTTTTATTAAAAATAACGGCGAAAGTGTTACCGTTAAAACTATTGAACTACCCGGTAGTAAAAGTACAGTAATACGCGTGGTTGCATAGTAGCACACGGTATTGGTTATTGATGCTTACGTGAGAAGTCACTAAGTTATATTCAATTATTGCTACAGTAATTGCTGCATCATATCTCTCATATTATTAATTCAATTATTGTCACAATATCATCTGTATAATATGTTATATTATTAAATCAATAATTGAGACGACAAAGTTATTCTTATTATTAAATTACAATATTTACAATGTCTAAAAGTTCTGTCAAGGAGAGGTTTGGTCATCTAATTGCGCGCCAATAAGGAGAAATCCTTATCGGAAAGTCCCCACTTTCCTAGGAACAACCTGATTGTTAAATATTGTGAATTATAATATTAATGATGAATAAGTTCATGTTGACTAAAGATGAAATTGATAGTTCCATTGTATTGGAATTATTAGTGTTAGTGGAAATCGACATTTATTTCAATAATAATTGATGTCTGGAAGTTATACTAACAAGTCGGGTAATTAATCGGATAAATGAGCAATTAATTGCTATTAATTCATATGATTATAACAATTTGTTCACATGTGTGTACTATTGATTCACATTCTTGTACTATTAGAGGAGTTGGTGCAAGATTGATAATACTTGCATGACAAAGTTAAAAATGGAGGTATAGATGGAGTTACTATACTGTAATTCGTATTTTTACATGATTATAACTATTGATTCACATTATTTACTATTAGGGGAGGTGGTGCAAGTTTGATAATACTTGCAGGACTAAATTAAAAATGAAGAAAAAGAGGAAGGTATTATACTGTAATATTTCGAGCCCCAAAATATGTAATTATCAAAACTATATTTTCCTATACATAGAAGCTCATTCTTCCTTCATTTCTCACCAATTCACTAAAGCTATATAGCAATTATTATAGAGAGAAATTATAGAGAGAAAGAAAAAGAGAAGTATGCTACCTCACTATTCCAATATCCAATTTTTTCTAAGGTAAGGAGTATTATTTTTTCTTATTCATGAAGAGAATTATTTTCTTTCAATACTCATAAGGGTTGTTATTCCATTCTTTATTATTATGTTGGAATAACCTTTCTATGCGAAGTACCGCATACATGGTGAAAATTTTCTTTTATTTCATTCTTTATTATTCTATTGGAATAACCTGTTTGTGCGGTCTATCGCATGCCTGGTGAATTCTGTTGTTATTCCATTCTTTATTATTCTGTTGGAACGCCTTGTCTGTGCTGATTACGCATGACCTGGTTCCATTCTTTATTATTCTGTTAGAACATCATGTCTGTGCGGATTACTCATGACCTGGTTACATTATTTATTATTCTGTTGTAACATCCTGTTTGTGCAGATTACGCATGACCTAGTTTCATTCTTTATTATTCTGTTGGAATATCCTGTCTGTGCGGATTACGCATGACTTGGTTCCATTCTTTATTATTCTGTTGGGAATAACCTGTCTGTGCGGTCTATCGCATGCCTGGTGAATTCTTCTGTTATTCCATTCTTTATTATTCTGTTAGAATAACCTGTCTATGTGGATTACTGCATGCATGGTGAATGATCCTTCGTATTCATTCCTTACTAAATTGTGGAAATGATTTGTCTACGTGGATTACCGCATAGCGGGCGAAAATCTATTTGCAATTTTTTACATTCTATTCTACTCAGTTGGTTAAAGTTTTGGCTTCTATACTCCATGAAATTAGTAGAATATCCTGGATATTTGCGCTTCATCCAGTATCTTTTCATGAAAATATTTTTTTGAGCATTCTTGAATTTTACTCTACAAAGCAGTATCATGTTGACAATTTGGACGTTATTGATTTCTGGATAAATTAAATTATAAATCTTTAAAATTTATCCTTGAACTTGTTTTATTGAATTATTGTGTCATTGTCATCATCCTCATGCTTATATTGTGATTAAAGTCATCTTTGGCTTACGTGCATAGATGGACTTGGTATGATTATGACCAGGGATTATTCGGTATAATCATGACCGTAATGTGACAAATGATGTGGTAAAAGTCCTCATTGGCCTGTAGTTCATTGATGGACAGTTGTTGGTATGATTATGACCATGGATTATTCGGTATAATCATGACCATTGATGATTATATGAATATCCTTGGCCGTGGTGCAGGGATGATGTGGTTTATTTATTAAGCTGAGTCTCAGCGATAAAGTTGATGAAAATCTTTTTAAATCATAGAAGATAGTAGATTTTATGCTCTACTTGACTCTTCTAATGGATTGCTTATTCCGCTGCAGTTAAACTTGATGTCTATTGTATTTTATCAGTTTAACATTGTTGAAGGCTAATGATAATTTATCCTGCATTATCTTAGTCATAATATTTCTTACTGGACTAGTTGAGCTCACCCTTTTGCTTTCATTATTCTCTTCATGAACTGAGAACGTAGCCGGGACTAGTCGGGGAACAGAGTGATGGTCCGAGATGGTGTTATAGTAGTCCTCACTATTCTATAAAATAGTGTGACAATAAATGTAATGAGGACTCTATTTGAGAGTGGATATTGTCTAGAAGATAATATTCCTGTTTAAACTCTCAGCTATGTTTTGTTGTATATTACACAACGTTTGTATAATTAAGTTTGTATTTGTATTTTGTACTATATGTTTTGCGACTCAAGATGGGTGATGTATACCTATTTTGGGGGCGTCATAGTTGGTATCAAAGCTTAGGGATATGATCCCTGGCTGAGATGTGAGACAAGAACTAGGAAGGGAAAGACGGGGAATTCCTTCGCTAGTAATACCTACCTAAGTTTATTTGGTATTTAATTGGTCGGTCAGAGTATATGGATAATATGTGATATGTTAATTAACCCTTATTTTGTGGTAGTGTTTGAAAATGGCATCTGAAAATTTTGAGATCAGCAATGAAGCACATGAGATCGTTGAGACACCTTTAATCACCAACCAGGTTAATGTGATGTCAGACGAAGAAGAAATTAGAAATATCTACGTGGTGAGTGAAGAACTAATAGCTGCACCTGAGCTAGTCGCAGAGGTAGCAGTCGAGAGTGAGGAAGAAGAAGAAGAGGAACTTGAGGAGAATTTATTAGAAGAATTTTATGATCGAAATTTAGAATTAAAAAATCGTATTCATGAGTTAGAAGAGTAGGCTGAAGAACGGCAGGCGGTCGTGGAGCAAAGGGATGCAACAATTCAAAATTGTGTTATCCGATGTGCGATGCTTGAACAGAAGCACTCTTTGGCAGAGTATAAGATATTAGAGCTGGAATCTGAGAATGCTATGATCAAGGTTTTGATGAAAAAAGAAGAAAATGAATGAATGAGAATAGATGATGCATGGGTAAAAGCCGCAAGACGCATTGATATTGTAGAAAAAGACGTCCGATCTAATAAGACCAAAATAGATGAAATAGATTTCGCTTTTTGGACAGCAATTGGGAGAATCCAACATCGAATTAGGAATTACCTAGTGCAGAACGGTCAACCCCAATTCGATATGGATCGGAGAGTAATGATTCTAATCATGGATCAAGAATGTGGCGAAGCAATTAAGGGTGGAATGTACTCTATAGCAAATTTAAGTCCAACTGGGATGGTGACGCCAAAGGATGTCCTAGACAAGTTCAACTCGATAGTTTAAGTGAGAGCGTTTATCGAGAAACCCGAACGAAGTTATCACGGGTAAGTAAATCATAAACTCTTGTGAAGTCTATTCCTTATTCGATACCGGTTCTACCCACTCTTTTATTTCACCTAGTGATGTTCAATGTTTGAACTTGGCTCTTTTATCTGTTGAAACTCTGTTAGGAGAAACATTCGTTACCTCCACTATTTATAAATCTTGTTTAATTCAAATCGACACTTTCACGTTACCTGTCGATCTTATTTCTTTGAAAATACTTGCATTTGATGTGATTTTAGGGATTGATTGTTTAACTACTCATCATGCTAAAATCGATTATTTTCATAAGGTTGTTAGCTTTCATATTCTTAAGCAACCTGTTATGTGAATTCAAGAAACCAAACCACTAAAGTCAATCATTGTCATATCAAGCCATAAGTAAAGAGCCCTGAGCTTTTCGCTAGTGACTTCCAAGTCTTGGAATACACCGAAACTAGAATATCCGTAGAGGACATCGTGAATAACGGTGGCAAGTTGATAGATATCAATGTGACGTGTTATCCAAGTCTTGGATGAGGGTCACAGTTTTGAATGATATTTCTGTTGTTAATAAATTTCCTGACGTATTCCTGAAGACTTCTTAGCTTACCCCTAGAGTGTGAAATCGAATTTTGTATTGACCCCAGTACAAAACCCATTTCTAAAACCCTCAAATATTTCTTCAACTAAAATGAACGTATCATGCGCCAAAGATGTTGGCTCGAGCTGTTGAAGATTACGATCATATCATTCAATATCATTGTGGAAGAGAGAACGTGGTAGCTGACGCGTTGAGTAGAAGATCGTATGCGTTTACGAGTGCGATGTTGTTAACACAAAAATCCATTTCGTATAACTTACAAATGATGAAGATAGAGTTAAAGACTCTAAGGACCCATGTGGTGATATCAAATATACGATTAGAATCGACATTAATTGATAATGTTAAAGCCGCTCAAGCTACACACCCGAATCTGATGAATGTGAAGAAGAAGGTTCAAGAAGGCGTTATCTCAACCCTTGATTTAATTGGCCCATTTGAAATCCTCGATCGAGTAGGAACTGTGGCCTATAAACTCGTTTTACCGCCAAGTATGTCGCGTGTTCATAACGTTTTTCACGTATCGTTGTTAGTAAAAACTTAGTCTTGGGGGACTTTGGAGCCAAATTTTGGAATAATTAAAGAATTTGAAAAATTATGAAATCATGGGGGTTTTATAGAGCATGTTACAAGCTTTCCATAGCCTAAAAAACGGACTAATTCCGATAACGGATGAAGAAGTTATGAAGATTTAAAGTATGTGTGTTAAAAGTTGTAAAATCTGGAAAATTAGAGTTAAGTGCCAAAGATCGAGCGCCTAGGCACTAGACTCGGCTCTTAGAATCTGTTTTTGGGCGCCTAAGCGATTGCCCAAGGCAAAATTTGGGTGCCTAGGCACTGGTCAAGTGTTAAGCCAAAATCTGTCCGGACGTCCTTTAGTAAATTGGGCATAACATTTTCATACAAAGTCCGATTGAGGTGATTCAGGATGATTCAGAAAGATAACAAGTAGACCTAAAACTTTCATTATTTATATTTTGAGATTTGAGGTCGTTATCAAGGCCTAAAATGTCTATTTTAGGGACTGATGTGCATTCAGAGGCAACCAGAGGACATCGGGCATGCACGTATGCAACGTGTAATGTTTTCAAAGATAAAGGTATTTAAGGTATCCTCACCTCTTCAGCATACCAGGTACGTTACGTAAATTTCGAGGGCGAAATTTTATAAGGAGGGGAGATTGTGAGACCCCAGATTTTATGAATAAAGATTTAAATTTCTTGAAATATTTTTTTTGAATATTATGGTGTGGATTTGATATAATGTTATAACTTGATGTCTGTTGTATTTTATCAGTTTAACATTGTTGAAGACTAATGATAATTTATTCTGCATTCTCTTAGTCATAATATTTCTTACTGGGCTAGTTGAGCTCACCCTTTCTTTCACTATTCTCTTCAGGAAATGAGAACGTAGCCGGGACTAGTCGAGAAACGGAGTAACGGTCCAGAAGATAGCATTAGTAGTCCTCATTATTTTGTTAAATAGTGTGACAATAAATGTAATGAGAACTCCATTGAGTGTGGATATTGTCTAGATGACAATATTCTTATTAAAACTCTTAGATTATGTTTTGTCGTATTTTACACGACTGTTGTATAATTATTTTGTATTTAAATTTTGTACCATATATTTGACGACTCAAGATGGGTGATGTATACCTATTTTGGGGGCGTCACAGTTGGTATCAAAGCTTAGGGATATGATCCCTGGCTGAGATGTGAGACAATAACTAGGAGGGGAGAGACGGGGAATTCCTTCGCTAGTATGACCTACCTAAGCTTATTTGGTATTTAATTGGTCGGTCAGAGTATAGAGATAATATGTGATATGTTAATTAACCCTTGTTTTGTGGCAGTATTTGAAAATGGCATCAAAAAATGTTGAGATAAGCAATGAAGCACATGAGACCGTTGAGTCACCACAGATTAATGCCCAAGATAATGTACAATATGAAGACAATAATCCTCATGTAAACAATAACACCGATAAAATGATGAACGATGGGATATTCAGATGTTTTATGCAATTCATGCAACATCAGGCGAAGGCGACTCCTGTCCAAAATGCAGGTGGAAATACTGATAACTCTCGGACGGTCACCGTTAAGCAGTTCAAGGAGCTGGGACCACCGGAGTTTTTTGGAGAGCCAAAACCACTTAAGGCAGAGACGTGGATAAAGTAGATCAACAAGATATTTGATGTCTTGGGATGCTCTGAGGAGCAAAAGGTTCCCTTTGCCACTTTCATGTTGCGAGCAGAGGCAAATTACTGGTGGGAATCTGTAAAGCGTACTCAACCTGCCGCACTAAAGATGTATTGGGAGAAGTTCCAAGAACTCTTCAATAACAAGTACTTTCTTGAAAGTATTCGTCACATGAAGGAGGTAGAGTTCATCAAGCTTGAGCAAAATAATATGATCGTGGCATAGTACGAAGCTAAGTTTGCCGAGTTATCTCGGTTTGCTTCCCACTTGGTTGATAATGAGGAGAGAATGACGTGGATGTTTCTAAGAGGTTTGAAACCCGAGATACGTTAATACCTTATCTCTCATAAATTGTGTTTGTATTCAGATGTTGTGAATAGGGCTCAGTTATTGGAGCGCGATAATAAGTCAACCCAACCAAGAGAGAGCGGCCGACCAGTCGATAATACCAGTGGTAGCAGTCATCGAAGTAGTGACAACAAACGTGGAGGGAATCAAAATGCCAAAAATGGTAATCACTTCGGTGGTAATCATGGCCATGACAATAAGAGTGGACATTTCAAGAAGAGGAGATTCAATAATGATGGAAAGACGTTAGCACCAGCACCTGTTATTAAGGAAGGAGAACGACTGTCGGTCGTATGTTACAAATGTAGAGGGGAAGGACACATTAGTCCAAACTGAACGATGCAGTCTAAAGCATGTTACAATTGTGGAAAACAAGGTCACCTAGCCCGATTTTGTCGTGCACTAAAGTCAAGTCCAGCTGGGATGGAGGCATCAAAGGGTGTCCTAGACAAGATAAAAATGGCAGTTCAATGGAGAGCATTTGTCGTAACCTCCCAAAAAGCAAGGAATCCGAATGAGGTGAACACGGGTAAGCTAGTCATAAACTCTAGTGAAGTTTATACTTTATTTGATACCGGTTCTACCCATTCTTTTATTTCTCCTACTTGCGCTCAACGTTTAAATTTGACTCCGGAGAAATTAGACTTTGACTTATCTGTTAAAACATCGTTGGGAGAAACCTTCATTACATCCACTGTTTATAAGTCTTGTTTGATTCAAATCGGTAACCGCACGTTACCTGTCGATCTTATTTCCTTGAAAATACTTGCATTTGATGTGATTTTAGGGATTGATTGGTTAACTACTAATCATGCTAAAATCGATTGTTTTCATAAGGTTGTTAGCTTTCATATTCCTAACCAATCTATTATGCGAATTCAAGCAACCAAACCACTAAATTCAATCACTGTCATATCAAGTCATAAAGTTATTCGTTTATTAAAAAACGGATGTCAAGCTTTCTTAGCCCATGTCACAGATTTAAATAAAGATACGTCAGATTTGAATGATATTTCTATTGTTAATAAATTTCCTGACGTATTCCCTGAAGAACTTATTGGCCTACCCCCAGAGCGTGAAATTAAATTTTGTATCGACATTGAATCCGGTACAAAACCCATTTCCAAAGCCCCATATCGAATGGCTCCTATTGAACTTCAGGAGTTAAAAACCCACATACAGGAATTGTTAGACATAGGTTTCATTCGTCCTAGTACGTTTCCTTGGGGTGCTCCTGTTCTATTCGTGAAGAAGAAAGATGGAAGTATACGACTTTGTATTGATTATCGGGAGTTGAATCATGTCACCATAAAAAATATGTACCCGTTGCCTCGCATTGATGACCTGTTTGACCAGTTACAAGGAGCCAAATTCTTTTCAAAGATTGATCTTCGTTCCGAATATCATCAGTTGAAGATTAAAACTGATTATATTCCAAAGACTGCTTTCAAAACTCGGTGCGGGCATTATGAATTCCTAGTCATGTCTTTTGAATTGACTAATGCTCCTGTTGCCTTCATTGACATGATGAACCGAGTATTCAAGGAATATTTGGATCACTTTGTGGTCGTCTTTATTGATGACATCCTCATATACTCCAAAACCCGTGAAGACCATAAGCAACACTTGAGGCTGATATTGCAAAAGCTTCGTGAAAACAAGCTTTATGCCAAGTTGAAGAAATGTGAGTTCTGGCTTGAGGAAGTTGCATTCCTTGGCCACGTAATATCAAATCGTAAAAGGGTTTTCTCAAATTGCTACTCCATTAACTCAGCTGACTCGAAAAGATACAAAATTCGGTTGGAGTGAGGAATGTGAAAAGATTTTTCAAGAACTCAAGAGGAGACTCATTTCAGCACCTGTTCTGATAATACCATCTAGCTCAGAGGGATTTGTCATCTACAGTGATGCTTCAGGCAAAGGGTTAGGATGTGTTCTCATGTAACATGGGAAAGTCATAGCCAATGCCTCACGACAACTCAAAGAATATGAGAGGAATTATCCTATTCATGATCTAAAGTTGGCAGCAGTCGTTTTTGCGCTTAAGATTTGGAGGTATTACCTGTATGGAGAGAAGGTGGAGATCTATATGGATCATAAAAGCCTCAAATATTTCTTCACTCAAAAGGAACTCAACATGCGGCAACGACGATGGCTTGAGTTGTTGAAAGATTATGATCATACCATCCAATACCATCCTGGAAAAGCGAACATAGTAGCTGACGCATTTAGTAGAAGATCATATGTGGGCACGAGTGTAATATTGTCAACACAAAGGCCTATTTTATATGACTTAGAAAGGATAGAAATAGAGTTAAAGACTCTAGGGACCCATGTGATGATGGCAAATATACGAGTGAAACCGACTTTAATCGATAAAGTTAAAGCTGCTCAAACTACAGACCTGGAGCAGATGAGTATGAAGAAGAAAGTGCAAGAAGGTGCTATTCCGGAAGTAAGAATCGATGAAGAAGGAATACTTCGAGTCAACTCCAGACTTTATGTTCCTAACGATTCTGACTTGAAGTATAAAATCATGATGGAGGCACAAAACACACCGTTTGCAATCCATCCTGGGAGTACCAAAATATATCGTGATCTTCGACATACATTTTGGTGGAGCAATATGAAGAGAGAGATAACGGGGTTTATCTCAAGGTGTCTAACTTGTCAACGAGTCAAGGCGGAGCATCAAGTGCCAAAAGGTCTATTACAACCACTTGAAATTCCAGAATGGAAGTGGGAGCACATTACCATGGATTTCGTTACTGGTCTTCCCAAGGTTTCTCAAGGCATAGATGCGATTTGGGTCATTGTTGAAAGATTGACCAAGTCTGCACATTTCTTACCGATATGAGAAACTTTTACACTTGAACGTCTTGCTAGTATGTACATAAACGAGATCATAAGATTGTATGGTATGCCAGTATCCATAGTTTCTGATCAAGACCTAAGATTCACTTCAAGATTTTGGGTTAGTTTGCAAAAAGCTATGGGCACGAATTTACGATTTAGTTCGGCATATCATCCTCAAACGGATGGGGAGTCAGAAAGGACTATTCAAACTCTTGAAGATTTATTAAGACTCTGTGTCCTTGACTTTAAGGGAAGTTGGGATAAGTTCTTAACATTGGTGGAATTTTTCTACAATAATAGTTATCAAGCAAGTATTGGCATGACTCCATTTGAGGCGTTGTATGGAAGAAAGTGTCGTTCTCCAGTATGCTGGGATGAGGTGGGTGAAGCAACGTTGTTGGGATCGGATTTGGTATGTATGACTACAAAAAAGATTCAAACGATCCGACAACGTATAAAAACCTCACAAGATCGACAAAAGAGTTATGCTGATCTTCATCGAAAAGACGTGGAATTCAATATTGGAGATCATGTGTTGTTACGTGTTGCTCCATGAAAAGGAGTTACAAGATTTGGAAAGAGAGGAAAGCTCAATCCTCGATTCATTGGCCCATTTTTAATCCTCGATCAAGTAGAACTGTGGCCTATAGACTCGCCTTACCACCAAGCATGTCTCGTGTTCATAACGTTTTTCATATATCTATGTTATATAAATATGTGAAAGACCCAAACTATATTATTGAATTAGAAACAGATGAGATAGAGGAAGATTTAACGTATGAAGAGTTACCTGTTAAAATCTTGAATAAGAAGGATCATATTCTATGCTCTAAAGTTACACCTCAAGTCAAAATTTTGTGGAGAAACAACGATGTGGAGGAAATGACCTGGGAATTAGAATCTGAGATGAAATCAAGGTATCCTCACCTCTTCGACATACCAGGTACGTACCCTAATTTCAAGGACGAAATTTCATAAGAATGGGAGGTTGTAAAACCCCAACTTTTATGAATAAAAAATAATTTTCTCGAAATATATTTTTGAAAATTATGGTGTGGATTTGATATAATGTTATAGTTGTGGGTAATATTTACAAATTTTGCAAAGTAAGCAAATGGTTATATAATATTCGATTGGTCGGGGAATATTCGTTTTAACAGAGAATATTTGTACGACGACACAATCATTGGTGGACCCCACAATGGAAGTATTATCGTAGTTAGAAAATGACATAATTATCTTTTTATAAAAATAACGGCAGAAGTTTTACCATTAAACTATTGAACTATTCGGTAGTAAAAGTACAGTAATACGCGTGGTTGCATAGTAGCACACAGTGTTGATTATTGATGCTTACGTGAGAAGTCACTCAGTTATACTCAATTATTGCTACAGTAATTACTGCATCATATCTCTCATATTATTGATTCGCTTATTATTATAGTATCATCTGCATTATATGATATATTATTAAATCAATAATTGAAACGACAAAGTTATTCATATTATTAAATTGAAATATTTACAATGTCTAGAAGTTCTGTCAAGGAGAGGTTTGGTTATCTAATTGCGTGTCAATAAGGAGAAATCCTTATCGAAAAGCCCCTTCTTTCCTGGGAACGACCTGATTGTTAAATATTGTGAGTTATAATATTAATGATGAATAAGTTCGTGTTAATTAAAGATGAATTTGATAGTTCCATTGTGTTGGGATTATTAGTGTTAGTGGAAATTTACATCTATTCCAATGATAATTGATGATTGGGGGTTATATTGATAAATCGGGTAATTAATCAGATAAATGAGCAATTAATTGCTACTAATTCACATGCTTATAGAACTATTTGTTCACATGTGTGTACTATTGAATCACATTATTTACTATTAGGGGAGTTGGTGCAAGATTGATAATACTTGCATGACTAAGTTAAAAATGGAGGTATAGATGGAGGTACTATACTATAATTCGTATTTTTACATGATTATAACTATTGATTCACATGATTGAACTATTTATTCACATTATTTACTATTAGGGGAGGTGGTACAAGTTTGATAATACTTGCAGGACTAAATTAAAAATGAAAGAAAAGTTAGAGGTATTGTAATGTAATATTTTGAGCCCCAAAACGTGCAATTATCGAAACTATATTTTCCTATAAATAGAAGCTCATTCTTCCTTCATTTCTCACCAATTCACTAAAGCTTTAGAGCAATTATTATAGAGAGAAATTATAGAGAGAAAGAAAAAGAGAAGTCTGTTACCTCACTATTCCAATATCTAGTTCCTTCTAAGGTAAGGGGTATTATTTCTTTCGTATTCATGAAGAGAGCTATTGTTATTCCATTCCTTATTATTATGTTGGAATAACCTGTCTATGCGAAGTACCGCATACATGGTGAAAATTTTCTATTATTCCATTCTTTATTATTCTGTTGGAATAACCTGTCTGTGCGGTTTATCACATGCGTAGTGAATTATGTTGTTATTCCATTCTTTATTATTCTGTTAGAATATCCTGTCTGTGCGGTTTACGCATGACCTGGTTTCATTCTTTATTATTCTGTTGAGAATAACCTGTCTGTGCGGTCTATCGCATGCATGGTGAATTCTTCTGTTATTCCATTCTTTATTATTCTGTTGGAATAACCTGTCTATGTGGATTACTGCATGCATGGTGAATGATCCTTTGTATTCATTCCTTATTAAATTGTGTAAATGACCTGTCTACGTGGATTACCGCATGACGGGCAAAAATCCATTTGCAGTTTCATATATTCTATTTTACTCAGTTGGTTAAAGTTTTGGCTTCTATACTCCATGAAATTAGTAGAATATCCTGGATATTTGCGCTTCATCCGGTATCTTTTCATGGAAATATTCTTCTGAGCATTCTTGATTTTTACTCAACAAAGTTGTATCATGTTGACAAGTTGGACGTAATTGATTTCAAGATAAATTAACTTATAAATCTTTAAAATTTATCCTTGAACTTGTTTTATTGAATTATTATGTCATTATCATCATCCTCGTGCTTATATTGTGATGAAAGTTATCTTTGGCTTACGTGCATAGATGGACTTGGTATGATTATGACCAGGGATTATTCGGTATAATCATGACCTGTAATGTTATAAATGATGTGGTAAAAGTCCTCAGTAGCCTGTAGCGCATTGATGGACAGTTTTTGGTATGATTATGACCAGGGATTATTCGGTATAGTCATGACCATTGATGATTTAATGAATATCCTTGGCCCGTAGTGCATGGAAGACTCGATGATGTGGTTTATTTATTAAGTTGAGTCTCAGCGATAAAAATTGATGAAAACATTTTAAATCATAGAAGATAGTAGATATCATGCTCTACTTGACTCTTCTAATGGATTGCTTATTCCTCTGCAGTTAAACTTGTTGTCTATTGTATTTTATCAGTTTAACTTTGTTGAAGACTAATGATAATTTATTCTGCATTATCTTAGTCATAATATTTCTTACTGGGCTAGTTGAGCTGACCCTTTCTTTTACTGTTCTCTTCAGGAAATGAGAACGTAGCCGGGACTAGTCGGGAAACGGAGTGACGGTCCAGAAGATAGCATTAGTAGTCCTCACTATTCTGTTAAATAGTGTGATAATAAATGTAATGAGGACTCCATTGAGTGTGGATATTGTCTAGATGACAATATTCTTATTAAAACTCTTAGATTATGTTTTGTCGTATTTTACACGACTGTTGTATAATTAAGTTGTATTTAAATTTTGTACCATGTATTTGGCGACTCAAGATGGGTGATGTATACCTATTTTGGGGGTGTCACACACGTGATATCGAATCACAGAATATCTGTTGACCCAATAAAGATTAAAGCAATACAAAGATGGAAGCAACCTAAGTCAGTGATCGAAGTGCGTAGCTTTCTGAGCTTAGCTGGTTATTAACGGAGATTCGTGGAAGGATTTTCTCGAATCACCACTCTGTTAACTCTGCTGACTTGAAAAGATATAAAATTCGGTTGGAGCGAGGAATGTGAGAAGTATTTTCAAGAACTCAAGAGGAGACTCCTTTTAGCACCTGTTATGATAATACCATCTAGTTCGGAGGGATTTGTCATATACAACGATGCTTCAAACACAGGGTTAGGATGTGTTCTCATGCAACATGAAAAAGTCATAGCCTATGCCTCATGACAACTCAAAAAATATGAGAGGAATTATCCTACTCATGATCTAGAGTTGGCAGCTGTCGTTTTCGCGCTTAAAATCCGAAGGCATTACCTGTATGGGGGGAAAGTGGAGATCTATATGGATTATAAATGCCTCAAATATTTATTCACCCAAAAGGAACTCAACATGCGGCAATGACATTGGCTCGAACTGTTGAAAGATTACGATTATACCATTCAATACCATCCTAGAAAAGCGAATGTGGTAGCTGATGTGACGCCCCCAAAATAGGTATATATCACCCATTCTGAGTCGCCAGATATCACACTATAAAAATCATTTACAAACTTCATTTATACAACTGTTGAACTGTCGTGCAGAATACGACCACAATTAAACTGTGAGTTTTAATACAAATGTATGTAACTCTCATGGTGCCTCGACCACAACCTTACAATGGTACTTTACATAAAAATACAGTTAATAACTGTTTTAGAAATTAAAATCTTTAGAAAATACTCAAGGAAACCTTCGTACACGGGAGGCCATGCGTATAGGTTATGATAGATATCATATGTCCACATAATTATCCTTGGTTGACCCAATAGTCCCCAAAGAAAAATAAGAAGATTATTATCATCTTCTTTCCAATGGTGAGTCTTTTTTTGACATATAATTATCTCTGTTTTCTCCAATTGAGAATTATATTTCAAATAAACTTCAAGATCATATAGGTAGTGCTAGTAGATATACTCAGCAAGTGGATGTGCACAACCCTATCTTATGATAACACGAGGTTGTATGTCATTAGACATCTTGTATGATTGTGGCAAAACACCCTTCCAAAGTTGGGTTCACCTCACCCTATTTGGTTCACCAAAATTAAATATCAAATGACGTATACAATACGACACACTTATCTAAAGTTCCCAATAAAATTATTTCCATATTATTTAGGGAGAACCTCAACAGCTATAGACCATCGTTCTATTCTCCTGTTACCCCCGCTCGACCCAGCTACACTCTTATTACCTAAAAAGAATTGTGAAGCAAAAAGGGTGAGCACAACTAGCTTAGTAAAGAATATCATGACTAAAGATAATTTACATCATCAATAGCCTTCATCAGTAGTAAATCAGAGATTTAGAACATATGATAGATGATAAAACTTTTCAACCATAGTTGCAGCGGAACGAACAATCCATTAGAAGAGTCAAATAGACCATCCAATATATTATCTTCTCTATGTTAAAAGTCCATCAATAATGTTTTATCCCTGTAACATCAATCAACAATTGCTGTTCACAATCATATGAATAACTCATAATCATAATTGTGATTCTAAATTCCTCTTCGCACCCAGGACGAAGATAATTTTCATCACCTATCTTCACCTGAAACATCAAAAATCATGTTTATACCTAATCACAATCCCTGCTCATAATCATACTAATAAATTCATCTTTGCACTACGGCCAAAGATATTCATTAACAATTCATTTTTGCACTACAAGCCAAAGACATACAACTGTATTTTAGAAGAGTCAAGTAGAGCGTGATATCTACTTTCTTTTGTGAATTAAAAGTGTATAATCAATATTTTATCGCTGAGACTCAGCTTAATAAATAATCCACATCATCGAATCATCCCTGCAAAAACGGCCAAGAATATTCATGTAATCATCAATGGTCATGATTATACCGAATAATCCCTAGTTATAATCATACCAATAACTGTCCATCAATGCACTACGGGCCAATGATGACTTTTACCACATCATCTATAACATTACTAGTCATGATTATACCAAATGTTCCCTGGTCATAATCATAACAATAAATAGTTCATCTAAGCACATAAGCTAAAGATACTCATCAATTAATAGTTCATCTTTGCACGTAAGCCAAAGATATACAACTGTAAAACCAATAATAAACAGTCCATCTTTTCGCGTAAGCCATAGATATAGAACTGTAAAACCAATAATCAACAGTCCATCTTTGCACGTTTTGGGTCTCAAAATATTACAGTATAATACCTTCATCTTTTCCTTCATTTTTAATTTAGTCATGCAAGTTTTATCAAACTTGCACCACCTCCACTAATAGTAAATCATGTGAATCAATAGTAAATCATGTGACTCAATAGTTCTAAACATGTGAAAAAAATTAATTATAGTATAGTACCTTCAACTATACCTCCATTTTTAACTTAGTCGTACAAGTATTATCAATTTTGCACCAACTCCCCTAATAGTAAATGAATGTGAATCAATAGTACACACATGTGAACAAATAGTTATAATAATGTGAATCAATAGTAATTAATTACTCATTTATCTAGTTAATTACCCGATTGGTCAATATAACCTCCAGCATCAATTATTATCGAAATAAATGTCGATTTTCACTAACACTAATAATTCCAACACAATGGAACTATCAATTTCATATTTAATCAACACGAACTTATTCATCATTAATATTATAATTCAAAATATTTAATAACCAGGTTGTTCCCAGGAAAGAGGGGCTTTTCGATAAGGATTTCTCCTCATTGGCGCGTAATTAGGTGACCAAGCCTCTCCTTGACAGAACTTCTAGACATTGTCAATATTGCAAATAATAATATGAATACCTTTGCCGTCTCAATTATTGATTTAATAATATAACATATTATGCATTTGATACTGTGATAATAATTAAATCAATAATATGAGAGATATGATGCAGCAATTACTGTAGCAATAATTGAGTATAACTGAGTGACTTTTCACGTAAGCATCAATAATCAATACCGTGTGCTACTATGCAACCACACGTATTACTGTACTTTTACTACTGAGTAGTTCAACAGTTTTAACGGTAACATTTTCACCGTTATAAAAAGATAATTCTATTATTTTCTTACTACGACAATACATCCGTTTTGGGGTCCACCAATGATTGTACCGTCGTACGAATATTCCATGTTAAAACGAATATTTCCCGACCAATCGAATATTATATAACTTGATTACTTTGAAAAAATTTCACATATCACCCTTAAGTTTAACCTTTTATCAATTTAACCATTTACTAAATAGAATAATTATAAAAAAATTGAATACTTTCATTTCATAAAATTCGGGGTCTCACAATCTCCCCTCCTTATGAAATTTCACTCTCAAAATTTACGTACGTACCTGGTATTCGAAGAGATGAGAATACCTTTCTTTTCTTTTCAGATTGTACCTTCCCGATTATATCCTTTGTAACATGATTTTTTCATTGTTCATCTCCTGTATTTCAGATATCATTCTACAATCTTCAAAACAAAGGTCAATTGACATATCATAAATTGTCAACTTATCAAGTAAAAATTTTGGCTTAGGTAAGTCACACACTAGCGAAGTATATTACTCGTCTCTCCCCTCCTAGTTCTAGACTCATATCTTCGTCAGCGATCATATCCCTAAACTCTGATACCATTTGTGACGCCCCCAAAATAGGTATACATCACCCATTCTAAGTCGCCAGATATCACACTATAAAAATCATTTATAAACTTCATTTGTACAACTGTTAAACTGTCGTGCAGAATACGACCACAGTTAAACTGTGAGTTTTAATACAAATGTATGTAACTCTCATGGTGCCTCGACCACAACCTTACAATGGTACTTTACATAAAAGTACATTCAATAACTGTTCTAGAAATTAAAATCTTTGGAAAATACTTAAGAAAACCTTCGTACATGGGAGGCCATACGTCTAGGTTATGATAGATATCATATGTCCACATAATTATCCTTGGTTGACCCAATAGTCCCCAAAGAAAAATAAGAAGATTACTTTCATCTTCTTTTCAATGGCGAGTCTTCTCTTGACATATAATTATCTCTGTTTTCTCCAATTGAGAATTATATTTCAAACAAACTACAAGATCATATAGGTAGTGCTCGTAGATATACTCAGCAAGTGGATGTGCACAACCCTGCCTTATGATAACACGAGGTTGTATGCCATTAGACATCTTGTATGATAGTGGCAAAACACCCTTCCAAAGTTGGGTTCACCTCACCCTATTCGGTTCACCAAAATTAAATATCAAATGACGTAATCAATACAACACACTTATCTAAAGTTCCCAATAAAATTATTTCCATACTATTTAGGGAGAACCTCAATAGCTATAGACCATCGTTCTATTCTCCTGTTACCCCCGCTCGACCCAGCTACACTCTTATTACCTGAAAAGAATTGTGAAGCAAAAAGGGTGAGCACAACTAGCCTAGTAAAGAATATCATGACTAAAGATAATTTACATCATCAATAGCCTTCATCAGTAGTAAATCAGAGATTTAGAACATATGGTCGATGATAAAACTTTTCAACCATAGTTGCAGCGGAACGAGCAATTCATTAGAAGATTCAAATAGACCATCCGATCTATTATCTTCTCTATGTTAAAAGTCCACCAATAATGTTTTATCCCTGTAACAACAATCAACAATTGCTGTCCACAATCATATGAATAACTCATAATCATAATTGTGATTCTAAATTCCTCTTCGCACCCAGGACGAAGATAATATTCACTTATCTTCACCTGAAACATCAAAAATTATGGTTATACCAAATCAAAATTCATGTTCATAATCATACTAATAAATTCATCTTTGCACTACGACCAACGATATTCATTAACAATTCATTTTTGCACTACAGGCCAAAGACATACAACTGTATTTTAGAAGAGTCAAGTAGAGCATGATATCAACTATCTTTTATGAATTAAAAGTGTATAATCAATATTTTATCGCTGAGACTCAGCTTAATAAATAATCCACAACATTGAATCATCCCTGCACTACGGCCAATGATATTCATGTAATCATCAATGGTCATGATTATACCGAATAATCCCTAGTTATAATCATACCAATAACTGTCCATCAATGCACTACGGGCCAATGATGACTTTTACCACATCATCTATAACATTACTAGTCATGATTATACCAAATGTTCCCTAGTCATAATCATAACAATAAATAGTTCATCTAAGCACATAAGCTAAAGATACTCATCAATTAATAGTTCATCTTTGCACGTAAGCCAAAGATATACAACTGTAAAACCAATAATAAACAGTCCATCTTTTCGCGTAAGCCATAGATATAGAACTGTAAAACCAATAATCAACAGTCCATCTTTGCACGTTTTGGGGCTCAAAATATTACAGTATAATACCTTCATCTTTTCCTTCATTTTTAATTTAGTCATGCAAGTATTATCAAACTTGTACCACCTCCCCTAATAGTAAATCATGTGACTCAATAGTTCTAAACATGTGAAAAAATTAATTATAGTATTTTACCTTCAACTATACCTCCATTTTTAACTTAGTCGTGCAAGTATTATCAATCTTGCACCAACTCCCCTAATAGTAAATGAATGTGAATTAATAGTACACACAAGTGAACAAATAGTTATAATCATTTGAATCAATAGCAATTAATTGCTCAGTTATCCTGTTAATTACCCGATTGGTCAATATAACCTCCAGACATGTAACAAACCCTTTTCCCTTTCATATTTATCCCCACGTGATTCTTTTAACAGGTAGCACAAGCCTCCACCCTCTTCTTCTGACTCCCTTGTTAATTCCCAGCACTTGAGTTTTCATTCCATTTCCTCTTCTGATTATTAACACCACAAATGCTGCCACTAGCCTTGTTTTCATTCCCATTCTTCTTCTTTTGTTCCTGGTTATACTTCATCAAAGTATCGCTTCCACCTTCTGCGATGATCACCTTTTCAAGCACTGTCGTAAATGTATTCAGCTGGAACATCGAGACTTTGCTATACAACTAGGGTTTCAATCCCTGCTCAAGCTCATCTGTGTTAACTTGGTATAGCGCAAACCTCGCCAACTCATTGAATTTCATGGCGTACTCTGGCACAGATATAGTACTTTACTTTAACTCCAGGAATTGGACGTCCATATGATTCCGAGAGCTCATCGGGAAATACATCTCGAAGAACATCTCCTTGAACCTATCCCATGTAATTATACCATGTTCTCCCCAAACCTTATTTGTCTGCCACCAGTAGCTGGCTTCTGACTTCAGTATAAACGTTGTGAAGGTGGTCTTGTGGTCATCGTTGACCCTCACAACATCAAACACCTTCTCCATTTCCACAATTCAGATCTTAGCTTCGACCAGATTCACGGATCCCCTAAACTCTGGCGATTCTATCACCTTGAAATCCTTTAACGAAGTAGCTTGAGTTTGCTACTGATTCACAAGTGCTCCCGTTAACAGATTTACCAGTTGCTAAACTGGATTGACATCAGCCTAATTTTTATTATTCGTAGATCCCTCTTGAGCTTGTTGATATGTTGGGCGCCTTCTTGGCGTCATTTTCTATTTAAGATATATGTTTATTACCTCATTACTCAATTTCTTAAATATTTAAGAATTAAATTAAACATTTTAAGATTAACAATTAACACATCATCTTGAATAAATATTGCTATTTTATCCATTAATACCTTTTAAAAATATAAAGATAGCATCACTGCTATTTACATTAACTTTCCCGAACTGATAATGTTTCAAGATTACATTCTCATCTTATCCCATTATTTATATCAACATTCAGGATTTACATCTACTAACTCTAATAATGGTTCACATAACACAATACTATACTTATCACGATCTATTAAAATTAAGACGTCACACAGCTTCTCTGCACTCTTCCTCCATAACATAAAATATCATCATGCGATCTAGCATGTACCATGGCAAGTCTTCAAACTGCTTTGGATAATAAAAGACTCAGTCCTTGGTCCTAACAATCTTTGAATGGAAAGCATAGTCCATCTCATTAATCTTAGCCTTTTTTGCCCTAATCTTGTCTTCAGAACAATCTGCACACTGTGAAGCCTTCATCCAAGCATCTTCAGCTCTCATCCGCTTAGCAGGCTCCTCTCTCAGATCACCCTTCATCTTCTCAATCTCAGCTAAAAGTTGCTCTTTCTGACTCTCTGCCTGAACTAACTTCCACTCCACATTCCCAAGACGCCCATCAAGATCCTGAATTTTCTCATCTTTCTGATCTATAGTGGTTTGGTGTTCATCTGCCAGCTCCTCCAACTCCCTAACTCTATCCTGTAGCTCTATATTACGGTCGTATATCTCATCATACATCCCAGTTACAATAGAGTTCAGTGGGAACTCTTCCTCCTCCTCTTCCTCCTCAGGGTCCTCCTCCGGATCAGACTCAGGCTCATGCTCCTGACCTACAACAGTGATCAATGGAAATGGCTATCTCCGTACCAACTGCTCCCAGACGGTATAGATGTCTCGGGGCTCCTTCTCTCTAGCTATTCAGGGCTCATCCTCCCTAGGCTGACTGGATCCTCCAATATCAGACATCCTAAAAACAAAGTTTTAAGTTTTAGTTACTACTCGGTACTACTCGTGGCACATAGGTTGTTAACACATAAGCACATAAAGTCTTTCATTATCTTCAATGAATTCCTTAATTCATTTCTTAGAAATCGATAAGAGTTTATCACCACTATGTTTTCGACCTCCTATAAGGTTACTTCCTAAGGTTTTTCCCCACCTAAGGTTCATAACTTACAGCTTTGATACCAACTTGTGACACCCCCAAATCCTGGTACTTAAATTTCCCACAGATTTGGTGTTCACTCTCCAGAATAACAACATCTAACTACCCATAGATAAGGATATGACTGAAACTCATAACTTAAATAGAAATCCTCCCATTAAAGGGTTATAACATCATAATTAAATCAATCCCAGGTGTGACGAATGAAATGATTGAATTGTGATTCTGAGGACAGAATCCTTGTAAGGAGGGAATGATGTAACATACTAGAATTTTTAATTGTTATATTAAATATTTATTGAATTATTTAAGTATTTAATGGATGTGTTTATTGTTGAATAAATAATTGTTCAAATTTAATTCAATTTGGTTAATTATTTGTTAAATAAATAATTAAGGAAATTAATTATTTTATGCTAATTTAATTTAATTATTAAGTTAGAGAGTTTTGATTAATTGAATTGTTATTCTTTTTATTTGAATTTGTACTTAAAGGGATGTGTTAGTTGATTAAATAAAGTTATAATTATATAGAAAATTATAATTTTGTGGTATTTATTTATGTGATGAAGTAATTTAATAAATTGTTATTAGAATTAATTTAATTTAATAAAAGCATGACAAATAATCTTTTATAAGTAGTTATTAAAATAACATAAAGGAGTTTTAATTCAGTTTTGCCAAACAAGGCCTAATTCCTATTAAATCTTTAATCTAATTGTGTTTTACCAAACAAAGCATAAGGATTAATTGATTATTTTTTAGTAATTAACCAAACAAGCCTTATGGCTCTTGGTTTTCAAAATAAAAAAATAACTAATGTCAGTTAAGTTAGTATTATATTATATAATTAATAGATATTATATCTTACATGCGTTATATTCTAAGACGTAAGAATAGAAGAGAGAGGTAAGAGAGAAGAAAAGAAAAACTCAGAGGAAGAAGAAGAAAAGAAGAAAAAAAAGTGAGAGAATCCTAGAGAATTGGGAGTGAAGAGGAGAAAAGCTTGACAATCAAAGAGATAGTATCATCATCTTTTTCAAGGTATCATCCTATTTTTTTTAGTTTTTAAAGTTTAGTTTTTCTCTTCCCTAATTCTCTGTATAATCCTTGTATAAGGATAAATTGTTGTTGTTATGTGGCTTAATATGATATACTAATGATGTTAAAACTATTTTCATAAGTTATAGTCAATGAATTGATGATATGTATGTAATTTGTAAAGAAAAATATTTTTACAGAGAGTTTTTGTGAATATATATTGTTTGGTTTAAGGTAGAAATTAAGGGTTAATTAGTTGTTTAGTTGATAAATTGATTATTGAATGTGGTAGAGTATGTATAAACATTGATAAAGTGCTTTGAATTAACTATTTTGGTTGGAAAAGAAAATCATAGTGTTTATTTTCATTAAAAACATAAAAAAGTGAGTTTTTATCAAAAACAATGAAATTGTATGATTTAAATTAGTTGTTTATATTGTTTTATGAGTAGAAACATGTTTACAATCTTTGAACTACGTTTATGTGAAGTCTCTATAGGAATTACATGCTAATTAGGCTGTTAGAAAGGAACTTGTAGGCCAAAATTGGCTTTTGTTCATACTGTTGCCGAAGCTGTCAGTCGAAGACTGCAGTTTGGAGCCGCAGCGCGGCCCAACAGTTCAATTGTCGCGTCGTAGCATCGACGCCACGCCGCAGCGCGGCTTCGTAGCTTAACTCTCGCGCCGCAGCCCCATCACCGCGCCGCAGCGCCGCACCAAAGTATAAACTGTGGCGTCGCAGCACCAGTACAAAGTACCTAATAGACAACGCTTAATAGACAACGTTTTTTATAAAAACGTTGTGGTTTTTTTTTTTACAACGTTTTTAGAAAAAACGTTGTAGATATATATGTAAAAACGTTATCTATTTAAAATGATATTTTTTTAGTTTTAAATAGATAACGTTTTTTAAAAAAATGTTGTGTATATGAAAAACACGGAGCAAAAAACGTGCTCAAACTAAAACTTAAAATAAATAAAAAACGCGACTCAGTGACTGGAAGTGCATCCTCGAGGGTTCCAAGTAGCGAAAGTTAGAGAGAGAGGCTCCTCATTCTACTGATTTTAGGGATTTTGATAGTTGAAATCCTTGGGGCTTCGGATTTGGAGGTCTCGAGTCTTGATGATTCTATTGGCTTTAGGGGTTTTGACAGTTAAAATCTGGTCTTTGGAAGCTGGTTTTGCTTCAGATCTGATTAATATTGTGTGCTCCAGCGATCGACTATCACAAAATGCGTTCAGAAATAATTTTGTTACAGAGGGTTGAAGTGGAAGGTGGAGAGGAGAGAGCTCCACTTCTCAAACCCTAGCTATGTTTTACTTCTACGTGGCGTGCGAACTCGATTTCTAGACATCCAATTGTTTGGACTCCGCTCCGATGTTCCTTAGATGCTCTCAAGGTAGTTCGGCGCATTTGATCGGAGGAGGAGATACTGCTGCAACCCTTATACTTACTGGTACTATATCATGAAATCTTTTACCCATCATTTTCTCTCTCATCTTTTCTCTCTTCTTCTTCTTCTTCATCGGTTACTCTTTGATTTTGCAGCAACCCTTATACCACTGCTTAAGATCTTTTGTAAGGGAATTTTAAATTAATTGCTAATCTTTTGTATATTTTTTGTAAAGATTCCAGTTGCTGACCATCAGATTTCAGGTATTAAATTTGACTAAAATCGAACTTAACCAGGTGGATATTAGAGTAGAGCTATCTAGTCCATTAATTTTCATGGATGGATCTCCTCAAGCTGTTCGGCAGTTGCGTAATCTCAATTCACAGGTCATTCTGAAAATCACTTATGCTATCAATTCAAATTTGTGTCCACGATTTCCGGCATCCCAGGACAAAGAAAAGAGATCCGAGTTTTGTAACTCTTAGCTATCTATATATCTGATTTTTGTTTGTTCTGCTCAAGTTGTTTTGATTCTGTTGCGATACTGGATAGTGTGTTGAGAAAACAACTACCCGACTGTGGTGGGCTTTATGTTTTGGAGTTGATGTTGTGTTCGTGTGGTTCTTGATTGAAAGTTGTAATTTTATCTTTTGTATTAAATAAAGATGGCTGACGGACAAGCTAAGGGAGGTCCTGTGGTTCCGGAATCTGTATTGAAGAAACAGAAAAGAGATGAGGAATTGGCATTGGCAAAAACCCAAGATCTTGAGGCTCAGAAAAAGAAAAATGCTGAGAACAGGAAGCTCATTTATAACATAGCCAAACAGTACTCCAAGGAGTACGAGGAACAGGTAACGTTCTATTCTCTAGTCTATATTTTCATGTGACGATTTTTCATCAATTTTACATTTTCCTACCTTTTTTATTTAATGGAATTTTCAATTGTTTTCTTAAAAAAAATCATTTGTAATGCAGCAAAAGCAACTTATTCATTTGAAACGTGAGGCGAGGTTGAAAGGTGGATTTTATGTCAGCCCCGAAGCTAAGCTTCTGTTCATCATTCGCATCCGTGGGTATGCATGTATTTCCTTTCTGCTGACATGTTCTTTTATCTGATTATATGTCCAACCTCTGTTTATTGCCTTTTGGAAATTTCAGTATCAATGCTATAGACCCTAAGACAAAGAAGATATTACAGCTCTTGCGTCTGAGACAGGTATTAACTTAATCGAGTCTATGTGTTTCTCATTGTTTTGTTACCCTCCCAGACAATTTGGGTGCTACACCCCCAAAATACAAAAAAAATAAAAAAATGCTTTCAAGTAATTCACTGCTATAAAAGTCTGTGTCTACATAAACAACTGATTGGGGCATCTGGTGGTATTGACTGTTGTCCTGTGTATGTTTATTCAAAAACTTATGTACTAGAGTCACCTCTATTGCTTGAAGTCACTGATCAGGTGGCTTCCATGCCTGCTCAAATTTTAGGACTTTTGCAGCTTGTATACCATTATATATAAAAATGGCATTGTCAGGTGCAATATGAACTGCCAATCACAAGACATTGAATAAGACAAATGGTGCTTTATGGCATAGCCAATCACAAGAGATGTACATGTATTCAACAAATGTAATGATGCAACATCATTTGAGACACTATTTGAGACCGCTAGCATTATCCTAAATGTTGTCTTCTATGAGTTATTCATTGTCAATTCTTCTAAGTATTTCTTCCAATACAGATATTCAATGGTGTCTTTCTAAAAGTCAACAAAGCTACACTGAATATGCTCTACAGGGTTGAGCCCTATGTTACTTATGGGTACGTATCTCTCAACTGCAGTTGTGCAAACTTTTAGATCCTCTACATATGGGTTCATATTTATTTTTATTTTTTTGGTAATATTATGGTCTTCAGATACCCCAATTTGAAGAGTGTAAAGGAATTGATCTACAAGAGAGGTTTTGGCAAGTTAAATAAGCAGAGGATTGGTTTGACTGACAATTCCATCGTTGAACAGGTTTGTTGGTTAATATTTAGCAGTGTGTAATTGTGACTCATACAATTGTTTAAGTTTTTAAAAAATGCAACTCATGAAGTTTTAATGTACGACTTCATGACTACAGGCTTTGGGAAAACATGGCATTATCTGCGTTGAAGATCTTATTCATGAGATTATGACTGTTGGGCCCCATTTCAAGGAGGCTAATAACTTTCTCTGGCCATTCAAACTCAAGGCACCATTGGGTGGTTTGAAGAAGAAGAGAAACCACTATGTTGAAGGAGGGGATGCCGGAAATCGTGAAGATTATGTCAATGAGCTCATTAGGCGAATGAACTAGTGTTTATTTCTGTTTATTTGGTTCCTAAATTTTGTTTTGCATTATACGAAAGTGTGATATTGCTTTTGTTCATGTAATTTTAACTAGTTTCTGACATTTTTTATTTAAATGGTTTCAGGACATGGCAGGACTAATAAGTAAGATAAATCGATCCTCCATTGGTCCTTTGCCTTCCTGTTACTCGCCATCCTTGTAAGTTAAATGATTCTTGCATTGGCATTAAGCAAGCTATTCTTTCATGTCACATTAAGCAAGTACTGCACATCTCAGGTCATCATCATGAATCACCCTGGACAGATTGGAAATGGATATGCACCAGTTCTTGATTGCCACACCTCTCACATTTCTGTCAAGTTTGCTGAGCTCTTGACCAAGATCGACAGCTTAGGTAGTGCACCACAGTTTAGGTAGTGCTCCATAACTTAATTTTATGGATAGTTTGGTATATTTTATGAATGTAGTAATTTGAAAATGTAAACGAATGATATTATTGGGATGTATTTTGAATGGTTGATACATTTTGGCTTTAAATTTAAATGAGAATTTAGACCTTTTAGCTATATATCATGTTATTAGCATATTGCAGGTGCATTGGTAATATAGGTGAACCACAATTTTTTTTTCTTTTTTTTTCTTTATCTACAACATTTTAAAAATGTTGTATAAATTGGTTAAAAACGTTGTCTGATATATTAAACTATAACATTTTTATCCAGAAAACGTTGTGGAATCATACCTTCTACAACGTTTTTAAGCATCTGTTAATTTTTGGAAAACAAATCTACAACGTTTTTTCTTAAAAAACGTTGTGTATTTTGCTTAACCACAACGTTTTAAAAACGTTGTGTAAGAGTGTCAAATAGACAACACCCTTAACCACGACGTTTTTCTGACTGAAACCACAACGTTTTTTCCGCGTCGTCTATTTACTGTTTTGTAGTAGTGCAGCGCGAGTTAGTAGAATGGTCTGACAGTGTACTTTTTTACTTGAAATTTGAAGGAATTGTTATGTGATAATAATAGGACTGTAAAATGTTGATTTCAGTATTTCTATACTATGAATGAGCCTATTATTAACAATTAAAATGTTTTATAACTTGATTATGTGATTAAAAATCCAATTTTTACATGATGAACGTACTTAGTTATGTTTGTAAGGTGGTAATGACTAATTATGTCATGATGACATATGTTTATAGGATATTGTGATTTGAATTGTTCGGTTTAGCCCACGAACAAGGCAAGTTCTCTAATCTATTTTCTTTTTAAAGCAATTATTGTTTCCAATTCGATTCCAATATAATGGTGCAAGATTTCTGAACTTTATTTTTATTGAGCAAGTTATTCTTGTATTTAACTTGTTGTTTAACATGCACAATTATACATACTAATGTTGAACAGTTTTATCGTTCAAATTGCTACGCATGCTTAGTATTCGATTTTAAATAACATTGGCTTAACATTATTCAAGCAAGGTGTGTTATAGTTATTCAAGGTGTATGCTATTAGATTATTCCTAAAGCATGATTTTAATTTATCATGACGATTCAATTACGAGTATTCTATAGTATGATGTTATTAGTATTAATTCAACTAGTCCTCTAGTTGATGATCGTTGAACTTCAAATTACCCTTGAAAGCTTATCCAGACCAAACTCTCTTTGGTGCGGACTTGTACTCTAAATACTGAGATGAACAACCCTATTTTTAGCGGATAACTTACGCGTAGCGTTAAATGTTTGTGCACAATACATGGTACGAAGGGCTAATTCCCCTAAGTACGAGGAGTCCTTATAGTCTTATGACTCTTAAAGTTGGAGTTGAAAGATTACTCGCAACTGTGGATATAGTTCATGGTCTTATGACCCTCTATTATGTTTATTCCATACTTTGGATTTTAGTTCCTGATTATTATTGTTAGAGTATTATCTAGTTTTTATGAGCCTATTCATTGGTAGTTATTATTGTTATTCTTCTTTTGATTCATTATTTTATCCAGTGAGCAATTGTTTTGCTCACTCTTGCATATTTATAAACTCATTGTAGCTAAAGTGGAGAAGGTAGATGAACCTTTAACTAGCAAAGGAAAGGGAAAATTGTGCAAGTGATGTTGATTTGTAATTTTATTATTGTGAAGATCTTAGACTTCTTAATAATGGTGTTATGTAATAATTTTAATTCCGCATTTGAATGATTGTATTTAAAGGTTAGACAACCTGGGAGATTTTTATTATGTAACCCTTTAATGGGAAAGGTTTTAATTATTCAATTTGATTATGATTGGGTAGTTAGATACGAATGTTTGATTAAGTAAACCCCAAATCCTGTGGGAATGAAGTACCTAGGTTTGGGGGTGTCACATCATGTGTCAACGTCAGAATTTTTATTTGTCCCTTTTCTGTTCTTGTTCTTTGGTATTCTCATGTTATGTGAGATTTGTTTTAAAAAATAAGTGAAAAAGGTCTGACATGTATATGTTAACGATTTGACAGTAAGAGCCGCCAGTTGGTGTTTTTAATTGGTTGCACCAACGCAACCGAGAAAAGGTTTGCACATTGACCCAGTGATGTGACACTGCTAAACGGGTCTGTGAAACCGAGATTCAATTGGGTTCGGGGGTTTGATTATGTGGAGGGAAGGTGTTAGGCACCCCCGACACTCGTGTTACCACGGTGACGACCACTTTTCAAGAAACTGTTATATGAATATGTGTGTGTGGGTGGGTCAATGTGTTGTTATTTGGAAGTAGTGTGAGGCTCATTCGCACCTATATACAAAGGGTTTGAATTTGTATAAAAAATTCAATTTTAAACATGATCTAGTAATGAGATTTTGTAAAAGAGGTTTTTCAAACCCTGTGCTCAATAGTAATTGAGACATTTTCATACTTCCATTTTATTATTAAATGTTCGGCTTGATTGCTTTTATTTTCGAGATGCGAAGCATCTTCGAGAAAATAATATATAGCAGTGTCGAACTCCTCATGGGCATGAAAGTCATCTAAGGAAATTCAAACACCGTGAATAATTTACAACCTGCTTACAGCTGAAAATGTCCATCATGGGAACCGAATCTAGATTTAGTAGACTGAATCTGTGATCACATGATTCCTAAGCTCACATGATGTCGCAATTTATATAAAAAACAATAAACAGTTATATATATAAAAGCTGTAAATATATATATACAGACATGATCAACCACCACGAAGCACCTCCATGGGGGATCAAAAATGTAAATAAAGAGGTAAAAACACGATCAACCACCACGAAGCACTTCCATGGGGGATCAAAAAAATAAATAAAGCTGTAAAAGACGATCAACTGCCACGAAGTAAACTCCAGGAGGGACTAAATGTAAAGAAAGTAGTAAAAACGATTAACCGCCACGACTTAAACTCCAAGTGGGACAAAATGTAAAGAAAGTAGTAAAAGGCCACGAAGTAAACTCCAGGCCTGATAGAAATTTAAATATATATATATATAAGCAGTAAATGCACCGGATATAAAATTTAGGCTCATCGAACAAAGTCCGACAACAGTTCATATATATATATATATATATATATATATATATATATATATATAAAAGCAGTAAATGCTCCAGATGTAAAATCCAGGCTCATCGAACAGAGTCCGACAACAGTTCATATATATAAGTATATATATATATATATATATATATATATATATATATATATTTATATATTTATAAAAGCAATTAAACGCTCCAGACATAAGTCTAGTCTCAATCGAGGCATAACTCGATAATGTTAGTCCATATATATAAATATATAAATATATAAGTATATATATATATACAGACAGAAATGAAAATTACGGACCGAAGTCCGGGCATACACACACAACACGACTCTCAATGTAAAGAAGAGTGTGTGCGAAGATGAAGAGAAAGGCTTTATAATGTGTAAGAGGGCTTACAGTGGGCTGCCAAAGAAGACATCTATGACTTTAAGTGGATGAACACTCGGCTCTCGTCGATAAAAATATAGCTATATGTGAGCTAACAAGTGTTTCAAATGAGAAAGCATTCAATATGGGATGTGTACAGAGCAAATTTGATAGGGCTTCCTCGCCTTTTCCTCTTTTTTAAAATGGCCACCCCAAGCTCTATATTTATAGAGCTGAGAGCCACAGGTGTACCTGCGGCAGCTGCAGATGCACCTGCGGCTGCCCGGGATGCCCCAGGCTCCGCGAGTCCTGCCTTCTCGAAGTACGTGCACGCTTGCACTGTGATGTCCGTTTAAACTTTCAGAACTGCAATCCGGACATTCGATTGAGGTGTACAAGAACAATTTTGGGCCACCATTGTCGAGAGTTACGCAATGACATGGGATTAGAGGTTGTACGAAGTTAGGAAGAGGGGACCATGCCCATGGTCTTCAAGCTTCAAATTATATCTGGTGTGCTGTCCTGCGTAATAGTCACTCGGGATTGGAACTCCTTGGCTCTTTTTGGACATTATTGTGTAGAAATGTATGTATGAGATGTTGAGACAGCGCAATGTGGAGTCGAGGTGGCAAGATGATGGTTTTGCCCATCACCGGGGTTATCTTCGATTTGGGCTGATAAAGTAGACGTTGCTCAAGGTTATCTCTGAGATTGGACTGCTGCAAGTGTTTGAAGGTCCTCAGGGTCATCTTTAAGTGTGTCTGTCTTCCCGGTGTTATCTTCAGTTCTTTGGACTGAGTTCCTCAGTAGGAGTTCCGAGGTTAAAGCTGACTGCATGCATTTAAAACAAGCATTTCTAGGGTTATCGCCGGAACTACAACGGAACTCCTTGGGGTTATCTACAAGGATGAAACTGCTAGTCCCTGTGTTATTTCCGGGACTGAGACTAAATATCTCGGGGTTATCTCCGAGATGAATCGGCCTTCTCCGGTTGAATTTCTGGTATTTGAACTGCATACCTCGAGATTATCTCTGAGGTTGGAACTGATACTTCCGATGTGTGTTCCGGGGTTAAGACTAAACTTCCGGTGGTATTCGAAATGGATATGAGCTGTCTTTCAAGGTTATCTCCGAAAGACGAATCTGCCCTCCTATAATGTTAGTAACAGGTGTGCAAAAAATTTCGAGTGTCTACAGATGCCCCTCTTTATAATATCCATGCAATGCAAGGCATGGATAGGATAAAGAATCCTAGACACTTGAAATGCAACAAGATAAACTTAATGCCATGTGCAGCAATATGATGCAAATGCATGATGCATATGTTTTGTTTGATTATGTTCCAACATGGTGGAATGATTGTCGGCTCCCTGTTACTCCTGCTGGGAATGACAATCAATGATGTCTTGGACATGTGGTCCAAATCTTCCAGGATGTTAACATTGGGGTTATCACCAAAGTCCTGAATCCTTGATACAGACTTTACTCTGAAGATGTGCCTCTTGTGTGCAAGAGATCTGTGGGGATAAAGTTTTGTCTATTTGAGGATGTGTATAACATATTCCATCATCGTTCCTCTCTGATGAGGATGGTCTTCCCTGGTTTGGGTCACCAATATATACCACGATCCTGTTGGAGTTACTGCCAACAGTGTGTATTGTCAAGGTTGCCTGACCTTCGCTGATGTGTGTATCACCGGATAGATCCCTGTTGGGAAAATTGTCAAGTCTGCTTGACCTTCGTTGATGTGTGTATCAATGGATAGATCCCTGTTGGGCAAACTATCAAGGCTGCTTGACCTTCATTGATATGTGTATCAACGGATGAACAGGTATTGTAACCCCTGCCGGGGATACGTGAACATGTATACCAATCATCAAATAGTTTATGATGCTTCGATGGGTTTACTTGCCATCAGTTGAGATGATGTCAAGGTTGTTTGACCTTCATTGACACGTACATCAATGGATAAGAATGTGTTGTAACCCCCGCTAGGGATACGTGGACGAAGGATGCGAATGCGTTGTAACCCCGCCGGGGATACTGAAGGGTTTTAGGGTTACGATCCTGTATTTGGCGAAATCGGACCTGTGTGAGGCATTTCTGAGTGTGATTTGCAAAATCTGAGATTATCGATTTAGTGTACCTTATGTTTAGGCGAATACCAATGATTGATACGTAAAGCCATAATTTAACTTGTGACAACTAGGATTCCAGGCTATTCTGATCAGTCGTGTAGCATTTTTATTCCTGATTTAGCCTTTTCAGCTTGTGAAACCTCCTTTGCAACTCAAACTGGACGGAGCTGGAGGGGTGGGACCCACGTAGGGATGCCACATGTACACCTGCAGCAGTCGCAGGTGGACTTACGGCCAACTATGGCTACATAATGCTTGCAGGTTACTTTCATAAGTCATTTTCAAGATGCGTCGCGAAGGAAATCCGAGAGGTCTTCTTCAGATCCGCTGAGTTCGGGCGACTTTCTGCAAATTCTGTCACCGTACAAGTGTTCTACACTGTCTTGGTAACATATGCATGTCTTCTTTTCTAGTTGTTATCCGTTGGAAAATGACTTATCACATGAAATGCATCTAAACACATAGTAGTGAATATGCATGCGGATATATATGACTTTATGAAAATTGTTCAACACAATAAATGTTAGTATTTAACTATGCTGAACACAATGATGTGAAAAATTTTGACTTTTAAAACAGTCAAATTGGAAACTTTTTTTGATATTTCTTATCCTATTTGAGGACAAATGAGCAAAGGTGGCAATGTAAAGTAATCCTGGTAATTAGGCTACCCTTATGGATTGATGACTTTGACATTTTCATGCATGTAGTGTGTATATGACTGTGGACAGGTGTGCTACTGAATGGCCACCTAGTCATGCCTATGTGCATGTGGATAGTCCTATTTACAAAGGGGACTATGGAAAAAAATTTCAAAACGTAAGCATTGGGTAGTCATTCATTTTTAACTCTACTGTAGATGTATGTTAAAATAATGCATGCATAATCCCATCTGTCAACACTGTCTTTGATGGTCTGGGATGATTCATCATTAAAATTAGATCTTTGTCCACTGCTCCAATTAATCATATTGACCACTTCTTCTTTGTGTTGAGGAAGAGGGTTGTCTTGCACATGAAGTTGATCTGGTTTGGTAACCACGATCTCACCGTTGTCTATTAAATCTTGGATCTTGTGTTTCAAGGCCTAACAATCTTGAGTATCATGTCCAGGTGCCCCGGAATGATAAGCACACTTCCGAGTAGCATTGAAACCCCTCCCATTAGGGTTGGCTGGTGGAAGAAGATGTGTGATTTTTGACTGAGTAGTCAGAAGAGTAAGAATATTCTCGAGCGAGTCCCCTAAGGGTGTGAATGTCGAGGGCATTTTACTTCTCCACCTTTAGGCAATGGAGGGTTTGAGGACTGTGCTTGAAAAGAGGAGTAGTTTTTCCTCTGGATAGGCATATTTTGACTGCCTTTCTAACCTTGTAGTATCAAGGAAACATCCTCCTCTTTCTTTTTATGGACCCTCCGGGGGTTGTTTCCATAAGTTCCTGACTAGATGTGCTCAGCAACTGCTTTAAAAGCGGCTAGGTCTTGAATCTTTCCTAACTTCAACCCCATCTCAACCATCTCTCCGTGTTTGATCATTTCAAAAAATGGTTTATCGATACCAGCTAAAACCTTCTCATAGAAAGGAGCTTCTTGTATGTCTATGAAGGTCATAACCATTTCTAATTCCCTCATAGAGGGAATAACTTGAGCAGCAAGGCGCTTCCACCTTTAATCATACCCTCTGAAAGACTCATTGGACTGTTTCTTGACCTTGGTAATCTGGTATCGGTCAGGAGCCATCTGAGACTGGAAGCTGTACTGAGTAAGGAAGGCATGAGCTAGCTCCTCCCAGCTATGGATCTTTGAGTTGTCTAATCTGGTATACCATGAACGGGCTTCTCCAGTCAGACTCTTCTGAAAAAGCTACATCCTGAGCTTTTCATTTTCTACGTAAGATCCAAGTTCTCCAATGAACACCTTCAAATGTGTATAAAGATCTCCTAACCCGTTATACTTTTCAAAGTCAGGAGTTTTAAATTTCTCTAGATAATGAACATCAGGGAATATGCAAAGGTCAGCATATAAAACACTCCCATGTACTCTAATCCCTTTGAGAGAACGGATGGTTTCTTCCATTTGAAGGACCTTCTTCCTAATATCACCGGTGTCTGGATCTCCTTTGAGATGGGTGTTTTCAGGGTCTTTGTTGGTTGTATCCAACTGAAGTTCCAGATTTATTTTATCCGAACTTTGGGTTCCTCCCTGTGCAGAGGATTCTGTATGTGTGGTCATTTTTGGGCCCTGAGTTGACTGATGTAGTTCTTTAAGTAGAACAACCAAATCTGTAATCTGTTTACTTAATCCATCAAATTCTTCTCGAGAAACAGGATTAAACTGGTCAGATGAAGACATGATTGGTTGTAAGCTCGTGGCCTTTTTGGATTTCGAGCGGGTAACAGGCCTAATTATTTCCCTACAAAAAGACTTATGTAGTTTAGTCTTAGGGAATGTGTAAATGTTTACATGCTATATGATGTATCTGTTTTAGGAATAATATCATGCAAAACGGATGTCATCTGTTTGTAATATAGGATAACATGTTAATTTAAATATGCATGTGCACATATTCCTTCATATTTTCCATTACAATGGATTGACATGAAATGATATTACGACTAAACGCTTTTACAAGTAATTGAAAATGGAAAGCATGAAGAGACTTTCCTCCGCGTTTGGTTTATCAAAGGCTGTCATATCTTAGGTTACTCTGGCGGTTTTTTGGCATGAAGGTTCTCAGATCATCGCAATCTACTTGACGGGAAGTTAATCCGGTCTTTCAACTGGAGCAAATCTGGGTGGTGCCTTTCCTGAGCCTCGTTGGAATTAGCCTTCCTACGAGTCCACTAATCAAACACCGACAGGATAGCCTCCTGGTGGAGGAACCACACAACATACATTCACATACAATGTGTCTCACAGTTTATGAAAATGATGACATGTGTGAAGCACTAATATCACAAATAGATATATTGCAGTGCAGTAAGTAAAATGCATTCGTACACATTCATCAAAAAATATAAATGCAACATTCACATACAAGCATATAACAGTTTTGAAAAGCTTGTAGTAGCAGCTTAAACCCTCTTACTGGAGTCCCCAGCAGAGTCGCCGCCTGTCGACGTCGGGATTTTTATTTTTCCCTTTTCTGTTCTTGTTCTTTGGTGTTCTCATGTTATGTCAGATTTGTTTGAAAAATTAAGTAAAAAAGGTCCGACATGTATATGTCGACGATTTGACTGTAAGAGTCGTCAGTTTGTGTTTTTAATTGGTTGCACCACAATCGAGAAAAGGTTTACACATTGACCTAGTGATGTGACACTGCTAAACGGGTCTGTGAAACCAAGATTCAATTGGGTTCGGGGGTTTGATTATGCGGAAGGAAGGTGTTAGGCACCCCCCGACATCCGTGTTACAACGGTGACTGCCACTTTTCAAGAAACTGTTATATGAATAAGTGTATGGGGGGGTCATTGTGCTGTTATTTGGAAGTAGTGTGAGGCCTCATTCGCACCTATATACAAAGGGTTTGAATTTGTATGAAAAATTCAGTTTTAAAATGATATATCAATGAGATTTTGTAAAAGAGGTTTTTCAAACCCCGTGCTCAATAGTAACTGAGACTTTTTCATACTTCCATTTTATTATTAAATGTTCGACTTGATTGCTTTTATTTTCGAGATGCGAAGCATCTTCGAGAAAATAATATATAGCAGTGCCGAACTCCTCATGGGCATGAAAGCCATCTAAGAAAATTCAAACACCGTGAATAATTTACAAGCTGCTTACAACTAAAAATGTCCATCACGGGAACCGAATCTAGATTCAGTAGACTGAATCTGTGATCACATGATTCCTAGGCTCACATGATGTCGTAGTTTATATAAAAAGTAGTAAGCAGTTATATATATAAAAGCTGTAAAAATATATATACAGACATGATCAACCACCACGAAGCACCTCCATGGGGGATTGGAAATGTAAATATATAAAAGCGGTAAATATATATAGAGAGACATGATCAACCACCACGAAGCACCTCCACTGGGGATCGAAAATGTAAATATATAAAAGCGGTAAATATATATAGAGAGACATGATCAACCACCAAGAAACACCTCCATGGGGAATCAGAAATGTAAATAAAGTGGTAAAAACACGATCAACCACCACGAAGCACCTTCACGGGGGATCAAAAAAATAAATAAAGCTGTAAAAGACGATCAACCGCGACGAAGTAAACTCGAAGCGGGACTAAATGTAAAGAAAACAGTAAAAGGCCACGAAGTAAACTCCAGGCCTTACGGAAATATATATATATATATATATATATATATATATATATATATATATATATATATATATATATATATAAGAGCGGTAAACGCACAGGATGTTTCTCAATCCCGGCTCGGTTTATCATTTCAACAATTTGTCACTATATATATATATAAGCAGCAAACATATCGGATATAAAATCCAGGCTCATCGAACACAGTCCGACAACAGTTCACACACACACACACACATATATATATGTATATATATAAAAGCAGTAAACGCTCCGGATGTAAAATCCAAACTCATCGAACAGAGTCCGACAACAGCTCATATATATATATATATATATATAAGCAAGTAAACGCTCCAGACATAAGTCTAGGCTCAATCGAGGCATAACTCGATAATGTTAGTCCATATATATAAATATATACATATATAAGTATATATATATATATATACAGACAGAAATAAAAACTACGGACCGAAGTTCGGGCATACACACACAACACGACTCTCAATATGAAGAAGAGTGTGTGCAAAGATGAAGAGAAAGGCTTTATAATGTGTAAGAAGGCTTACAGTGGGCTGCCAAAAAAGACTTCTATGACTTTAAGTGGATGAACACTCGGCTCCCGCCTGTAAAAATATAGCTATATGTGAGCTAACAAGTGTTTAAAATGAGAAGCACTCAATATGGGGTGTGTACAGAGCAAATTTGACGGGGCTTCCTCGCCTTTTCCTCTTTTTCAAAATGGCCACCCTAAGCTCTATATTTATAGAGTTGGGAGCCGCGGGTGCACCTGCGGCTGCCCCGGGCTCTACGGGTCCTGTCGTCTCGAAGTACGTGCATACGTGCACTGTGATGTTCGCTCGAACTTTCAGAACTTCAATCCGGGCATTCGATTGAGGTTTACAAGACCTATTTCAGACCACCGTTGTCGAGAGTTACGCAATGACATGGGATTAGAGGTTGTACGAAGTCAAGAAGAGAGGACCATGCCCATGGTCTTCAAGCTTCAAATTATATCCGGTGTGCTGTCCTGCATAATAGTCACTCGGGATTGGAACTCCTTGGCTCTTGTGGGAAATTGTTGTGTAGAAATGTATGTATGAGATGTTGAGACAACGCAATGTGGGGTCGAGGTGTCAAGATGACTATTTTTCCCCTCACCGGGGTTATCTCCGATTTGGGCTGATAAAGTAGACGTTGCTCAAGGTTATCTCTGAGATTGGACTGCTGCAAGTGTTTGAAGGTTCTCAGGGTCATCTTTTAGTGTGCCTGTCTTCTCGGTGTTGTCTCCAGTTCTTTGGACTGAGTGCCTCGGTGGGAGTTCCGAGGTTAAACTGCATACCTCGAGATTATCTCCGAGGTTGGAACTGATACTCTCGGTGTGTGTTCCGGGGTTAAGACTAAACTTTCGGCGGTATCCAGAATGGATATGAACTGTCTTCCAGAGTTATCTCTGAAAGACAAATTTGCCCTCCTACAATGTTAGTAACAGGTGTGCAGAAAATTTTGAGTGTCTACACCAGGTCATCTAACCTTAAATACATCAAATGCGGAAACATAACATAATTTAAATAAGTCTTATAAACATTCTCAAATAAAAGTAAACAAGTCTTCATCACTTGTTCAGTTTGCCCTTGTCTTTACTAGTGGAAGTCTCATCAATTCTTTCAACCTTAGTTACAATATTATTATGCAAGAATGAGCAAACGATTGCCCACAAGTATAACAGTAGCAATAGTAATAACATGTGAGTAAACAATGGATACTGAACAAAAGAAAGCTCGACTTTTGAATCAAGATTAGAACAGGAATCATAAGTACATCTGGGGGTCACAAGACCATGAATTATATCCTAGGTTATCAAGTATTTCTACTTTAAACCTTTAACAATCATAAGACTATATAGACCTTACTTCTCGTACTTAGAGGGATCAACCCTTCGTACCATGTATTGTACACAAACATCTTAACGTTAGCGCGTAATATAATCCCCTATAACATGGTTATTCATCTCAGTTTTGACATTAGAATATGTACCAAAGGAAGTTTTGTTTGGAATAGCTTTAATAAAAGTTCTGAAATTTTAGAACGCTCATCAACTATGGACTAGTCAAATCAATAAGGTTCTCTAGCCATTTAAAGTTTGATACAACAATATAAGTTTGAATAATGATATCTAGAATCAAAGATTGAACAACAACAATATATAATCGAATAATCACTGTATACCAACAATATTATTTTCAAAAGAATTAGAAAGTATCATTTGAAATAACGAAATTGAACAACTTAAGCTTTGAGAAACGAGAAACATTAGTTAGGATAAGAAACTCGCTCAATAAAATATTAGAGATAAGAGCTTGCTCAATCATAACAAAAAATAGAATAAGAATTTGCTCAATGTAAGAATATGGTTTGGAAACTTGCCTCGTGCGTAAGCTAAACAATTACTACTCACATTCACCACAAGTCCTACACATTCCATTTTGACCACAAACTCAATAGTTTCATCACCACTATGATTAATAGTTACACTTCCCACTTTTACACAATTTAGTTCATGATCTGAACTTCTTAACTAATTACATAACACGAATCTGAACTTTCTACAAGCATACCGTATCAGTATGAGCTTTTAAGCATCACAACCAAACCTTTCGAATAGTCAATTTGAGTTTATAACATCTTACAAACACCAAGTTAAAGTTCTTACACACTTTGAAAATCCTTAGTTTAAAACATCACGAACATGTTCACAATCTGTTTTAGCACCTTGTTACATTTTAAACACATTATCAAATTCATTAAACTAAGTTTGACTAACATACAGTGGACTGAACAAAGAAAACAAAATAGCTTCAATTATGGATACCCCCATCGGGGCAGGGTTTTGTGCAGAAGAAAGGCTTTTCGGGGAGGCACATTTTGAACTGGGAACACCCGTTGGGGCTTGCACAGAATCAAATTCTGCAGCTCGCGACTGCCCTGTTCATCAGCCCAAAACTCACGAATTTCATCCATCAAACAGTAAATTACTCACACCCAGAGGCTATAGACTCAACTAAAATAACATACAACATATATAACTTGACTCTAGCAACAAAAACAATTTGAACCTCCAATTTAGAGCCTCAAAAATCATGATTCGTGCTCAAAACTCATATTCAACATAATTAGCGAATTGTCTCACCACAGATTCGATTCTTAACCAAATCAGTCCATATAACTTGCATTCTTTTCGTATTTGAACGTATTAACAATAACAACTATCAATTAACAGATTACAACATGAATTGAACACTAATTTTAATTCCAAAATATCTATGATAGCTAATAGATTATAATATCTAATAACACAAATATCAACACATCTCAACAAATCATTCGCCCAAAGTCCAATTTTGACTTTAAAATCATACATATTATACATATGTCACAAAAACTCAAGTTCTTCCTTTAAAAGCAGGTTTTCATGGATTTTGATTCTCCAAAATCGTTTGTAAAAGACAACTAATAGATTACAAACCATCTATTAACATAACAATTACATCTCATCAATTTCAATAACAAAATCAAGTTTTCTGTAAAAAACTCAAGAACAAAACCAAAGCTTGAATTTAAGAATTTTACCCTTGATTTCTCTGTTTAGATTAAGCAAGATGATGTAGAATTGCTTGTTTGCACTCCTTAATTTTTTTAATTTGGCTTCTCAAATTCACACTCTCAAATTTCTCTGACTTAGCAAATGAGCAATTAAGCCTTATGAAAATATATTATATAAAATATAACTGATATACCCACTATGTGTATTGCATAACGTTGGTATCAGTTATACGCATCATGGCTCAGCAGTTGCCATGCTCCCCAAGGTCTTGTTTGCTTAATCTTTAAAAGCTCCCTTTTTAATTTATTTTATTAATTCATTTATCATATAGTTTATTTGTCACACTTTAATTAATCAAATTTTAATATTTAAATTAAATTAAAGTCAATATTACTCATTAAATCAAATTTTCACATAACTAAAATTCTTAGTTATTAATTATAACAAATCAATAAATCTCTAATTAATTATTAAATTAATTAGAACAACATAATTATATTAAACAACTTATTTAATTTAATTATACCAATTAAATTCGAACTTCGAACAATAAAATTATTCCACATTAATTTAATTAATATATAACACTTAATTAAATTAATCCACAACAATTCAATCAATAATTTATTTAACTCAATAAATAGATCAACAAAATATTTATTTAATTTAATAAATATTTAAATTAATTACAAAAAATCTCGTTCGTCAGAGAAAACGAATAAACATCTATATTTATAACTATTCATAACATAAAACACATTATTTATAAATTACAGTGTTAAGTGGGAATAAGAATTCTTAATAATGTTTTATTCTTAAAAAAGGAATTTTTAACGAGACTGATCTAGGAAGTAGACCAAAGCCCTTTATGCTAAAATAAGGGTGTCCTATAAGTCAATAATTTTTTATATATTTCATAAGAGTCTTTAAAATCAAGGTTGCTAAGCATTTTCAGATTCGAACCGATCATTGAATTAAAAAAAATACCGGATAATTGAGTCACTTATTTAACTACTGGTCAAACCGTTATTAACTCAGTGACATCATTAATATATAAAAATAAATCTTATTAGTAATTAATAAAATTTTAAAAAATTTAATTTTTTATGAAAAAAAACATAATAAAGTTGAGTTACAATATTATTAAAAATGATTAATTTTAATATTAATTTTTTTAATAAAAAAATAAATTAAAAATCGAGTCAACTGGTTCAACTAACCGATTTTACTGGTTGAATTAGACAAATCAATAAACTATATTGTGGATAATCACTTTAATAAGATGGCAACTAAATTATATAGTCTAAAAATACACCAACAAAAGGTTTACTACTCCCTCCGTCCTAGGATAAAAGTTCTTATTACTATTTTGGGTTGTCCCATGTTAAATGTCCACTTTCTTTTAATAACCAAATTTTTACACATTTTTTCCTATTATGCCCGTAGCATTAAATATCTCATACTTTTCTTATTATAATTCTCTCTCCATATTTAATGACATTATTATGGACAATTTTGTCATTTTATTCCTCTTCTTAATATACGTGAGAAGTCCACCAGGACTTTTATCCTGGGACGAAGGGAGTACATAAAACTTTGTTAGGTTTTCTAATATTGTATGTGTTCTAATCTCTAATTCAAATATATATATATATATATATATATATATATATATATATAGGGAGCGGATCAGGTAAGGGCTCCCTTATTTTGTTAAAATGCGGACTTTTTTTTTTTGATTTTTTTGGTTTTTTTTTTTAAAACAACTAAAAAAAAAAAAATAAAAAATTATGGAATTGAAATTTTTTCATAATACAGTGTTTTGGATGTGATTTGAGTACGTATAACAAAAATATGTATGTACAGTCTGGGCAGACTGTACCACCACTTTTTGGTATAGGTATTCAAAACATGCCCAAAACATTATATTATGAAAAAAAATTCAGTTCCATAAAATATTAAATATTTTTTTTTAGTTGTTTTAAAAAAAAAACCAAAAAAAATCAAAAAAAAAAAAGTCCGCATTTTAACAAAATAAGGGAGCCCTTACCTGATCCTGTCTGTATATATATATATATATATTATAAAACATTACAAATTAAAAAAGAGTACTATTAAGTAAAAATATAATAGGTTCAATTAAGTAGATCAATTCAATTTAAGGATTAACATCCTATCTTATAAATATTATGTATAACGAAATTAATGCAAAACGGATAAATACTAAATAACTAATTTATTTTATGTATATTAAGGGTAATATAGTCTTTTGCGCAACTATCACTCTAAAGTGTACATATATCACAACCTATTTTATTAAGGGAAACAAAGAAAAATAACTACTTTTAAGTAATGACAACTTAAGTTTGAAGAAATATTTCATTATATTTTATAATTTATATTTTATCTCTCGTCCCTAAATCATAACCCCGACACAAAAAATTACTCGCAAAAAACTACTTCCTAATTTTTAAATTACACACGTGACATGTAGACTAATATATATTGTGTACCATTTGAGAAGAACAAAAATTAGACCCCTAGCATCAGATATTATCTGGGTAAAGTTAAAAAGAACATACATACAGTAAATTAGGGGCGGATTTACATATTTTACACTACCTACAGATTCCACAATTCATTACACATTGCTTACAAAAAACTTGATCTACTAGAGCTGTACTCTCAAATTGCATGTGCATTTGATTAACATGCATGCAAGAAAACATTTAGCCCTATCATTGTTTGCCCATTCCCCAGTTCAAATGACAACTCTCATAGCATGCAATGATTCCTTCGAGTCAAACCTGTCTTCATATAAATCAGTGATTAGCCATCTATTTGAAGGTAAGCTCTTCTCAACTTTCCTTCCAACGAATCTTCGTGCATTTTGCTTGTTTTATCCTTCTCAAAAGAGCATCTGTCCACTGCCAAACTTATGCACCGACGGCAAATTGCTTTTGAGAGAAAGAGACCGGACCCAAGTAAACTTCAGACAAGGAAACTACGACCCGATGACAAGCTAAAGCTGATGCTGCAAGAAACATGAAAACTGAAGCCCAGCAGAACCTTAGAATTAGCATGGGGTCTTTCCTTGCGGATTCTAGAACCTTGAGGAAAATCACTTTCAAGCGACGATCTCTCAAGATGGACTTATAACTAGATATGGGTATGGATAATCTGGAAGAGGAGCTGTGCTGTATGTTCTCGGTGGCACTTGCTAATCTCACTTGAGGAACATATCGACTTACGGTAAGACTTCCTTCAAAGGCTTCACAGATGAACTCGTATAGTATATCAGCAATTATCCTGCAAAGTTCTTGTCTAAAGACAACAGCCTCCTTGGAAATCATGGCTCTAATGAGTGAAGCTCCATCCTGTACATCAAAACGAGCACACCATTTTCAATTTCTAGCAACAAAATGCTTAGGCAAAATGTTTGTGCTAATGACATACATTTTAACAGTTTTTGGTCAAAATGCTACTGAAAATACAAGTATTGTAGATATCTGTCATCAAATGCTCCATTTACTATGATGTGTAAGTTTATTCTCCACCCCGACCCCGCCAAAATAAAAATAAAAAATAAAAAATGTGTTTGATTTCTTCATTTTCTGCTCAACAACCACAAAGCCTTTAATTTCAAGTTTATTAGGTAGCTACGCAGGTCAGGAATATGAGAATTTTGATCAAATGGAGGTAGGATGATAACTTGATATTTGGATGGAAGAGTGGTCACCCCTCACCCAACCCAAAAATAACAAATAAATATATTTTTTTAAGTTTAAAATCAACCATTATAATTATAGAAATAATTATCAAGCATTATACTTGGACAGAAAACAGCTATTGCTAGTTCAACCATTTAAATCAGTTACTTTTTTTCTATTCATTTGAAAAGTAAAATCAGTGAGACTTGGGTTCATGTGACCTTGTTGCACAGATGTTTTTTACCGGTCAGAATATTCTTAAAACAACCAATAAGAATTATGATGAAAGGAATATTTATTAAATAGGTAAATGTCCAGCTAAAGGTACTCACCACTGCCATTAGAAGTCTTCTCAGTACAGCACCATCTTTAGAGTGTACAAGTCTCAGAACCAAGTTTGTGACCTCATATACACTAGTGGGTCCCTTTGGAGATTCACTAACAGAAGTATCACTAACCAATGCAATCCCTTTCCTGAAGACATATATCAGAATCAATTGCTAACCAGAAAGGGGTCGCAAAAAACAAGCAAAGTCAATAATGTATCAATAGAACAATAAGTGCTGGTACTGAATGGAGCAACCAAACAGTTTATCCAAGAATAGCAACAATACTATCCCCACAGGCAACTGTGCTACTGACGACGTGCAAACTTATGGAGCCAACTTCATATATGCTTGATGTCGTAGTGTATGATGGTGATGAAAATAAAAGGATTACACCTTGGCAGTGACCAAGCATAATAAGATTGCAACCACAGACCACCACAGCTTGAAGTATATAGACGAGTGTAATAAGGTATATTAGTTCAACATTGAAGATTGAGTAAGAATTCACTACTCAATGTACCTAGTTGCCCCTATTCTTAGAAAAAGAGCAAGCTTTTTCCATTGAAATTCTTTCCTTCTGTTAAACACAACCTGAACAGGGAAATACAAAGTAATCAAAATCAAGATACCAGTAGTAATGAATTCTTAATTATATCTTTGTGACAATCTACCAATTGATTGAAGGAAATCCAGTTTTTAAGTCAAGTATATGTTTATACGAATGAGTGTAACATATAAGGTGGCAAGATTACGAAATCTTCAGCAATTGTCTAGAATCTTTTAATTTAGTTCATTCCAACACATGCATAAGTCACTAATCAGATGAATAAAGAAATGGATTTGGTCATTGAGTAGTGCTGCCTTCAAAATAGAAATATCTAGTGATGGTTCAAAGCCCAGGTAGGCCAACAAACAGTTTTGTTACAAACCATTCTATCCTCAAATCAATAGCTTCACGTTGACACAATGATACACATGGTAAAAATCTAAAGCAATGAGTACCGAATGAAGAATTCTCCTCATCTCAGCTGAATTATCAGTGAGAAGTTTCCGAACAACATGAGGATATGCAGCTTCAAAAGTCTTAAAATTTGGATCTCCGGCCACTGCCAATCCTGCAAAGATGAAATAAAGGTATATTGACCAAGAAATCAAAAAGAGAAACGACATCAACGGATTAGAAAATTAAAAATACATTGGTGAAGCCAGAACATCAAACTCATAAATGTATTTCTCAATTATTTACCACTGAATTAAATAATAGCTCCAGCATTCAGTCATTGCAAATGGTTTACTTCTTGTTGTCCTGCTTAGCCAATTATATTGTCCAATGGAGGACAAGTCGCTTTACCCAACTTTTGCTAAAATCAACCTTTGAAAAACTTTCAGCATATAGAAAAAATTAACTGACAACCAACCTCAAACTACAAAATAGTACCTTCAAGTAAGCACCATGACACACTTTAGTTCCAGACCTTCTAAGATGAACACACTAGTCTAGAAAAGAGGGGGAAATGGACACTCTAGTCTTCTTATCATAGTTGTGGCGATGCCTAGGTGTCCTGGCTGCCAAGGCTCACTCCTTGGTAGTTGGCCCAAATTAAGTGATTTAAGTCATTTTTTTACCTATAACTCATCATAACCCATGGACTTTCCGATTGCCCAATCCATGACCCTACTTTTTTGAATGAAAGAAATGCTCACGAGAGAGATGGAAATGACTTTCATACTTGATGAATTTGCTTGAGCCAGAGACTAGAGTAGAGAGTGGAGACTTTAATTTTGGCTTGCTATCTGGTGAATTTTATTACTTGTTAGACTTTTAATGTGTAATGGGTGATGTCTTGTGTTGACATTTATTTTCTACGTGCTTGTTGACTTGTTCTACTAGTTTTTAATGTCTAGTGTTTTATTTTTGAATTTTGATCGTGAAGTATTCATGTAATTTTGTTTTTATGGTACTCCATAGTGTTAATTATTATGTTTTGAATTTTAATGTATATAAAATTTAATTGTTCAATATACTTTTGAAGTAAAATAAATAATGAATAAATTACACATTGTTAACGACTTGCCGCCATATGGATGCCATGGAGGGTGCCTTATCACCTACGCGTGTTGGCAGTCAACTACCATCGCAACTCACTATGGCGCCATGAACTATGCTTCTTATCGGTATGCAAACCATCCTTCTTCTGGTGAATTAATTCAATCTTCCCAGTAAGAAATTCCCTCAACAATAATTGACGATAGAAAAGATGAGAGAAAACGGCAGGCCAAGAAGCCAAGACAAGGAAAAGGAAAACCTTCACGGAGGGTCAGGAGTCGTGAAAAATTAGAGCATGGAAATAACTTGTACAATTGTTTGATCTCCCTAACTATAAAGATGGAAAAATCATTATTGAATAAATAATTTTTTCAATGATACACTATTTCTTGACACAAGCTCCTAAGATTAAAACATAATATCAAAAAGAAGAACATGAAGAAGAAGATGAACATCATAACTGGTTAACAATGCAACAAGTAAAACTATTATAAATTACAAATATTGATCTTCCTACATGCATAATAGATTGAATATAAAACAAAGAAATTATTTACTAACATATGTGGCATGTAATAATCTACCTTCCAATGAAGCAAGGGAGCGTAGGAGAAGGGTGAAGTAAGGTGGCATGCGAAAATGGTACTTGTAGGCTACAACCCAAATTTTACCTAGAACCTTCAGGACAAATATTGCAACACATTGTCAGATACTTGTGAATATAAAAGCAGCACCATCATCTAATTTTGAAAATACTTCTGAATATAAAGTAGCACCATCATCTAATTTTGAACACTAAACTACGGAGAGGTAACTCTGTTGTGTTCTCTTTAGACTATAGTTACATTCCATGACCAAAGCTCACTTTAGGGCTGCCTTCAAGTCAGCAGCCATTTTATTCATAAACTTAGGGATGCAAGATATTAGTTAATGGAGATGATAAGGTATCATCTCTTCGCTTCTGAAAATTACAGTTTAATAGGAGAATTTTGAAAAATGGAAATGGGAAGATAAGTGCAAACAAAAACTTTAAAGGTTCAACATATATCCGCTTCTCCAGCGAACCGGGGTGACGAACAAAAAATGAACCGGCTTTAGCGACGGACAAAACTATCGCTAAAGCATAAAAAAGTCAGTTTTTTATGTTTTAGCGCCGGTTTTGTCCGTCGTTAAATCCGTTCATTTTTGGTTTGTCTCTCCCGGTTCGCCGAAGAGAGACGGCGTATATATATATAAGAAAGTGATCCACATCAAACGGTTGCTATAGACACTATCCTAACAAACACATCTCTCACCGTCCAATGCGAGATCTAACGGACGAGATTAATGAAGATTAAACCTCTTCCGCTACTAAGAGTAGCGTCAGACAAAAAATTAAATACTTGCCTCTACTCTTAATGGAGGTTAAGAGTAGCATGGAGGAATGTCCTAAATATCCCCATTTTAGTTATATTTAAATAGCTTCAATGTATTTAATTGTAATATAATTTATATTAATTAAATCAAATTGTATTACGATATGGAATTAAATTTTAAATAATCAAATGGTCACAACAATTGACAATGTTAAATTTTATTACTTAAGAAATTATTTATACAATAAATACGTTGAATATAAATTGACAACATTACATTTTATTACTTAAGAAATTATTTATACAAATAAATACATTGAATATAATTGAAAATTTTAAATTTTATTCCTTGAGAAAATTATTTATAAAAATAAATATATTAAATATACTTGACAATGTTAAATTTTATTACTAAATAAATTATTTACACAAATAAATACATTGAAACTATTTAAATCTAATTAAAGTGGGGTATTTAAGATATTCTTCCATGCATCTACTAAGAGTAGAGGCAGATATTTTTTTTGCCAGCTGCTACTATTAGTAGCAAAAGGGGTTTAATCTCACTCATTAGATTTCGCATTGGACAATGGGAGACGTATTTGCTAAAATAGTGTCCATAGAAACCATTTGCTATGGATCACTACTTAATATATATGGGATAACAACGTTGTGGCAACTAAAACTTACGTGGGTGTGGTTGTTTTGTATGTTTACTTATTTAATTATGAAACTATCGTCATTTCACCATTTCATCAAGCAGAACAACGTTTTGGGTTGACAACCACAACCTCACTTCTCCATGGAAAACTTTCCATAGCACATAATGGCTATAGGAGCTTATATGGCCACCAAATTTTGCATTGTTTGTTCCAATATATAGTAGCCATAATTTAAAAAGTGCACTCCCCAACCACAACATTGTGTTTCAATAGAAGACTTGATTATATACATCATAAGTTGATCCTTCCGTAACATTTTGTTGTGGATGCAGTCTTGACTACCGCAACACATTGTTACACGTGTTCTTAAATTGTAGTTGTCAAATCTTAAAATGAACGATGTAAAATCTAGTGGCCATGGAGACCATATAAGCTCCCATTGACACCATTTGCTATATATGCATCATTTAGTTGCAATTCTGACGATTAATTAAAATAGGATAGAAAATTTTAACTTCTACATATTCCCCCAAAAGTTATCCATAAGATACCTTAAGAGAGATTAGTATCCTATGTTACATATACTATTCATTTTGCACTCGGTCAAGGATACGAGTGTTGACACTTCATTTTGGTGTAAAACATTGCAAAATAGGGAAGTACCCGTGTCAGACTCTTCAAAGTACTTGTGTCTGACTGGACACTCCATTCGAGTCCATGTAACCCCAAATTCTAATCTTCTTTTTATGGTTGAAACATAAGGGTACTTTTTTTTATAGGTCAACCTGAGGGCAATATAGTCAAATTGGAAATTAATGCATTGCTACGTGGAATATTTAATTTGCGTTATCCCAAAGTAGAAAGGTCACGTAAATTAGGACAGAGGAATTACAATATTGCAATAGGAAATGAATTAATTTCACATTCCAGGTGTCAAAAGTGTCATGGCAAGAAAGAATTAGTAGGATTTCAAAACACACGTCACAACTGTTAAAAGATATTACTGAATTCTCCCTGTATGAATTCTGAATAGATAAGAGGCTATTAATTATATTTCAAACTAACATATCACTCATTATGAAATTGCATAAAATTCCATCTGACGACTAACTGTCTTTTTATAGGTCAACATGAGGGCACTACAGTCAAATTGGAAATTAATGCATTGATATGTGGAATATGATCGCTTAATTTGCGTTATCCCAAAGTAGAAAGGTCACATAAATTAGGACAGAGTAATTACAATATTGCAATAGGAAATGAACTAAGTTCATATTCCAGGTGTTAAAGTATCATGGCAAGAATTAGTAGGATTTCAGAACACACGTCACAACAGTTAACAGCTATTTATTAAATGGAAATGGAGAAAAGAGAGAAGAGGGAGAAGAAATACTCATGATATTATTGAATACTCCCTCTATGAATTCTGAATAGATAGAGGCTATTAATTATATTTCAAACTAACATAGCACATTCTGAAACTCAAATATATGAAACTGACCCAAATAACTTCAATGGCCACCTTATTTCTGATGGACTGTCGATCGGAACTCAATTGGGGGTCCAGGGCCACCATGTACCCAAAACAATAATAATAAAAAACTTCTAATATAATCTGTCTTAATGTCGCCACAATTCTAGTGCCATTCGGCTACCACTAATGCACTAAACACAAACCCGGAATTAACTTGAATCAGAACCGCCAAATGAATGCTAGTCGGCAGTGCTCATACCCAGTAGTAAGGCTATTCATACACCAAACAGACCGACCATCCCGATCAAACCTACCCATTTTGGTTGTTTTTCTTCTTAAGGCTATTCATCCTTAAGCTTTTGGTTGTTTTTCTTCTTCATCTAGTTGGGTCGGATTGGTCCAAGAAATAATTGGATCAGATTGGTCCAAGTTTTATTAGCAAGCAAGTTGAGCAGTTTCTTAAATGAGATGGGCCTTCTAACCAACCATTTGCATTACTCATAATCGTAAACATTAATTAAGTTGATCTTGTTATCAATAGCCAACCTCCAAAAGGGTAGATTTTAAGGTGAACAATGCATATCAGGTCTCTTAGCTGCTAAGAATGAAATTTTCAATTACAAAAAATACGTAATATATTCACAAGATGTGCGGTGACTCTACATGCAATAAGCCTTCAAAGTAACACGATGAGGAACAATAATAGGAACTAATATTAGAGATTCTCACCCGACTAAACTTGACATCAGGCATTCCATCTTTAAATTCTACCTCCCCCAAAGAATCCTCCAAATCCTGAATCATAAATTGACCAAAGTAACAATTGTAACAAAAAATGTAAGGAGAACATCTGAAAGAAGATGCCATATAGTTCATGCATATCACAAGCATATGAAGGTCAAGCTGAGTTTTTTTCCATAGGAACTAGGATCTTTCATATTTAACGATGTAGAATGCAACTTAATGTTCCCAGAACCAAATTCCCTAGGTGAACAAGACTACAAGAGAAATACCAAAACATTTCAAACAAGTATAATCAGAGAAAACAAAATAGTAGAAGTATGATATTTACCATGGTAACACGCCGAATATTAGTTCCTGGACTGACAACATCCATCTCAGTGAGAGCATGTACAAGGGAAGCCCAGTCTCCATTTACTATGTGCACAATGGATGCAAGTATGGCAAACTGATGCTTCTTTTCCATCCGACAAAGTAAACCAAAGTCCAGAAACCTAGCAAAGAATGCCAAGGTGATCAAGAATTTAAAAAAAAAGAAATACCAAGAATTAGAGACTAAAATGCTAAATATAACTATTGGTACCAAAGAAATCAGATCAGGAAAAAAATAACATAAAAAAACAGTAGACTAATTTACCCTATATGTCCTGATGATGTGTAACGCAAGTTTCCAGGATGTGGATCAGCATGCAATACACCAGTTTCAAGGAGCTGAACTAGCGTTGCCTGCACTCCTTTATTTACCTAGGATAGTTAAACCAAAAAATTTATTTAGCATAGATTCTCAAATGCAACTTATTTACGCATAAATGAAGAAGCAATCTAAATTCTCCATTACACGATGGCTTATAAAGGAAACCACTAGATATCAGATAAATGTAGTTCAATAAATTATTGTTAAAACCATTTAGGGTCAGCAAGCACATAAAATATCAGAAATCCATCACTTTCCGGCCTTTCCTTTCCTCATGTAGATCCCAATTGTTGATGATCTTAAGGATCTTAAGTCCTTGTCTTCTTCAAAATCTAGTATAACATTAAAGAACCTTGACTGCCTCTTAGGCTTTATTACACGACTCATCAAAGAACTCTTTACAATAACTATATATAGAAGGTAATGTTTAACTAATAGTTACAAACCAGATCGAGAAGACGTCTTCTAGCATCGCTTCGCTGCCTCTCTAAATAGTTAGAGCCATTATCAACTGAGTCTTTGCTAGATACGTAGATTAAATCACTTGGACTCTCACCAGTCATCCACTCCATGGTCAGAACCCTCTTTCGGCTCAAGTGTTGGAAAACGTTTGGAACACTAATAAATGGAAAGCGGGAATGAGCATCCTGCAGAAACATTCACAGAGTTAGCAAGGAGGAATTTTTTGTAGCTGGAAGTTGACTAAGAAAAGCATAGCAGATGCTCTGAGTGTGGCACTGCCATATGAAAGCCCCAAAATTGATTATCAAGTATCAACAAGGGTTTGCTTTGAAACTGTTAGAAGATTATTCTAGAATCACGAGTCTATATTATTATTAGAACTTTGTCACCAAATATGCTTGGTGCCCACACATACTTGACCAAGCATACTTGACCACTACTCAACTAGTAGCTCTTATATATAAGAGTTTAGTACTTTTTGCAATAACACAAAAACAATATTCAATACATCTATTTTATCTCTAACATGGTATCAGTGCATCATGCACTGATACCATATTTTATTCCTTGTTTAAAAATAAAATTAGGTGGTTGAGTTCGGTTTACATTCTTTTGTTGGAGCTTTAGTTTGAGTTTTTTCATGCGTTGCTAAAGTTGGTGCTCTAGTACTCCGTTGCTTAGATTTGAGCTTTCTTTTCGAAGATACAGGTTCCTTGTTGCATATTATTTTTTTTTCTTAACAAGGGTATCTTTTCTTCTTGCAGTTCTTTTTCTATTTTTTTAGAGAAAACAAAATAAAAATCCATGGTTGTTTATTTTTTGTGGTGAAACAAAAATAGTTTGTCCTTAGTAATTATTTCTCTAGTTCAATATGTAAATGGATAATTGATTGGAAAGTAAGGATTGCATGGGGCCAAGATTTCAGGAAGGAATGTGTCCTTCAATTTTTTGGGACGTCATAGAGTCCTCCGTTGTCGAGGAAGACAAGGAGTCCTTCGTAGTTGTTTTTGATAGATAGATAGCTCTTCACATTTGTTGTGGGAGGCGAGTGTTCTCTGTTATTGCCAGCACATAATATCCTTGATAAATGGATGTGTGAAATTATATACCGATGATGAGAAATCAAACTTTGGACATAAAAAATAAATAAATAAAATTTTAAAAAAATCAATATTTTCTTCCCGTGCAAATTGAAGAGGGCATCAACGTGAGAAGGAGCATCGAAGATAAAATAATTCAGTGATGTGGTTGGTTTGAGTCTTCTATTTTTAAGATTATGTTAAGTAACAAGTTGTAAGTTGTGATATAAGACTTCTAACTTGAGGGGGTGTTAGAAGATTATTCTAGAATTATGAATCTATTAGAGTATATTATTATTAGAATTTGGTTACCAAGTATGCTTGGTGCCCACACATACTTGGTCATTACTCAACTAGTAGCTTATATATAAGGTTTTGGTGCCCACGCATACTTGGCCACTACTCAGCTAGTAGTTTGTATATAAGATTTTAGTAGTCTTTGTAATAACACAAAGACAATATTCAATACATCTCTTTTATCTCTAACAGAAACATTTTCATATGACTTCTATTAGAATTTCTAGTTAACAATGATCAAATAAAAGAATACTACATGAGTAATGGGCCATTGCAGGTTCAATTTTAAAACATATATGAAATACACACACCCCCAGATACATGTACAAAAGTCAGAAGTAGATATCTTTAAATCATAAGAAACTATTGACTATTATTGCTATGTGACCGTAATAAATAAGAAGGGTACTATAGTATAAGAGGAAAACAACAAGGATCCCATTAAAACCCTCCTCATCCTCAGTTTATAATCTGTTAAACCTATAAAGACCATGAACAAATTCAATCACTCCAAAAAAAATTATCTAAGCTTGCATGTCAGATGCTTTTGTACTTACGAAGCATGAAATCAAAATACAATCAAAGAAAATAGCTTCAAAGGCAAAGGGGTACCATAAATTCTAAAGCATTTGCAGCCTCCAACGTGTAATCCAACTCCCCAACGAAGCCTTTCCCAAGCTCATCAGCATATAGTCTAAGATCACTTTTCCTTTTGGCTATCCTTTGAAACAGCCCCAACTGAAGCAGTTTATTAGTTATTTATGAACTTAATAATCAGATATTTGTAAGTTATAGCAGAGGTAAATGTTGACACGAACCCCAAGGCGAAGAATATAGATATCTCGAACCACTACATGGCGCATATTGGGACGTTGAACTTTCACGGCAACACTCAACCCATCAACGGTACTTCCTCTATAGACCTGTGATTTATGCCAAACAAAAAAATGTGATAAGGGAAGAGAACAGTCACATTGAAAAGTAAGCTCTATACAACATGTGATTAAAGCAAAGCTGTGCAGAATAACTGCGAGCTAGATAATTTAATTCAATTAGAGCCACCTGACCAAATGAAGCTGCAGCTACAGGTTCCGGAGAAAGGTAGCTAAAGAATGTTTCCACAGGAGAACCTAACTCTTCTTCAATTATTTTCATAGCCACAGTCCTGGGAAAAGGGGGAATTTGATCATGCAGCTCAGACAATGCCTGCAACCATAACTAAAATTAAAAAATGAAAAACAAAATACAATCCAATGGTAACATTTAATTAGTTGAAAAGAGAATTCAATAAGGATCTAACGAAGGTTCTAGATGATTCAGGAAAAAAATGAGATGTTATTAACATTCAAGAATAATAGTAGCGCAATTGTTTATGCTAACAAATAACAAAGATATCATACAAGAAAACAATGCAAGTTACTGCAAATTACTACCAGTCATATATTTATATGCATAATAGAAGACATGGATCCTTACAAAACATACATAAAGAAGGGAATTATATAGAAATTTCATCATCATCAAAACAATAAGATAACGACTGTCATTAAAGGGGAAAAGAGCCATACACATGGAAGGTTGAGAACAAAAGCAGATATTACCTTGTGGTCTTGAAGTTTAGGTAACAAGGAATCCGCATACAAAATGACTAATTTACAATTTATGTTGCAAATGAATGTTAAAGCTGTGTCTCATCTCACCTTTGTAATTTCAGAACCAATAATATCTGGTCGCGTGGAAAGGGACTGACCAACTGCATAGGCATGTCACAATAATATTGGTAATGCTTTTACTGCAGAGAAATAGTTAAGGCCCAGATGTATAATTTACAGAATCATTCATTGAGGATAAAAAGCACTATATATTTCAAAGTATAATATGTGATTCACCAATTTTCATCTTGTACCTTTGATAAACGTCGGGCCAAGGTTTAGCATTGTTTCTTTCAGCACCATCCCATAATTATATTGGGAAATGCTCTGTTCATTATCATTATCCACACTTGAGCTATATAAGTTTCTGATAGCAGATGTTCGAATTTTGATTGCAGCAGCAGTAAAGGAAGCAAACACCTTTCAACAAACAAACATAACAATTAATCACTAATAATGCACTAGAATAACACAGCTCAATCAACAGCTTTCACATTGACAAAAGACGGACACAAAAAGGTTACTACAAAATGTAACAGTTGCATCTAGCACAGCGTGAATGCGATTTACAAAAATTTAACACATCCTTTCAGCAAGCCTCTCATGTGGATTTTGTGGAACAAAGAGAAACAAGATAGCACGATGGTAACAAGAAAACAACTGCTATATTGAAGGTAACCATGAAGAGAAATCAAGGTTGAGGAATAACCCAGATAAAAAAAAGCAGCCGGTTGTCAATTTGATAGTGTCTTGCAGACACTATCGTTTGGACAGAATGAATTTTCATTAACGGACAAGATTGTAGCCGAAAATTTTACTTTATTAGGAAAAGAGCCCAATTCGTAATTACATGAAATATCATAAAGTAAGATATTCAACAACCTCAAGAAGTCGGAGGGCTACTACATGAGGCCTGCAATTGAAATAGTCAGCAACTTCTTGTGGATCATAGACCTCAGGAAGTGGCTTAGTCCACAGCTTAGACAGATAGTAGAAATAGCTAATATATGCCTCCAAGGCTTTGAGATCAGCAACAAACAGATCAACACCAGTGAGTTCTGTAAGAAAAAACCATGATTCAGTATAAATAAAGCAATTTAGGTGTATTATGTTGTCTTCAACTAAATGGCTCTTCCAACAAATATAGGGTCTATGAGATGAAAAAAGTATTGTTCTCAACAAACAAAGATAGAACTCTAAATACGAGATGATTAAAGCCTAGATAGATACTTTAAGCTGATTTTAAATGTTTAAAAAACCTGTCCACTACTGTTTGATGACTCAAAGCGAAACAAAAGTAGAAACATAAATCTTCGCTTGTTAGCCTGAATTCTCGTGTTTTACCTTTCAAAGGTGAATCTAAATTTTTGTTTTCTCTTGTTACTCAACAAACATGACTAAAATACAATAAAATTTAATAATTTAATTTAGAGTATTTTGATTACTATTTAATTCTAAAATTAAATTTTAGGTTATAATAATATTTAGACTACTTTTATATATAGTCAAGCAAATATGCTTGATTGTCCAATAAATTGTGTTTTATATGTTTAAATATATTACAAATTTTTTCATTTAGTTTCAGTATCTTACAATACTATACATGAAACACGATATGGAGAGTTTTTCGTGTATCACAATTTGACAACTATAGCAAAAGGCTTCCGTCGTTTTGTTACTTCTCCCTTTCTTCTCTCAATGTCGTCGTGCAGGTTGATTGTCATCTCCAATTTTTTGTGTCTGTTGTACGTGAACAACGAGTTGAATGATCGTGCCTTGATTATCTTCTTGCCAAATTATTAGTTGGGCACCTTAAGTTATTCATAATTCACATTTAGATCTAGTCCCTGATGTAGAACAAGGTGAAAATAAGGAATAAGAGTATGAGTACAAAATATACACAAAAACTATGTACAAACAATATAAAAAAGGAGAGAAAATAGGAAATGAGACCTAGGATTAAATGTTTTACACAATTTCATTGGTAAACAATACATAGATCCAACGTTTTGTGTACAGTTTGTGCACATAGTATTATTCTAAGAGTATTTATCCTCGCAGAAAACGGTAGAGAGAGACAGAAAAACATAAAGTTTTAATCTCAAATCAAATCAATGTATTCAACATTCTTAAAATACAACTCTTCTTTTACTTAAGAACTCTACGACTACATAAAAAGGATATAATCTTCTAATTAGAAACTATTGCTATAATTAAAAGCAATCTTCTAATTCAAGTCAAATACTATAATTTAGAACACTAATTTAAAAAAGGCTTAATATAAATTACCCTCAACAATTGACCTTTTTCCATTTCGGCGATTGGCCGTTTAATTTTTGCAATCAGGTGATCCAACTTTTAATTTTTCTGCTTATGTTCAATTGGACATGTCACATCCTAAATTGATGATGTTGAATGCTGACTAGGCCAGTCAATGCTTATATGTAATTAAAAAAATATTTTAAATAATTTGTTTGACATTTATTAAACATCAAAGGGTAAAAACGCCATGAATTCATGATTTTACCCTTTGATGTTTAATAAAGATCATTTAAAATAACATTTTCTAATTACACATAAGCATTGATTGGCTTAGTAAGAAGGTTGTATTATCAATTTGTTGACATGTCCAATTGAACATAAGTGAAAAGATTAAAAGTGAGATCACTTGATTGCAAAAATTAAAAGGTCAATTAGCGAAGTGAAAAGAATAATTCAAGATAGTAATTTATATTTAAGCTTTTAAAAAAAACAATTTCCTAATTAAAATTCCTTAGTAAAAAGGAAACGATCTTCTTACTAAAATATACTAATATAATTAAAACTTGTGGAATATTATACTAAAAATAAGTGACAAAAATCACATTAATAATTAAATGTTTATCTCTAAATAACAATACAAAATTAATAATAAATTTCATTTCCTCTCTCGTTCGGCATGAGTCCCGTAGTTACACTTATCGAATTGAGCCGCAGAAAATTTTGTAGTTACACTTTAAGCCTTTGTTTTGTCCCTTTCTTTTAGATAGCCCCTAGGCCCTAGTATGAGGGGGAATCACAATATAAGATTATTGCTCAAATCACTTGGACTTCCTACTGTGAAATGTAAATATATTTGCATTTTTAATGGTATTTGATAGTGTTAATCAATTTATTGTAGGATTTGATACAAGAATATTTCTCTGTTTAATGAATTTAACGTACTACTTATCCGTAACATATTCAAACTCATCCCTAACATTTGTTACAAATATTGTAGTGGTGGTATGGTAATACCAAGGTATAAATAATGACATGTTACCAAATTCATGAGACTTTATAGTCTAATAATAGAAATGTACCGCTAATACGGACTGAAAAGGAGAATGTATCTTCTAATTTTGGAACGGACTAAAAGGAGCATGTATCTTTAATTTTGGAAGAAAGTGAACACTAATCAACAAAACTAAATCAATAACTAGTGTCCAAAAACACTTAAAGAATTAACTTTATGCAACTGTAGTTAGCATGTGTGCCTTTTATGCATATATATACATTTACAAATATACATAGAAAGAGATACAGAATTCAACCTGGGTACTGAGGATTAGGCCAAGAATGAAATTCAAAGGAAGGGGCGGAAGGGTCTTCTAGATTTCGAAGCCAAATAAAGTCATCTAGGGTTTTCGAAAGCTGAGGAACACGAAGAGCTTCATTTGCCCATTCAATGCCTCTACTAATTCGCGTCCTCAGAAACTCCACATCCTTCCCCACCACCTCACCAAAATGCCGAAAATTTCCCAATACACGAATTTGCCCTTGCTGATTCTTACTACTTGTATTACTACTGCTACTGTTCTTCCTTTTTTTCCAACCAGCTCGGCTCGAACAGAGTACGGACATCGGCATTGATGTGGCTGCCATTGCCATCGGAGGTTCGAATGGGAGCTCAAATTGTTTGTATTGTATAGAGTGATTGATTGATTTGGTTAATTGATTGGTGAAGGGGAGAGAAAATGAATGGCGGGCATTGTAGGAAGTTGGGTGTAATCTTCCTCTTCTCTTCGTTGCTGTGGGGTTTATATGTGGTCACGGTTATTCCACTAAACACATAGTTTTGGGCAATTGTGTGAATAGTAGTTCGGATGGTGGTGGTTTTAAATTTATGAAACGAAAAAGATCTATAGTAATTATTATGTTAAATATCCGCTAACGTGGTTAGTCTTATTATAGATTGTATATGATATGTTGATAATCTTATATTTTTAATAATTACATATCTTCTACTAAATATATTTGACACATATAATTATTTTTTATTATCAAGAATCAGAGACGCAATAATTTATGTTTAAATGGATATCTATCATGATGAGATAAATAATTTTTTGGTCACTCTACTTTAAGTTAATTTACAAATAATTAATTATTATTTTTATTTTAATCAACTCTCACTAAATTTTAGTTTTCTTACAAACCGTTAGAAAAATTATGTTGAACGTTAATTGACTAACAGAGTAATGACGTGGCAGTAGTGACATGTGCTTATTTCTGATGTGGCTATTCTTAAAGGAAAATGAAGGAAATTTAGGAGTTCGTAGCAGTGGTGGAACCAGAATATTTTAGAGGGGGTCAAAATACATCAGTAAAAAAAATTATTTATTAACGCTTGGAGTGTTTTTTTTAAATTCATTTTGCCCAATTATAGTATTTCACAACATCATATTTCAACCCTTGTCGACCTTTGAGTTGTGAGTCTAATGGCTTTAAATACACACACACACACATATATATATATATATTAATTTTTCCCGAACTATGGGACTATTAATTATATTTTGAAGTTTTTAGTCAACTGATTAGTTATTTTTATAGATAAATTATAAATTATAATATTATTTATTCAAAACCTTATATTGTGGTTCATGGTATTAATTATCTTGAAAGAAGGAATTCCTGCAATAAAAACAAAAAAAAAGTAAAAGAAGAGAGATTTAATAATCTTGATAGGACAAACTATGGTGCACTTATGGTCACTATAGTGAGATCCAAAAAAACATTCTTTTATTTCTTTAGCTTTTTATTTTTAATTAGTTTACAGATAGAATTGCTACCATCTTTTTCGCTCCACTTTGATGATAAAGCAAAAGTAAGAGAAAAAAAATCAGAAAAGAAAATACATTAAAGCAAAAGGAAGGGAAAAGAAAGTAAATAATCCTCGGAGTGATATACTCCATGGCATGCTTGTGTGAGGTGGTCGTCTCCCGGATCGTTTCTAGCACAGTTGATAAGGTGGAACTCTCTCTCGACACCTCAACCCAACGTCTATATTGAGACAAAAATATTGGTACAATCGCTCAAGCAATGATATCTGCGTTGAATGGAACATCAACGACGCCTAAACCCCGTGTTTATAATGAAATAGGAACCTCGACACAATCAACGATTGATGTGGTGGAAGACGTCACACAACTATGTATTGTTGTATGATAAGTCAAATTGAATCTTAAAGAATAAAGTAAAAAATTATTGGGTTTGTACAGGGGCGGACCCAAAGCCATGACAGGGGGGCACATGCCCCCACTGGATTTTCAGGAAGCCTATATATATATATATATATACTACAATTATTAATATATTCACAAATTTTAAAGTTTAGTGGAACAAGATAAGTAAAGTACTACAGTTATATTAGTACACTACTATTATATTTCTGGAAAAAAAATATTCTACTATCTTGTTAAAATAAAATACTACTATAAGAACTTAAGTATTTTATTGTTTTGATCAATTTACTTCTCTTAAATACTAAGAAGGTAAAAAACAGAGGAGTTACCGTTACTAAAAAATGTGATATTTTGAGCGTGATATTTTTATAACTATTAAAAATAAGGCTATCATGCAACAATTTCAAGCAACGAAACTTCGAAAAATGTTATTGTAAACAATATTTAAGAATGATTTAATTTTGTGATTTATTTTATTAAAATTTTATTCTTAAGAAAAAAAATTCTGAATTTGACCCCACTGAACTTTCAGGCTGGATCCGCCCCTGGGTTTGTATATAGCGCGAACATGCAATCAAATTACACAAAAGATGCGGAAGCGCGATAAAATAGGAATTTAAAATTTTCATACAAACCCATCACCAAGATCATACTATGTACATAATTATCAATCAATAGAAAAGAGGTGGAGAACAGATTCATACCCTTGTAGAACTAGCTTTCTCAGGTACGAGTTCACCTCCAATCATGTTCGCGTTCAACTTGAATCCACCGGGTTTGATTCATTCCTTTGATCAACGTTAAACACCCAAGTGTTTGGCCTCTAGAGGTAATCCACCAAGAAAGAACAAATATTCAAGAAGATGGGTGTTTGGCTCAAACCCTAGTTTTTCTATCTCTATAGCAAAAGGGGCGTACTCTCCAACTATTGAAATCACGTATCCACGAATCTTGATATCTGATATAAGACTCCTCTTATAAAGATATCAGTTAACCCTTCTAATCTTATTAGAAATTAGGGTATTATTTAATTAATTAAACTCCTTTAATTAATTAGGCTCCCTAATCTTATTAGGAATAATTAATTAAACTCTTTTAATTAATTAGTCTCCTAAACTTATTAGGAATATATGAGAGTACTTTTATTAACTAATTCTCAAACTCCTTTAGAAATTAAAATAATAATAATAGTAATAATAATAATAAGATGTGACACTCCCAAAATAGGTATACATCACCCATTCTGAGTCGCCAAATATATAGTACAGAAACAACTACAACTTCATTAATACAATTGTCGTGCAAAATAAGACAACACATAAACTGTGAGTTTAAATACAAACACTGCCCTTTAGACAATATTCACACTCAAATAAGTCCTCATTAATTATTAATACATTATTTTATAAAATATTGAGGACTACTATAACAACTGCCATGGAACATCACTCCACACCCCTACTACTCCCCGCTATATTCTCGCTTCCTGAGAAAAAAAATGGAACAAAAAGAAAAAAGGTGAGCTCAACTAGCCCAGTAAAGAACATTATGACTAAGATAATGAACAACAAGTTATTATTAGTCTTCAACAAATCAAATAAAATATAATGGACAACAAGTTTTAGATCAATATTTGCAGCGGAAATAACAATTCATTAGAAGAGTTTAGTAGAGAATGAAATCTACTATCATCTATGAATTTAAAAGTCCATCATCAATATTTTATCCATGTAACATCAATTAATATACATCTTGAATTAAATATTTATCTTTGCACTACGGGCCAAAGATATCCATCTGTATCACCAGTTGGTCATGTTCATCTCAACACCTGTTCATCTTTGCACTACGGGCCAAAGATATTCATCAGATAATTATTCATCTTTGCACTACAGGCCAAATATATTCATCAAGTATCACCATTAAAGACTTAGGATGATGAAAAATATTTTAAAGAACGAATCCAGTGAGATAAAAGAAAAAAGATTAGGGATTCGTACTTCAGTTTGTCCATGTTCAAAAATACTCCATAATAAACCATAATGGAGTAAAATTCAAGAATGAAGATCAAAACATGGATTCAATTTCAAGAATAAGGGTCACAACCGATAACTTGGAAGGAAAAAAATAATTTTTTTTCTTTTGTGAATAGTACCCATGAACAATACCGTTTGAACAGTGCCCATGAACAGTACCCAGTCTTGAAAAGTTTTAAAAACCAATATTCCTATAAAATGATATTAGATGAAGCGAAATTTCTAATCAATTTAAGAATTATAGAAGCAATACTTACCATAGTAAGTTCAAATTTAGGGATACGAGATGAAATAATATCGCTTATGTAATATAGAGTATGAAAGAAAATAATATTTCTCACGAGTATTCCAATAAAATAATATCATTTACCTTAGTAGAAACTGGATTTGACTGGAATATCAAATATTATTCTGGAATAATCTTGTAGAAAAAAAACTACACTCAAAGTATCCTTATACTCAAAAAAAAATACTCACAATACTATAGAATAAGAATTTTTGATATTAAAATGGTGTGTTGAGGAAGGAGGGGTAACCATCCTTTTATAGTGCAACGGAAGGAGAAAAGTTAAATGAATATGCCTAACTCTGTCAACTTTTTCTCCGCCTAATCTTTCTGTACATGCCTAACTTTGATCCATTCTTCCTTGGGGCCACACTTTGAAACAATTAAAGCTTTGCATGCAATTCACATTTTTCAATAGTGGGGGCCCACACTTTTGCAACAAAACTTTGCAGGAGAAATTCCTCACTTGGAAAGGAGTGCACACAATAATAAACTTACACACTCAATTTAAAAAATAAGAATTTCAAATCAACTTGTTCACATCTTTTCTCACATGCTTAAATATATATTATAATAATATTATTATTTAAACAATTATAATATATTATAATAATATATTTGAATGAATATTTTATCGGAGGAGATAATTATAATTTCACAGAAAAATATGTCAAACTTTCAACAAATATCTCATACTGAATTCCTTCATTTATATCTACATAAAAATAAATACTTCCTTATCATAAAAATTAATTATTCACAAATAATATTACAGAATCACAATTATGACAACCAGGTCGTTCCCAGGAAAGAGGAGATTTTTCGATAAGAATTTTTCTTTATTGGCCCACAATTAGATGACCAAACTCCTTTCCTAGACAGAACTTCTTTAGACATTGTCAATAATGTTATCTAATAATTTTATTCAAATAATATGAATTATTGATTTGATAATGGGAAATACTGTGCAGTGACAATTATTGAAACAACAATAATATAAAATATCAATGTAGCAATTATTGAACCAATAAAATAAAATATTGAACAGTAATTATTATAATAATTATTGATTAGTGTCTTCTTACGTAAGAATCAATAATTCAAAAATACTGTACAATACCGTGTGCTACTGTGCAACCACGCGTATTACTGTATTTTAACCACTAGGTACTCCAACAGTGTTAACGGTAAAAACTACGCCGTTATTTATAAAAACTCAAACTTGTCGTTTTCTTCATCCGACCGTTTCCCGTTATGGGGCTCACAAATGGCTGCACCGTCGTACGAATATTCTCCGATAATAAGAATATTCCACGATCAAACGAAAATTCTCCGACAATAATGAATATTTTATAACCACTTACTTATTTTGCAAAATTTGCACATTTCACCCATAACCAAAGTATTATATCAAATCAACTCCTTATTATTTCAAGATAATAAATAGAAGAAATTCAATTTTATTTATAAAAAGTTGGGGTCTTACATAAGACTCCTCTTATTAATTTATATTTAATTTTTCTAAAATATTAAATAATAAATATTAAGCTATATAATTTATTCTATCACCATAGATTAAAATAAATATACTTAACTTATTATTACGATTATGCCATTTGCTTCTTAAATAAATATTAATCCTTTTATGGTGTGACCCTTTAGGTTCTCCATATTAAACCGGTTGTGAATAAATCAATTAGAATAATTCTAATCTTATTTAAATAAATAAATAAAGCTATTAATTTATTTAAATAAATAATATTTATTCTACAATAGGGATAAGTCTCCCTAGCGATTAACGACTTTCCAAATAATATAGATTTCAACATTAATCATAAAAGAACCTTTGAGTAAATAGTTACCGTACAATTCAATCCTTCCACTATACAATGTCCCAATTAAATATAAGATATGAAATTACTGTCAAGTCTTATTTTATTTAATTATATATATTTCGATTCTTAAATGCACAACTCTAAATAATGCAAATTAGAAACTCTTTTCTAATTTCATTCTACCTTGGCCAAGGACTATTGGGTTGTCATTTATCGAATCACATAGGACATATCTCTTCTTTTACTAGAAGCGATAGATTCTTTATTGATCATACATTATCTCTATGTACAACTTATTATACCCAAACATACCATTTGATATACCCTAAGGGTCATAAGGAATAAGTCAAAGTATAATTTATTATACACAAGATAGTATGGTGATCTCAAGTCTAAGGATCACTTGTACTACTATCACTTTAGGAATTCCTATTGACAGGTAAGTAAAACTCCATTAGGTATTCCTTAGTGAATCACGTTCAGTGAATTTATTCTCCAATAAGCACTTACATACTTGCTTTAGTGTCTCCACGCAAATGATCATGAGATCAATCATCCTCATCCAATGAGCAAGCAACGTATGTACCAATTTATCCAGATTCACTAATCCCCCTTTTAGTAATCCATCGATTGGGAACATTTTAGTTTTTAAGCTATCTAAGAATTTAGATCTCATTAGCATGATCTCATCATGATTCTAAAAGTATTGCTTAAAACTATGGGTTTATCACATATTATTAAAATAGCACCATGTAGATAAATTAAAGCCTTTAGTAAATGAATACTTTTATTAATAAACGGATAAGATTGTTACAAAGTATATGTTTTATAATCAACATGATTGAATTGTGTGTATACTACTTTCAATCTCTCACTTGCACTAAAGCCAATCGTCACGGTATCTCATACCCTTATTCTCTAAGTGACGATCATCCTGCTGCTGGATAAGCTTCAGTATATGGATATGTAATGTTGTTCTTGAGATTCCACAATTTCTATAGTGACTTTCCATCTTTTAATGATTCTTTAATCGAAATAAAGTGCCGCAACACATGTTTAGATTCAAGATGAGACTTATAAACTATTCTTAGTTATATAATGAACTTTTCATCCAAACAATCAACTTGCAACTTTATTTATAGCTATATACTTTGTCTTTATCACTAAACCAGCAACACTTTGCTGTTTGGAACCTTTCTAATTCACTTTACCACCGTTTAAGGTAATAACTTACCCTAATGTGGATTTGTTTTAGTCTTAGTCAGTCTGAAAAACATGAGTCTGTTAAGCCCTTTAGTTTTAATTCAGACCCACCATAAATTTGATCACATCCATAGTGTCGGTTAATTACTTTAAAGATGTTTTTCACTGTTTTACAGTGATCTTCTCCAGAATATGACTGATCAACATCAGATCTCGTACATTTCATTGCATACATAATATTTACTCTGTGATCTCTCTTTTTAGGAGTCTGTAGGGACTTATTAAGAGAGATATACTCCAGGGCTCATCAACATGAGACATCTCTTGGAGTTTGCCATGCTAAACAGCTTTAGCATTGAATGAATATACATTTCTTGGGTTAAACTGAGCATCCTTTTAAATCTATCTATATCGATTTGTATTCCCAATTACGGTACTCTTCCAAAATCATTCATGGAGGAATTGTAGCATTGGTACATCATTCCTTATCCGTAGTATATCAACATATAATACTAGGAATGTCACGACGCTCCCACTGACCCTTTTGTACACACTAGGTTCATTTTTATATTTGATAAAATCAAACTCTTTTGATTATCTCATCAAAACGAATGTTCCATTTTTGAGAAACTTGTTTCAATCCATTTTTCTTAGTGTCTACAACTCTTACCTAATCGTATGTAACTGGATCATCATCTTTTATGATGCGTACCTCATCATCATCATCTATGATGAATCCATACCTCCCAAGTATCTTCGGTACTATTCCAGATTTACGACTCGGTTGTGGTACAATAGGTCTATCTACATGTTCCTCTTATTTAACTTATAATGCTTTGTGGTTTTTGAACTCTTCTAGATCTATTATCCTCCCACTAGCCCCTTCAATGATAAACACCTTTATCTTAAAAGTCAGTGTGTTTCGTAACAAACACCTTTTGCTGAATAGGATTATAGAACATATGTACCCTAAACTTATTTTAGGATGTCCCACAAATCTGCACTTGTCAAATCTTGTCCCAAGCTTATCCTTTGAAACTTTTTCACATAAGCTTGACAATCCCTTATCTTAACATGCTTAAGATTAGGAATCTTCCATGTCCATAACTTTTATGGAGTCTTAAGGCTGGATTTTGAAGTTACCTTTTTCGTAGATATGTAGCCATTTCTAGGGGATAACCCCAGAAGGATACTGGAATATCGGTAAAATCATCATGGACTGCATCATGTCCAACAAGGTACTATTTTTCCTTTCAGATACATCAATCAATTATTGCGTATCAAGAGGTGTCCATTATGAGAAAACCATTTGAGATGATCTAGAAACTCATTGCATAAGTATTTTTTCCTTGATTCGATCAAAGAATCCTAATACTTTGCCAATTTGTTTCAATTTTGAATTATTTAAACCATTCAAATAATTAACACTTGTATTTCAACAAATACACACATTCAACTCTTTGATGATCATCTCCTTTTCTTATACTAATTTGTTCAACATGCAAAATTATTTTCACGTAAGTCAAGTATACAAAATCCATTAAGTAATATTCTAGTTCTATACAAAACATTATTATTATAAATAGAACAATAATTGTTCTTAAATATAATACCAAAGATTTCATTGTCCAACAACAAAATGAAAATAAATTTTCTAACGAGAACTGGAATGCAATAACAATTTATTGACTTAATAGATTTTCTCATAGGCTGTGCTAAACTATAAGTTTCTATGGCTAATGCAGTAACCTTTGCTTCTTTTCCCACACATAGGATTACTTATCTTTTTTTAGCTTCTACCTCTGCTTGGTTCCTTCATAAATCTATATTTATGAGAACCAAAACCGGTATCCAATACCCAAGTAGAACCTTAACTTACATAAATATTTATTTTAATCATGAACAAAATTGTATTTGTAACCGAAGCTTCACTAAGCTTCTTCTGGTCAGCCTCTATAAGATGCTTCTCGTAGTTTCCTTTCTAGTGTTCAGGCTTATTGGAGTGGAAGCAAACTCTTTTGCTATCCGTATCAGCTTTGTTCTTATTATGATTTATTTTTGTCTTTCTATTTAACTTCTTATAATCGTTCTTCTTTTCAGAAGATCATTTGGCCCCTACTAGTAAGACTTGGTCTTTCTTGATTAGAAAATGACTCTTAGCATTTTTAACATGTTAAGCAAATCAACAAAACTGATATCTAGCTTGTTTATATGAAAAATTCACAACAATTGTGAGAATGAGTCCGGGAGTGACTACAAGATCAAATCTTGGTTTAAATCTCCATCCATGACAAAATCCGTTGTCCTAATTGTTCAATCAAATTGATCATGTTAAGGACTTTTGTATGTACTGTAGTGTCGGTCATTCTAAATCGGAAGAGCTCCTTAGATATCTGATATTTATTAGTCCTACTTTCCTCACCATCAACGACTTGATGTTCAAGAGTATAGTAAGAGCATCCAAAGTTTCATGTTGACGTTGAAGCTCGTTACTCATGGATGCGAGCATGATGCATTGAGCCAACTGTGCATCATCTTGCCACTTTCTAAAAGTAGCAATCTTTTCCTCAGAGGCTTTGTCTGTAACTATTACAGGGATAGTCGTATTAAGGACATAAAATAGCTTTTCAGCCGTGAGAACTATTCTCAATTTCCTTAACCAATCCGTTTAATTTGGTCCGGTTAATTAACATCTAATATGCTCCGCAGTGATAGTAACTTAGACATTGTAAAATTCTGTAAATGAATTTGTAATTAACAATGTTTTAGCATACATTCTTTTATTAATTACCAAAATAATTTAGGTCTTGTTTTAAATTGGTATCTCCCACTATTTTCATCAAACTATATTACCCACACTTATATAGTTCGGAGAAATCTAATTAAAGATTTGTTAGTGAGAATAAGGATCTCATTTCAAATGTATATAGCCTTGTGGTGACACAACAAACTATATATAAATAAATAGGTAGACAACTCTTGTCAATTACATCATCATGTAACTCCTTTGTTTTGCCTCTTAGATTATTTTGATCAAGTGGTGGCACATCCGAATCAAAATTATCCAAGTTAAGTTCAACCTAGTATTCCAACCTAGCACTCCATATATTCAAAAAAAGAAAAATATTGTCCTTGTGGTGACACAACAAAATAACATTGTTCAATTTTCTTTATAAGCATCAAATGTGATAAAATTAACATCTCAAAGAATTAAGATAAGTCTTGTCGTGACACAACAAACTTATAATAATTAATTGATACTCTATTATTTTTATCATGCTAAAAGGCGACGTTCGATATTCCAAATATCTTTGAACACTTAGGATTTAATATAAAAACTTTGAGGGGTTTGTTTGTTATTAAGTTTTCTCATCTTGTTTAGTGTGCATGCACACACACACACACACACACACACATATATATATATATAGTGTAAGCATGCCCATATAGAATATTATATTCTACCCAGATTGATTATGGACTTTATTCTAGTTTGGTTCACTAGAGTTGATGAGTGAGTTTATACCGAGGAATCAAGTGCGTTAAGCTTAATCTTTTGGTTGGTTTTTATGTGTTATGTGTTCATTACATACATTTTATATTATTTTGTAATCTATCATATGACATTGGCATGAGGAAGCAAGGAAAGGCAATTCGGACATCTTTTGGACTAAAATATGCAAGCAAATGCAAGAAGGAAAGATTACAGGGCTTTTAACACCAATTTGGATGAATTTTCTTGGCTTAGAACTTGGATTTCATTGTAGATCTAATTCTTAGCTTTTCAAAATATCTTGAATCATCCCAATCGGAGTTCGGATGCGAGAGTTATGGCCTTTTTATCAACAAAGATCAAAGCTCAGAGTTGTCATGCTTGCCATTTACATAACATCTACTTCAAGCAGGATTTTGATCTTGATCCGGCTAGAATCTGTTAATTCTCAAAGAATGAAAGTTCTAGATCTCGTCGATATCTTCGATTTGATAGGTGGCAGACCCCATAACTCCTAGCGAATTAAACATTATGCCTGTTTTACCAAAAGACATCACATTAGGAAATAGAGCGGCGTGGGGTGCGCAGGGCCATCAGATTCTCTGCTATAGTAGCGCGCCCAAATTGGCCTAGGAACAACGTTGGGCGTGCCGGTTGGCGGGGGGGGAGAGAGAGTTAATTTGGGTGTGATGTTGTCTAATTTGAGCTAGAATATGATTGTTAGTTCCCTAACTTGCTAGGGTTTCCATTAGAACTTTAAATACTTGATTATAACTTGGATTGGGAAGGATTCCATTAGATTAGATTACAACCAAAATCCTAGTTCTTATGAGATTTGGATATTGAAGCAACTTGGAGACCATTGAAGATTCAAAGTAGGAGCAAGGAGCGAGCATCAAATCTACAGACAACAGATTCTATATTTTTCTCTTCTTCTATTTTTGTCTTTTAATGTTTATTCAATTGTGGATTCTTAGTTTTAATTTATTAATCATGAACTAAATATTTTGTTTAAGATTACAATGGATCGTATTGCATAGTTTATTTTAGTATGCTTCTCTATTAATTATAGTGATTATTCTTAGATTGTCTATTATGATTTGTGATGAATTGCTTAATTGCCTAGCTAATAATTACCGTGATAATCTATATGAACTCGAGAGATGAATTATAGATTTAGATCTGATTATTATAGCATGTGATTGTATTTTCTGCATGGCGTTGGAATACATAATTTATGTCTAAGATAGAGATATACCTATACATCGCATGTAATTAGATAAAGAACTTGTGCTTAAAATCCTTTTTAATTGTAATTCATATAGAGATATAGTGAATTAGTTAATTAGGGTGTTCTTCTTAATTCTATCATCTGTGGATTTAAGTTGATTTGAGTATGATGCATTGAGAGATGGTCATATTTACTTATGTGTTCTTGATTAACAATTCAGAATAGTGAGCATAATTGATAAGAAGTGTATTAATTTAAGTGAAGCAATAAGTGAAGTTGTGATCTTAAATCCCCATAATCTGATTTTTTAATTAGTGGTAATTAGCATTAGTGTAATTATATAATTTAATTCATAATCTTAAATTGATTGTTTAAATAAAATTAGTTTGATTAAGAGTTAGTATTTGGTAATTTGTATTAATAATTCCTTGTGGGAACAATACTCTACTTACACTTTATTACTTGTTGACCACGTATACTTGCGTGTGAACGTATTTTAGAATTTACCCAACAAGTTTTTGGCGCCATTGCCGGGGAATTAGTTTAATAATCTTTGCCAATATTAGCTTCAATCAAATTAGTCTTACTTTAAACAACTTTTCTTTCTTTCTTTTTATTTGTTATTTAATTCTCTTTCTATTTTTTTTCTTTTCAGGTACCATGGCGGAATTTAATTATCAATGGCTGTATACGAGAATGACTCGGCCAAGGGGAGTGGAGATTGATGGACTCGCGACACTTTCTACATTATCAGCATAGACTGAGACACTTTCGAGGAGGTTGGACGCTTTTGCAGCACAACATCATTTAAATGTGGCGGTTACTTGTGATTATTGTGCTAGAAATCATTCGAGTTATCAATGCACCACCAATTTTGAGCCGGTACAGTATGACGGTGATTACCCCAACAATTATGCTTATCCCAACAACTATCATCAAGATTTGGGGTCTCACCTAGATTTTTCATGGAGCCATACTTATGAAGACCAATACTACGCTCTAAATCCAACATACATACCGGAATTCTCATGTCAACCTCCAGTGCCACAAGAAGAAAATCAAATTTGGAGGAATTCCTGTCAAAACTCATAACAAACCAAGAGGAAAGGATGATGAATAAAGAAATATCGAGCCATAATTTTTAGAACTAGATGGAAAAAATCATCACTACTTCCACACATGGTCCTTAATACATGGATTCCAAAACTGAGACAGATAATTCAAGGTTGGAGGAATTATTGTCCATGTTCGTAGCATCAAATGAGGAGATGAGGATTAATCAAGAGAGGTCAATTCAGAATCTTCAGAATTAGTTAGATCAAATGTTCAAAGCCATGAACAATTGTCCTCAAAATAATTGGTGTTATGACATGGATTCCGAGATTGACGAAGTGCCTGAACCAAATCTACAACTGGATGAGCCACTAGATGATGAAAAAGATGAGACACGTATGGATAATGAAAACAAGGTCGGTGAAGAACTAATCGTGAGTACTAACGAAGATGAGCCGATATTTTTGGTCCCCCAAGTTCCTTCTCTGCCAAAGATCAAGGATCCAATTAGATTTGCAAAATAATGCCCGCTTAGTAGTCATATCATCGGCAGGACTATTTATAACATGAGTGCTAAAGCAATTTTAGAGCCATGGTTGAATGAAAAAGATAGGGTAGAGAAGGAAACCATTATATTTGACAAGCCTCAATGCCCCATTCAAATTACGGGTATAATGGTGAAAACACCTAGTTGTTGGATGCTCATAAATGGGATTCTTTATACGAAAAACAAGCTGGGTGGGTTTGATTTCAAAGTTATCAATAATGGGAATCTCCCGGATATTACATTTCTCCTAATGGATGGAGAATTCCTCAACTTTTGTAGAGGAATTGGATAGCATTGACTAGACGAAGTCAGGCTGACGACTCTAAAACAAGCGCTTATTGGGAGGTACCCCAAGTTTAAATTTTTATTTTTATATTTAGTAGTTAATAAATTTGCATTTATTAGAATTTAATAAACTTGCTTCTATTGTGTTCATAGGTTAGTCAAGTCTAATTCAAGTGTGGTGACCGATTCATTCTAATGTGCCTAACCTATTCTCCAAACTTGCAAGATAAGGAGAAATTTTGTTATATTTTCAGGGAAGTCCTCTGCTTTACTTTTTCCTATTACATCCATTGAGGACAATGTCTAGTTTAAGTTTGGGGGCATTTTAGTGTCGTATTGCATATAGTTAGTTATTTGCGTTGTAGTTCGTTATTTTTACGTGTTAGCATTGTGTTTTTGCATTTAGTGTTCATATAATGCATGGTAGTTAATTTCATATTCATATATGTGTTGCATTAGTATGTGTTCATGTAGTATAAATGCATTTTTAAATTTTTTTTGCAAAATTATGTGTGATCGGTTGGTGTGGTCTTAGCTCGACCTATGATAAGATTGGTTTTGCATGTTAACTTGAACAATGTTGATAATTGATAATGAGTTCTAATTTTAATCATGATGATAATCTAAGCCTGTCTGAAACTTATGTAACCGGCTAACACTTAAAGTTTAACTGTTTTAATCCACTTGGTTCAAGGGTTTCATAATTTGTTTTGGGGGAAAATTTTAGTTAAAATTTAAGGAAATTAGTGAATTGGTGATAAAGGTTGGAATGACGTAAAAGCTTGAGTTTGGGGGAATATGTGGGATATATATATGTAAAAAAAATATACAAAAAAAGAAAAGAAAAAGAGACGATGAAAAAAAATTCCAGAAAAAGAAAAAAAATATAAATAAATACATTAACTAGTTAGGTTCTGTGGCCTTTGTTACTTGAGTAAGTACGCCCTAGAGAGTGTCTCTACACCTAGCACCTTAAAACCATCTGGTTTGAGAGTCGTTGGTTGAAAGCTCATTAATGGGTATCATTGAAAAGCCTAAGAGAACTAGACATTTCACAGTCAATTGTTAACATGAGAAAGAGCAAAAATGTCCTCGTGGTTGAATAAAGGTAGAAATAAATCCAGTATTTACCCTTAGACATTGTAATTGCTTAGTTTTAACCGGAGTTGTCATGTTCACAGAAGTAATTGAATTGGAACTGAAAATTTCCTTCTAAGGAGTTTGTTATATGATTATCTTGAATTGTGGTTGGTTAGAATGGTTAACAAGCACACACACGCACAACATGTGTGATGACAGGTTTGGATTGACTAACTAGTTAGAGTTATGGACTTTGACTTGATTGGATATATTGTTTAAGTATTATAGGTATCTTTGAGGCCTGTTTCTATATATCATACTGATTTATTACTAGGTTCGTAGGTATATTAGGAAATAGATCATGCATATGCATAATTGTAGTTGATTTAGTTTATTTATTTTTAGTTCTTTTGTGTTTTTGCTTGAGGACAAGCAAATGTTTAAGTTTGGAGGTATTTGATGAGTGGGTTTATACCTAGGAATCAAGTGCGTTAAGCTTAATCTTTTGGATGGTTTTTAAGTGTTATGTGTGCATTACATACATTTTATGTTATTTTGTAGGCTATCATATGACATTGGCATGAGGAAGCAAGGAAAAGCAATTAAGACATCTTTTGGACTAAAATATGCAAGCAAATGCAAGAAGGAAAGATTGCAGGGCTTTTAACACCAAGTTGGATGAATTTTCTTGGCTTGGAACTTGGATTTCATTGTAGATCTATTTCTTAGCTTTTTGGAACATCTTGAATCGTCCTAATCGGAGTTCAGATAAGAGAGTTATGGCCTTTTTATCAACAAAGATCAAAGCTCAGAGTTGTCATACTTGCCATTTACATAGCATATACTTCAAGCCAAATTTCAGTCTTGATCCGGTCCGACTCTGTCAATTCTCAAAGAATAAAAGTTGTAGATCTCGTCGATATCTTCGATTTGATAGGTGGCAGACCCCGTAACTTCAAGTGAATTAAAAGTTATGCCTATTTTACCAAAGGACATCGCAGCAAGAAACAGAGCGGCGTTGGGCGCGCCGGGCCATCAGATTTTCTACTACAGTAGCGCGAGGCGCGCCCAAATATGGGCTAGGAACAGCGCAAGGCGCGCTGGTCGGCGGGCGGAGAGTTAATTTGGGTGTTATGTTGTCCAATTTGAGCTAGAATATGATTGTTAGTTGCCTAACTTGCTAGGGTTTCCATTAGAACTATAAATACTTGATTGTAACTTGGATTGAGAAGGATTCCATTATATTAGATTATAGTAGATTAGTTCCAAAACCCTAGTTCTTATGAGATTTGGAGATTGAAGCAACTTGGAGACCATTGAAGATTCAAAGTAGGAGCAAAGAGCGAGCATCAAATCTGCAGACAACAGATTCTATCTTTTTCTCTTCTTCTATTTTTGTCTTTTAATATTTATTTAATTAAGGATTCTTAGTTTTAATTCATTAATCATGAGCTAAATCTTTTATTTAAGATTATAATGGGTCGTATTGCATAGTTTATTTTAGTATGCTTCTCTATTAATTATTGTGATTATTCTTGGATTGTCTATTATGATTTGTGATGAATTGCTTAATTGCCTAGGTAACAAGTTCCGTGATAATCTATATGAACTCGAGAGATGAATTATAGATTTAGATCTGATCATCTTGTTGATATCAAATATCTTGTTGATCTGTTTTATCCACGTCTCCGCCTTAAGTGGTTTTGGCTCACCAAAAAACTCCGGTGGTCCCACCTCCTTGAACTGTTTGGTGGTGACCGTCCGAGAGTTGCCACTGTTTCCACATGCATTTTGGACAGGAGCCGCTCTCGCCTGATGTTGCATGAATTGTATGAAGCCTCGGAACATTCCATCATTCATCATTTGGTCAGTGTTATTATTTGCATGAGAATCGTCGTCTTCCGGATGCACATTGTCCTGGTTATTGATCTGTGGAGACTCAACGGTCTCCTGTGCTCCATTGATGTTCTCAACATTCTCGGATGCCATTTTCAAATACTTCCACAAAACAAGGGTTAATTAACATATCAAATATTAACCCTATACTCTGACCGACCAATTAAATAACAAATAAACTTAGGTAGGTCATATTAGTGAAGGAATTTCCCGTCTCTCCCATCCTAGTTCTTATCTCACATCTTATCCAAGGATCATATCTCTAAGATCTGATACCAACTATGACGCCCCCAAAATAGGTATACATCACCCATCTTGGGTCGCCAGATACATGGTGCAGAATACAAATACAATCTTTAATATACAACAAGAAAGCTGTGAGTTTTAATACAAATATTGTCTTCTAGACAATATCCACTCTCAGAATAAGTCCTCATTACATTTATTGTCACACTATTTAACAGAATAGTGAGGACTACTAATACTATCATCTGGACCATCACTCCGTTCCCCGACTAGTCCCTGCTACGTTCTCATTTTCTGAAGAGAACAGTGAAAGAAAGGGTGAGCTTTACTAGCCCAATAAGAAATATTATGACTAAGATAATGCAGGATAAATTATCATTAGCCTTCAACAATGTTAAACTGATAAAATACAATAGACAACAAGTTTAACTGCAGCGGAATAAGCAATCCATTAAAATAGTCAAGTAGAGAATAAAATCTACTATCTTTTATGATTTAAAAAGTTTTTCATCACTTTTATTGCTGAGACTCAACTTAATAAATAATCCACATCATCCCTGCACTACGGCCAAGGATATTTATTAGGGTCACGACCACAAATTATCCATGCACTACGGGCCAAGGATATTCATGTATTCATCAATGGTCATGATCATGCCAATAACTGTCCATCAATGCACTACGGGCCAATGAGAACTTTTACCACATCATTTGTAACATTAAGGTCATGATTATACCGAATAATCCCTGGTCATAATCATACCAAGTCCATCTATGCACTACAGGCCACAGATGACTTTAAAAAAAATATAAACATGAGGATGATGACAATGATATAAGAATTCAATAAAACAAGTTCAAGAATTAGTTTATCCAGGAACAAATAACGTCCAAATTTTCAACATGATACTTCTTTGTAGAGTAAAATTCAAGAATGCTCAAAAGAATATTTTCATGAAAAGATACTGGATGAAGCGTAAATATCAATGATATTCCACTAATTTCATGGAGTATAGAAGTCAAAACTTTAACCAACTGAGTATAATAAGGAATGGAATAACAAAAGAAATCACCAGGCATGTGATAGATAGCACAGGCAGGTTATTTCAACAGAATAATAATTATGGAACCAGGTCCGGCGTAAACGCACAGACAGGATATTCCGACAGAATAATAAATACGAAACCAGGTCCGGCGTAAAATGCACAGACGGGATATTCCAACAGAATAATAAAGAATGAAATAACATAAGGATTTCACCAAGTATAGGGGAGTCCGCGTATACAGGTTATTCCAATAGAATAATAAAAATAGAACCAGGTCCGGCGTAAAATGCACAGACAGGATGTTCCAACAGAATAATAAAGAATGAAATAACATAAGGATTTCACCAAGTATAGGGTATGACGCGTATACATGTTATTCCAACAAAATAATAAAGAATGGAATAACAGAAGTTCTCTTCATGATTAAGAAAGAATAACACCCCTTACTATAAAAGACACTGGATATCGAAGTAGTGAAGTAGCAGAATACTCTTCTTCTTTTTCTCTATAATTTCTCTCTCTAGAGTTTTCAGTGAATTCGTAAGAAATAATGAAGGAATGAGATTCTATTTATAGAAGAATGGATTGAATAGTAACAAATTCCTGAACGGTCCAGATTGATTTACTTTTAAATAGACGGTCCAGATTGATTTACTATTAAAACTTAAAGCAACGGTCCATACTGATTTACTATTAAAACTTTTAAACAAGCGATCCATATTGATTCACTATTATAACTTTCCACTAGCGGTCCATATTGATTCACTATTATAACTTCAACCAACGGTCTGAAAAATTAGCACATCTCCTCATGGAATAATATTGTACCCAAATACCCGAATGCACAATACTAGAGTGAATAATAACTAGGTGAATAGTAATTCGTGAATAGTAACTCATGAATAGTAATTCGTGAATAGTAACTCATGAATAGTAACTCGTGAATAGTAACTCATGAATAGTAACTCGTGAATAGTACTCCGACACGAAAAGTTCCTCGAATACCCGATTGAATAATATAACCTCCAGACATCAATTATCATCGAAATAGATGTCGATTTCTACTAACACAAATAATCCCAACACAATGAAACTATCAAATTCATCTTTAATCAACACGAACTTATTCATCATTAATATTATAACTCACAATATTTAGCAACCAGGTTGTTCCCAGAAAGAGAGGGCTTTCCAATAAGGATTTCTCCCTATTGGCGCGCAATTAGGTGACCAAACCTCTCCTTGATAGAACTTCTAGACATTATAAATATTGCAATTTAATAATATGAATAACTTTGTCGTCTCAATTATTAATTTAATAATATAACATATAATGCAGATGATACTGTGACAATAATCGAATCAATAATATGAGAGATATGATGCAGCAATTACTGTAGCAATAATTGAGTATAAATGAGTGACTTCTCACGTAAGCATCAATAATCAATACCGTGTGCTACTATGCAACCACACATACTACTGTACTTTTACTACCGGGTAGTTCAACAGTTTTAACAATAACACCTCCGCCGTTATTTATAAAATATTTTTGTCGTTTTCTCAATCCGACAATAATTCCATTGTGGGGTCTACCAATGATTGTGCCGTTGTACGAATATTCCCGACAAAAAGAATATTCCCCGACCAATCGAATATTTTATAACAACTTGCATACTTAGCAAAATTTATAAATATTACCCACAACTATAACATTATATCAAATTCATTCCATAATATTCAAAAATGATATTTATAAAAAAATCATCTTTATTAAAAAAAATTGGGGTCTTACAAAATCTGTCAATTCTCAAAGAATGAAAGTTGTAGATCTCGTCGATATCTTCGATTTGATAGGTGGCAGGCCCCGTAACTCCTAACGGATCAAAGGTTATGTATGTTTTACCAAAGGACGTCGCAGCAGAAAACAGAGTAGCGCGGACCTGTTGGGCGCGTCGGGCCACCACAATCTCTACTACAGTAGCACAGGGCGCGTCCAAATTAGCCTAAGAACAGCGTGGGGCGTGCTGTTAGGCGAGGAAACAGCTGATTTGGGTTATTTGATGTCCAATTTGAGCTAGAATAGGATTTTTAGTTGCCTAACTTGCTAGGGTATCCATTAGAACTATAAATACTTGAGTTTAACTTGGATTGGGAGGCTAGTTCTAAGACTCCATTAAATCCCTCTTGGGATAGATTTCTATGAACTTATTCTTTACTTTCTTTCTTAGATTAGGAGCCCTAGATTAGACTAGAATTAAAGATTGAAGCTATTGATTATCATTGGAGAATCAGATTGGAAGCAAGAGAATGCATATTTGTTTATCTCCATTCTAATTTCTTTTCTTATCTATTTTTATCTTTTAATGCTTAATCAATTGTGGATGATGGATTCTAGTTCAATTATTAATTAATTTTTATTTTGAGATTACTATGGATCTTATTGTGTAATTTATTTTGATATGTTTCTTTGTTAGTCTTATTAGCTATATTTGGATTGTCTATTGTGATTCGTCCTTAACTGCTTAATTGCCTAGCTAACAATTACCGTGATAATCTATATGAACTCGAGAGATGAAGTATAGATTTAGATCTGATCATGATAGTATATTTTTGTGATTTCTGCATAGATGAAATTCATGATTCGTGTTTAGGATAGAGATATACCTTTACGCCATATGTAGTCTAATAAGAACTTGAACTTAAACCCTTTTTAATTGTAATTCACATAGAGATATAGTGAGTTAGTTAATTAGGGTGTTCAAATTGATTCTATCATCTGTGAATTTGATTTGATATGAGTATGGTGCATTGAGAGATGACCATATTTTACTTTCGTGTTCTTGATTAACAATCCAATATAAATAATTTGGCTTAACAGGAAGTGTGTTGATTTAAATGAAACAATAAGTGAAATTATAATCTCAAGTTTTCAATATCTTGTTTCATTCTAGGGATAGTTAGTAATAGTTTATTTTATTATTTTAAATTAAATTATTAAATCATTTGTTTAAATTGGTCATAGGTTAATAATTGGTAATTCTTATTAAATAATTCTCTGTGGGAACGATACTCAACTTATCACTTTATTACTTGTTGACCACGTATACTCGCGTGTTGTGCGTAATTGGATTTTACCTAACAGAAAACAATAAAAATATTGTTCTTAACACGCCTCAAGTCTTTATCGCCATAATCAAAAGAGAATTACATCTTTAATATTGCAAATAAAGTCTTCATCGCCATAATCAAGAGAGAATTACATCTTTAATATGCAAATAAAGTAATTTGCATGTATTAGCGTGACGGCCCAACAAATCTAATACATTTCATGCTTCACATCAGGGGCGAAGCTAGGGTGAAAATGTGGGGTCAATTGACCCCACTCAATTTTTGAAAGCACTTAAAAAATTTTTTTGACCCCACTTAGATTTTTTTTAATTAGAGATACCCAAGAGGCCAAACCTCAGTCCTAAATCTCATATATCAATATTTGTTCAGCACTTCAACCACAAAATAGAGAGAGATGGGGCAAAGTCAAACCTCAGTTTTGTTTTCAGAAATCAATTGTGATTTTTCATTTTTGTTAGTATTATTAAATTGAATATTTGGATGCATTTGTCTAACCCGAAAGTATAAAGTATTAAAAAAAATTGGCTCGGGGGCGCTGCCCCTGAATCCCCGTCAAATTTTTTATACCTTACTAATAATTTTGACCCCACCACTATAACTTTCTGGCTTCGCCACTGCTTCACATAGCATACATACTTGTATTTTTTTATTCTTGATGTATTACATCTAATGCATTTTATACATGCATCCTATGTTTCATGGTATGTATATCTATATACTTCATACATTCTTGCACTGCATCATTTAGACCACGTCATCTAATTTCTCATTTATAAGTTCAACACCAAACAATTAATCAACTTTATCAACTGCACATCAATAGTTATATTCATATAGTTTACAATGTGCACAATTTTGTCATGCTCTCCATCAAATCATTAAAAACAGAAAACTTTCACATGTTGAGCAAATAACTCATTTGTCGGTTTACTTCATCCCATCTCCAACCATCCTTGTATATTAAGAAACGCTTCTTCATTACAAATTTCTCCTTAACAAGAGGATTATTTTATCCAGGAGGGACTATTATCACACCTTGAAATATCCGTGTAAGATAAGTTGGCTGGTAATGCCTTATTAAATATGTCAGAAGCTCCATGTTCAGAATCTTTGTTGGAGGTCATTATTAAATCACATAATATATTTTCTCTACGTAAACCAACATTAGTAGAAACAATAGGACAACTACTACTTGCAATATATTTACTAGATGTAACAATTCTTCTTTCCTTATTGTGATCAGTATATATATACTATAGATTTCACTTCAATATCTTTAGTTCCATTTGTATCCACATTCCCTAAAAAATCTGTCATGTTTCAGTATATCTTCCTCAGAGACTGACTTCCCCCCCAAAGAAAGAGGTTCAACAAACTTAGATGTTGCAGTTCCAGGAGTATTAATGTCCTCATCTTTAGTTTCAGCAAGTTCTCCTTCCAAGGTGTCATCTTCATAATCATGTCTCCGAATTAGGCATTATTTCAGTCCATCTCATTTGCCTAAACAACCCAATAACATTGCCAGAATCTCCATATCTCACATAACCATTAACCATTACATTCCACAAAACATTATCTCTTCGAGGCAATTTATCAAACAAGTAACGAGCATCATAAATATAATCATTCTCTGCATAAAAATTAATCAATGAACTACTGACGACCACATTTAATTCGAAACCCATCAATTTAATAATGTCATGAATTAATTTACACAACTTTACAGCATGTAAACCACCACAAGCCTTGATCACACAAGGAAATCTATACTTGTCAGGCAAACTCCCATAACTCAGCATCTTAAAGTAAACTAACAAAGCAAAACCAAAGCAACCCATCATAGTAAACCCTTTAATCATCCAATTCCAAGGCGAGACATAAGACAAATCAAGCTGAGGAAACATATTTTTAGCATCAACAAACCTACCATAAATAACATACATACCCAAAATCCTAGTTCCAAGAAGATCCTTGATTCCATTCACAGTTATCTGGGCATAACTTGTTTCCCTTATTGAAGAACAGAGTCCTCTGTGGAATCTGAACAAGATTGAAGAATTGGCGCAAGTTTAGATGCTAATATTTCCTGGGTATTTGGGAAGAATCTAACTGAGTTTGTTATGATTTGGTGCACACTTTTCTTTCCTCTTTCCTTCCATGTCGACATCAAGTTCAAAGCAGCAGATGAAGAGGAGGCCCTCTCTTGATTTGTCAATTTATACACTAAAAATCTCAAATGGGAGATCGAATTTAGAGAAATTTTAGAAAATTGTAAATTTGATTTCCATTGATGTGTAAGAGAAAATAAACAATTATCTGTCGCAGGAGATAGAAGGTACGAAGAGAGAGATAGAACATGAATGATCACGTTAATATGAAATTTATTTTTTTGGTAAATTAGTTAATTGACCAATAAAATATTAACACACATACAACCTCATCTTCTTGTGAAAATTTTATTAGTCAACTGACCATATTACTCCAAAATAAACTTTATACAAACTACTTCCGAACATGAGTGAGGGTAGGGGTGTTCAAAAAATTCGGTTTTTCGGTTTTTTTACCGAACCGGTTGAAACCGGTACCGGCGATACCGGTTTTTTTCGGTTTCGGTTTTTCGGTTTTTTTAGACTTTTCTGTACCGGTAGCGGTAATGAGAATTCTGAATTCGGTAAATACCGAAAAACCGAAAAAAAAAACGAAAAATTTTAATCACCTACCGGCCACTCTTTTTTGGTATCGCTTTTCCACAATATTTTAGTATCTTCACACAATCTTCATCTCCAGTCATGCATTATCCCTCTGCATGCCATTGCATGCGTGTGTGTATATCATAATCATAATTAATTATATATGTTGTGTACGTTAATTAATTGTGATAAACCTTCAATGGTTATATTACTTACTTACTTGCTGAATTATTAATCATTTTATACATACATGTGTGAAAGTAATGTGATCGACTATATATATATATATATATATATATATATATATAGTTTATTTGTATATATATTAAATTAAGTTTCATTAGGCAGGCATTTTAATAATTAAATACTACACTAATATAATATAAACTGCTAATTAATTATCTCTATCAGACGACTTTTTCAAACACGCATGCAGATAGCTAGAAAAATGTACTACTTTGAAAGAACGAGTGTAGCAATAGGAGTTGCGTACGTGAACAAATATGGATTTTGTTAATATAATTAACTGTTAATATTTAAGTGGTTCCTAATAAATAAATATTATTATTACACAAATTTTAATTTTAATTTAATATTTACTAGTCTCATTTCTTAGTTTTAAAAAATTTGTTATTATAAAAAAACTTATTTAATTATTGCGGTATAACCGAAAATCGAACCGAAAAAACCGATACCGACTTTGTACCGAACCGGTACCGAAATCGGTTATTCGGTACCGGTACCGGTTCTTGGTTTTTTAAGTTTTTCGGTTCGGTACCGGTTCGGTTTTTTTGATACCGATTCGGTTTTTTATCGATGAGCACCCCTAATTGAGGGAGCAGAGCATAAAGTAGAGTAGCTTATTCATTTATCAGATTATAGATTAGTGTCCATTATATTAGCCAAATGAGTTACACCTCATATCTAATAAGAAAATGACTCAGCATACTAAAATCTTTATTCCATAACATATATATCTACATATGTATATGTATAGTACTTTATACACATTTCAATAGCCATTAACTCCTGTATCATAATTACATGTATTTCAATTATTAACTAAATTTGGATAATTATACATATAATATGTATAAAAATTTATCCACTAATTATAATATTAATCCATAATTAATTTAACACTTTTTGCATAACTAACCAATACTTGGGGGTAATGAACTATTTTTTGAAATAATAACTTATTTAATTTATATAATTAAATTAAATTTCCTTCTTCATTTCATAAATTTTTTAAGATAATTTATTTAATCTATACATTTAACCATAAATCAAATATTAATTTAATTTACTAATTTGACACCAATATTTATGTATTATATATTGGTCCTTCAAACGTATTCATTAAATTCACTTGGTGTAATATTAAATATTAAGTCATTAACAATGTTACATTTAATTATTGTAACATAATACCATTTCTCCTTCAATCAAATAAATTTCTTTATTCCATTAATTAAATTACTATATTACCTCATCTCATATTTTCAATTCATCTCTACTTGACATAATAACATATATTAAGCTATCTCATAAATACATTACATTTACATGTAATATATTTAAATAAATAATGAGTTTAATTCACTATTTAATTAAGCAAATTAATCACCTCATTTATAAAATTTAATTCATAACAATTTCATTGTCATTCAAGGCTTATTATTCAAATTATATTATTCATAATATAATTTTAAATTAATCTCAAATAATTAATATTAATTATTTGATTTTCTTCACTTCAATATTTCTTTTTGTAGTTGACTCAATCTAACTAATTTAATAGTTTAATTAACTATTAACTCTTTCGTTCCAAATATATGTATATATTTCATAATTATATATTCACATTAAATTCACCACATAAATCACTAGTTTCTGTCCTCCACAAATTGACTAAGAAAATTTGATTTCGTGCTGGAATTAGTGAGCTATTTTCCTATTAGACAACGACCAAATCTTGACTTTAGCTCTTATGAAAGTTATAGCCCTTGAAATGTAGATGAATTTAGGCTTTTGAATCACCTGATTTGAACTTCTGAAACTTAAGTTATAATGTTTGAAGTAATAGTCCAATAGATAGAGAAGAATAGAGGGTCACGACTGGAAACTAGCATGGAAGGGAGTTGATGACCATACAAAGTCCCACCATTAGACTTTTCTTCTGTAATTTTTGTATATAGAAAAATATATAAAAATAAATGAAGTTATTTTGTTTCTATAGTGGACTTTCCATTTCAATACACTCTCATTATTTCTTGATGTACATCATATATTTTTGATGCATAAGATCAACCAGACACTTTCTCTCAACAGCAGAAACAATCACCTAAGTCTCTGTAAACTTTTCAGCTATTCCATGAGAGTTCATTGCTTGAAAAGGTTTTTCGAACCTTTGCAAGCAATGAACAACTTTTGCAAGAAATGAACAACCTTTAAAAGTAATGAACAACCTTTGTAAGGTTTTCAGCTAAACAACCTTTGCAAGCTCTATATGGCTGAGCTCAATTTTATAAGATGGGATGATAATTTCATCCCACGTCGAACTGTACCCCCCATGAACTAAAATTGATGAAGACCACACCTGATGGATCATTATGTGACCTTAGAGGTAGTTTAAAGCGAAATTTTATTTTATTTATGCTAATAATAGTCTGAGATAGCTATGTTGTCAAAACTCTCCCTTTGTCTCTCATATTTCCCAATAAGTATGATTTTGCAGGAAATTCAAAAGTTCTTTGTTGATTAACTGATCAATGATACCTTGGGTACAATATCTACTAAACATTTGGTATATGCAGACCTTGAGTAAGATAAAGTTATTAGTAAAAAATGCCTTCAGTTGAAAACCCTTCACTCTATGGCAGTTGATTTTGGAAAAACAAGAGTAACATTTGAAATGTCTAGGGCTTTAAAATTGAGGATATTTCCCGATTTCATGGAGACGTGGGCCACAACTAGCTTACACTTCTCAAGGAGTATCTGGGAAACAATTGATCGACGACGACTGACTATCAAGATCGTAATCTTCTTTTTACACTTGGCGGGCATTTGCAGTCTCTGAGTCCTGAGGAGTTAACTTATGCAGTGGCGAGATCATCACAAAAACAGGATGATAATGTCGATGTAATCTTGTCATTGTTTAGCTTTGCATGTTTAGTTTAGTTTGGTAAATTTAATAATACATGTTTAGCTTTCTGTTTATGTTTAACTTTTTATTATTGCAATGCATCAGAAATGGTCATTTTTTGCTTTGCATAAGTCATATCACTATCAACATATATACTTTATATTTAACATGTTTTATTCTTTTGTTACAACCTCTTTTGGACGATATTTGATACGTGAAAACATTTGTATTGTCATCTTCTCTTATTCTAAATTTGTATTATTCTTTTTTATCGACTAAATGTACAGAGTATGGCATTTCATGTGTATATAAATTTTAGTCACACAGTATTTTTTTATGTTTATACATGCATGGATGTTTATATATATTGTGTTGGTTTTATTTGAATACATGGATAGATCAATGGATTTGTATGGATGTTGGTTTATTTATAGATATTGTTGCGTGTTGGGATATAAAGCAGTTACAAACATGTACAAATAGATATTGCATGTACAAATAGATCAGCGACTGCATGTGGTCGCTAATACTTATCAGCGATTGTTGATGATTTAAGAGTGTTAGCGACCTCTTCGGTCGCTAATATTGGTCGCTGACACATGGGCCACGTCACCCTTGAGACCTAACTCACGGTGACTGAACTTAGCGATGGCATCAATTATTATAGGGCGGTCGCGAATAGATAAATCACTAAAAGTGGTTGCTAGAATCCACACAACGACCAGATTATATAAGACTACTATCAGCGACTGAGGTCGATCGCTAATATACATCTGCGATCAAGTACAGTCGCTGATAGGCAGTTGTACATAAGTTTTTTTCTTGTAGTGAACTCGGGTCAAATTTTGAGTTTGGAACAAATCTGGGGTCAAATCACAAGTCCGAATCGAATCAAATACATCCAAATAAGGCCTTAACTACTAACAAAATAGTATCTTCTTGGTTCATCTTAGCCCACTACAGGCCCACCCAAAAGGTCATGACTGAAATTAATATTGTTAGTAACTTAATTCCTTGTACACAAACAAAATTTTCTCATATCTTTCTTTGACGCCCCAAAAATAGGTATACAAAACCCACTCTGAGTCGCCAAATACATGGTAAAAAATTCAAATGCAAACTTAATTATACAACTGTCATGTAAAATACGACAATACATAAGCTGAGAGTTTAAACACAAATATTGTCTCGTAGACAATATCCAAACTCAAATGGAGTCCTCATTACAATTATTATCACACTATTTTATAAAATAGTGAGGACTACTATAGCCAACATCTCGGACCATCACTCTGTTTCTCGACTAGTCCCAACTATATTCTCATTTCCTGAAGAGAACAATGAAAGCAAAGGGTGAACTCAACTAGCCCAGTAAAAAATATTATGACTAAGATAATGCAGAATAAATTATCGTCAGCCTTAAACAGTGTTAAACTGATAAAATATAAAAAACAACAAGTTTAACTGCAACAGAACGAACAATACATTAGAAGAGTCAGGTAGAGCATGATATCTACTATCTTCTATGATTTAAAAGTTTATCAAAAAATTTATCGCTTAGACTCAGCTCAATAAATAATCAACATCACTGAATTATCCATGCACTACGAGCCAAGGATATTCATTATTATCACATCCACGAATCATCCATGCACTACGGGCCAAGGATATTTGTTAGTATCACCAGTGGTCATGATTATACCGATACATAGTCATAATCATACCAATCAATAGTCCATCTATACACTACGGGCCAAAGATGATTTTCATCATAATATAAGCATGAGGATGATGACAATGACAATGACATAAAATTCAATTAAGTGAAAGCAAAGGATAAATTTTAAAGATTTATAATTCAATTTATCCAAAATTCAAGAATGTCAAAATTGTCAACATGATACTGCTTTGTGGAGAAAATTCAAGAATAATATTGTATCAAAAATAATTTGGACATAAAAAAATTAATTTTTGTCATGAATAGTACCTCGGGTGAATAGTACCTAAGTGAATAGTATCCCATGAATAGTACTTTGTGAATAGTATCCCATGAATAGTACCCCGAAATGAAAAGATTAAAACTTAATAAGAATGTTTAGAATTTTTTTCCGTAAAACGATACTAGATGAAACACAAATTTCATATGATATTCTACTAATTTCAAGGAGTATAGAAGCAATACTTATTAAAATAAATGTTGAATTAGGAATATGAAACGAAATAATATTACTTACATACTACAGAGTATGAAAAAAAATATTATTTCTTACGAATATTGAACAAAAATAATATCCCTTACCTTAGTAGGAGATTGGATACTGTAATAGTGTAGTAGCAGAATACTCTTCTTCTTTCTCTCTGATTCTCTCTCTATAGCTTTCTCTTATGAGTCTTAGTGAATGGGTGAGAATGAAAGAAGAAATACGCTTCTATTTATAGAAGATTTCTAGCTTAGCCCTTGCAATGTGAAGAGGCAAGTGTCTTGACGACTAGTAATGTGAAAAAAAAAGTTGTTTGACGCTTGTAATGTCAAAAGGTAAGTGGTTTGACGCCTATAATGTGAAACGACAAGTGGTTTTATGCCTGTAATGTGAAACAGTAAGTGGTTTGACGCTTGGTAAAGACAAGTAATATTAGCGAAAGTGACTCTTAGATGATAACATATGTGTCCCATAGAATAAACCAAACTTATAATAAGCGTCTCATAACAGACCTCTTATTTATATCAAGATTGAATAAATATTTATCACAAATCACTTTATCTTCAATTAATACATTTTTAATCTTTCAATAATTATTCATCATTAATATTATAACTCATAATATTGACAACCAGATCATTCCCAAGAAAGAGGGGACTTTCTGATAAGGACTTCTCCTTATTGGCGCGTAATTTGGTGACCAAACCCCTTTCCTCGATAGAACTTTCTAGACATTATTAATAATGCAAATAATAATATGAATAACTTTGTCATCTCAATTATTGGTTTAATAATATAAAATATTATGTAGGTGATACTGTGACAATAATTGAATCAATAACATGAGATAATATGCAACAATTACTGTGGCAATAATTGAGTATAACTAAGCGACTTCTCACGTAAGCATCAATAATCAAAGATACTGTAAAATACCATGCGCTACTGTGCAACCACACGTATTACTGTACTTTTATCACCGCGTATTTCAACAGTTAACGGTAAAACTATTGTCGTTATTTTTATAAAAAGTTATTTCTGTCGTTTTCTAACTCCGACAGTAATTTTGTTGTGGGGTCCACCAATGATTGTGTCGTCGCACGAATATTCCTTGATAAAACGAATATTCCCCGACCAAACAAATATTTTATGACAACTTGCTTACTTTACAAAATTTATAAATATTACCCACAACTATAATATTATATCAAATTCACACCTTATTATTCAAAATAATATTTAGAGAAAAAATTAATCTTTATTCATAAAAGTTGGGATCTTACACTTTCGATGTGGGATTGGGGTGTTACATACGTTTAGTTAACTTATTCTCCAATAAGCACCTACATACTTACTTCTTACTTTAATGTCTCCACACAAATAATTATGATATTCACCATCCTCTTCAATAGAGCAAACATAGTATGTACTAATCTATCCGGAATCAATAACCCCATATTAGTGATCCAACGATTAGGAACCTTTTAGTTTTAAACTATCTAGATTTTAAATCTCATTAGCATGATCCATATCATGATTCTAAAAGCATTCCTAAAAAACTATGGGTTTATTTCATTTATTTAATTCAAAAAATTAAACATGGATAAAGAAATGTCTTTTAATAAATAAATTCTTTTATTAATAAATGAACAAGATTACAAAGTAAATGCTTATCACATCTAATGTGATTAGATTGAGGGAATAATATTTTCAATCTCTCACCTGCATTAAAGTCAATCGCCCTAGTATCTAATAACCATCTTTTCTAAGTGGCGATCAAACTACTACTGAGATAATACTTTAATAAATGAACCTGAAATGTTATTCTAAAAGTCTACTTACTTTATGGTGACATCTCCTCTTTCAATGATTTCTCTAATCAAATGAAAGTGCCTCAACACAATCTTGGATTTTTGATAAGACATCGATTCCTTGGCTTGTGCAACATCCCTAATGTTGTCACAATATACAGGAACTAGTCATTGAATGCTAGGAACTTCTCCAAGTTTGTAATAAACTTTTTCATCCAAACAGTCTCCTTTGGAGCTTCACTTGCAGCTATATACTTTGCCTCTATCACTAAATCAACAATGGTTTGGTGCTTGGAAGTTTTCCAATTTACTACACCACCGTTCAAGGTAAACACATACCCTAAAATTGATTTGTTGCCATCTTGGTCAATCTAAAAAATTGAGTCTGTGTAGCACTCTAGTTTCAACTTAGACTCACCATAAACAATAAACACATCCTTAATTCTTCTCAAGTACTTTAGGATATTTTTTTACTACCTGATATCTTCTTGTTATACTTAGTATATAAGAAACATCAGGTCTAGTACATATCATCCCATATATGATATATCCTATCACCGAAGCATAAGGTATCTTACTTATGCGATCTCTCTTTTTAGGTGTCTTTGGGGATAATTTCTTAGAGAGCGACACTCCATGGCTCATCGATATGAGTCATCTCTTGGATTTTTCTATGTTAAACTTCTTTAGCAGCGAATTAATGTTCGTTCTTTGGGTCAAGCCGAGCATCCTATTAGATTTATCTCTATAGAGCTTTATCCCCAAAATTAAGATGTTTCTCTCAAGTCTTTCATGGAGAAGTGTTTAGACAATCATATCTTTACTGATTGTAGCATTGGTATGTTATTCCCAATAAGTAGTATATCATCAGCATATAGTACTAGGAATGTCACAACACTTTAAATAACCTTCTTGTACACACATGATTCATCCTCATTTTTGATAAAATCAAACTTTTTTATTGTCTCATCAAAACGTATGTTCCATCTATGAGAAACTTGTTTTAATCCCTAAACGGATCGTTGTAGCTTACTTACTTGATTCGCTTTGTCCTTTGAATTAAATACCACTTTCTTTATTGTATATACATCCTCATTTAGTTTCCCATTAAGGAAGGTCGTGTTCACGTCAATTTTCCAGATCTCATAATCATAGTAAGCTACTATCACAAGCAAAATTTGAATGGACTTGAGCATTGCAACCAGTGAGAAAGTTTCATCATAGCCAACTCATTGCCTTTGTTTGAAACATTTTGTAACCAGTCTGGCCTTATAGGTCTCCACCTTGCCATCTGCTCTAGTCTTTTTCTTAAAGACCCTTTTACACCATATAGGCTTTATACCTTCCAGAGGGTTAAAAAAAGTCCATAATTGGTTTTCATGGAGTCAATTTTAGATTTCATAGTCATTTTCCATTTCTCTTAGTATTTACTACTCATGGCCTCATCGTATGTAACTAGTGTAAGGTTTTGTGAAAATCAAAGTAGCAATCAAATTGCAAAATTAGCGGAAGCAAAGTAAAATTAGATTTTAAAATTTTTGACAAATCAATTACCCGGATCATCCTTTATACATATTATTAATTAAAATGAAGAACAAGAAGTTATGGAATCATACCCTTGTAGATATGAGCTACCCCAGGTACAAGTTCAACTCTTACTTCTTTGCGATCTCCTTGAATCTCCTGATAGATTACTTCCTTTGATCAATGTTAGCCACCCAAGTGTATGACTTCTACAGGTGATCCACTAAGGAAGAAGAATTTTTCAAGAAGAAGGGTGTATTGGCTCAAACCCTAGTTCCTCCTATCTCTATAAAAAAGGTGTGTACTCTTCAACTATTGGAATTACATATATCTAATATATCTGATATAAGACTTTTCTTATAAAGATATCAGGTAACCCTATTTAATTAAAATAAGGTATTATTTATTTAATTAAACTCCTTTAATTAATTGGGCTCCCTCATCTTATTAGAGATAACTAATTAAACTTCTTTAACTAATTTTGCCTCCTAATCCTATTAGGATTAAATGAAAGTTCTTATATTAAATTAATTTCTAAACTCTTTAAAAAATTAAAATAATAATAATTGTAATATTATTAATAAGACTCATCTTATTAATTTTTATTTAATATTTCCAAAATATTAAATAATAAATATTAAACTATTTAATTTATTCTATCACCATAGATTAAATTAAATATACTTAATATATTATTACGATTATGCCATTAACTTCTTAAATAATTATTCTTCCTTTTATGGTGTAACCCTTTAAGTTCTCCATATTAAACCGGTTGTGAATAAATCAATTATAACAATTCTAATCTTATTTAAATAAATAAATTAAATTATTAATTTATTTAAATAAATAATATTTATTCTACAATAAGGATAAGCCTCCCTAGCGATCAACGACTTTCTAGATAATATAGATTTCAACATTAATCATAAAAGAACCTTTGAGTAAATAGTTACCGTACAATTCAATCCTTTCACCATACAATGTCCAAATTAAATATAAGACATAAAATTACTGTCAAGTCTAATTTTATTTAATTATATGTATTTCAATTCCTAAATGCACAACTCCTAATGAATGCAAATTAGAAACTACTTTCTAATTTCATTCCACCTTGGCCAAGGATTTCTGGGTTGTCATTTATCGAATCATATAGGACATATCTCTTCTTTTACTAGAAGTGGTAAATTCTTTATTGATCATTAATTATCTCCATATATAACTTATTACACCCAATCATACCCTTTGATATATTCTAAGAGTCTTAAGGAATAAGTCAAAGTGTAATTCATTATATATAAGATACTATGATGATCTCAAGTCTAAGGATCATTTGTACTACTATCACTACAACAATTCATATTGACAGGCAAGTAAAACTCCATTAGGTATTCCTTAGCGAGTCACATTCAGTGAACTTATTAATTCTCCAATAAGCACCTGCATACTTGCTTTAGTGTCTCCACACAAATGATCATGATATCTATCATCCTCATCCAATGAGCAATCAACGTATGTACCAATCTATCCGGATTCACTAATCCCCTTTTTAGTAATCCATTGATTGAGAACATTTTAGTTTTAAGCTATTTAAGAATTTAGATCTCATTAGCATGATCTCATCATGATTATAAAAATATTACTTAAAACTATGAGTTTATCACATATTATTAAAACAACACCATGTAGATAATAAATGCCTTTAATAATTAATACTTTTGTTAATAAATAAATAAGATTGATTACAAAGTATATACTTTATCATCATACATGATTGGCTTGTATGCATACTACTTTCAATCTCCCACTTGCACTAAAGCCAATCGTCGTGATACCTCATACACATCTTCTCTAAGTGACGATCGAACTGTTGTGTTAACGCTTTAGTAAATGGATCTACAATATTGTCTTGAGAGTCCATACGCTCCAGGGTGACATCTCCTCTTTCAATGATTTCTCTAATTAAATGAAACTATCGCAACACGTGTTTAGATTTCTGATGAGACCTGGGTTTCTTAGCCTATGTAAAAACTCCGGTGTTGTCATAGAATAAAGGTATTAGTCCTCTAATGCTAGGAACCACTTCAAGTTCGGTTATGAACTTCTTCATCCAAAAAGCGTCCTTTTCAGCTTCACTTGCAGCTATGTACTCTACCTCTGTTACTGAATCATCAACTGTTTACTGTTTGAACTCTTCCAACTCACTGCACCACCGTTTAAGGTAAACACATACCCCAAAATGGATTTACTACCGTCTTGGTCCGTTTGAAAACTTGAGTCTGTGAAGCCCTCTAGTTTTAATTCAGACCCATCATAAATAAGAAATGCATCCGTAGTTCTTCTTAAGTACTCTATGATATTTTTTATTGCCTTCTAGTGTTCTTCTCCTAGATTCGACTGATATCTGCTTGTTAAACTAAGTGCATGAGCGACATCTGGTCTAGTACATATCATACCGTACATTATAGATCCTATTGCTAAAGCACAAGGAATCTTACTCATACGGTTTATCTCTTCAGGTGTCTTTGGGGCTTGTTTCTTGGAGAGATGTATTCCATGGCTCATTGGCATGAGACCTCTTTTGGAATCTTTCGTGCTAAAATTCTTTAGCATCGAGTCAATGTAAGTTCCTTGGGATAAGCCAAGCATCCTTTTATACCTATCTCTATAGATCTTTATCCCCAAAATATAGGATGTTTCCCCAAAGTCCTTCATGGAGAAGTGTTTAGATAACCATATTTTAATTGATTGTAGCATAGGAATATCATTCCCTATCAGTAATATATCATCAACATATAATACAGGGAATGAAACAGCGCTCCCACTAACCTTCTTGTATACACATGGTTCATCCTCATTATTGATAAAATCAAACTCTTTGATTGTCTCATCAAAACAGATGTTCCACCTACGAGAAGCTTGCTTCAATCCATAAATGGATCGTTGTAGCTTACAGACTTGATTTGTTCCAACCTTTGAAACAAATCCCTCTGGCTTTGTCATATACACGTCCTCCTTAAGTTTCCCATTGAGGAAGGCCGTTTTCACGTCCATCTACCAGATTTCACAGTCATGGTAAGCTGTAATCGCAACAAAATCAGATTGGACTTGAGCATGCTACTGGTGAGAAGGTTTCATCATAGTCAACTCCTTCTCTTTGTTTGAAACCTTTTGCGACCAGTCGGGCCTTACAGGTCTCTACCTTTCCGTCTACTACAGTCTTTCTTTTAAAGACCCATTTACATGTAATAGGCTTAATGCCTTCAGGTGGTGAAACCAAAGTCCATACTTGGTTTTCATACATGGAGTCCATCTCGGATTTGATGGCTTCTTGCCACTTCTCTGAGTCTTTATTACTCATAGCCTATTCGTAATTCAATGGATCATCATCATCTATGATGCGTACCTCATCGTCATCCTCTATGAAAAGTCCATACCTATCAAGTATCTTCGGTATTCTTCTAGATTTATGAATAACGTGTGGTACAGAAGGAATCTCTACTTGGATAAGTTCATCCATTTGATCTGTAGTGGTTTGTGGTTCTTGAATTTCTTTAAGATCGATTTTCCCCCACTGGTCCCTTCAAGGATAAACTCCTTTTCCAAGAAGGTAGCATGTTTGACAACAAACACCTTTTGTTCAGTAGGATTGTAGAAATAATATCCTAAACTTTCTTTAGGATATCCCACAAAAGTACACTTATCAGATCTTGTCCCAAGCTTATCATTCTGAAACCTTTTCACATAAGCTGGACATCCCCAAATCTTAATATGTTTAAGACTAGGTTTCCTCCCTGTCCACATCTCATATGGAGTCTTAGGGAATAATTTCGAGGGAACCTTATTTAGTAGATATGTAGCCGTTTCTAGGGCATATCCCCAGAATGACACCGGAAGATCGCTAAAACTCATCATGGAATGAACCATGTCCAACAGTGTTTGATTTCTCCATTTAGATACACCATTCAGCTGTGGCGTCCCTGTTAGAGTCCATTGTGAGATTATACCATTTTCTTTGAGACAATTAATAAACTCACTGCTTAAGTATTCTCCTCCTCGATCAGATCGAATAATATTAATACTATGGCCAGTTTGTTTCTCTACTTCACTTCTGAACTCTTTGAACTTTTCAAATGATTCAGATTTGTATTTCATTAAATACACATATCCAAATCTTGAGTGATCATCAGTGAGTGTAATAAAATAAGAATACCCTCCTTGTGCAGTCGTTGTCATAGGTCTACATACATCTGTGTGTACCAACGCTAACAACTCTAAAACTCTTTCTCCTTTTCCACTAAAAGTAGATTTAGTCATTTTGCCCATGAGACAAGATTCACAAGTTGGATATGATTCATAATTAGATAGCTCTAAGAGCCCATCTTTATACAACTTGGATAATCTTGTTTCATTAATATGACTGAGTCTACAGTGCCACGTGAAGGTATAATTTACATCATCTCTTTTCCTTTTCTTAGTTTGTTCAATTTGAAGTATATTTTCATTCAAGTCAATAATGTAAATTCCATTTCATAAATTACCAACACCATATAAAACATTATTATTATAAATATAACAACTATTATTCTTTATTATAATGTCAAAACCATCCATATCCAATACAGATATTGAAATAATGTTTCTAATAAGTGACGGAATAAAATAACAATTATTTAAACTAACGGACTTGCCCGTAGGCAATGCTAAACAATAAGTCCCAACAACTAATGCAATAATATTTGCTCTATTTCCCACTTGTAGGATGACCTCATCCTTGCTTAGCTTTCTACTTCTGACCAGTCACTGCATATTATTACATATGTGAGAACCACAGCCGGTATCCAATACCCAAATAGAAGATTGACTTTCAGAAAAATTTATTTTAATCATAAACAAACCTTGATTAGGATTCGAAGCTTTTCTAATCTTCTTCTGCTTTTGTTCCGCAAGATAATCCTTGCAGTTCCTCTTCCAGTGACTCGACTTATTGCAATGGAGGCAAATTCCTTTTCTAGCTGGATCAGGTTTCTTTTGATCCTTCACTTTTGCCTTACCCTTAACCTTCTTCGATTTCTTCTTTTGAGAAGATACCTTGGGCCTCTTCCTTTTCTTGGAAGAATCATCCACCATTAAGACATGGTCCTTCTTGAATGGGAAGTGACCTTCAACAGTTTTCAACATGTTACGTAACTCAGGCAAGCTGATGTCACACTTATTCATGTGAAAATTAACAACAAATTATGAGAAGGTGTCAGGGAGTGACTGCAAGATCAAATCTTAACTCAACTCCCCATCCATGACGAACCCAAGTTGTCCAAGACATTCAATTAAATTAATCATATTTAGGACATGAGTCTCAACAGTAGTACCTTCGGTCATCCGAGATCAGAAGAGCTCCTTAGATATTTCATATCTAGTAGTCCTACTTTGCTCACCATACATCTCTTGGAGGTGAAACAGTATAGTAGGAACATCCATGGTTTTATACTGACGTTGAAGCTCGTTACTCATAGATGCGAGCATGATTTATTGAGCCACTGATACATCATCTTGCCACTGTTTAAAAGTAGCAATCTTTTCCTCAGAGGGTGTCTCTGCAAATTTTGTAGGTACGGGCGAATTTAGGACATAAAAAATCTTTTTAGCAGTGAGAAAAAATCTTAGATTCCTTAACCAGTCTGTGTAATTCAGTCTGGTCAGTTTGTTAGCATCAAGTATGCTACACAGTGAAATTAGTAAGTGTAACATTTTTCAAATTTCTGCATGTGAAAAGATAATACTTTAGCAAACATTCATTTATTAATTTATTTTACCAAAATAAATTAGGTCTTATTTTATATTGGTATCTCCCACTATTTTCTTCAAACTATATTACCCTCATGAATATAGTTCGACAATATCTAATTAAAGATTTACTAGTGAGAATAATGATCCCATTTCAAATGTATATAGCCTTGTGTGTGCACAACAAACTATATATAAATAAATAGGTAGACAACTCTTGTCAATTACATCATCATGTAACTCCTTATATTTTGCCTCTTAAATCATAATGGTCAAGTGTGTGCACATCCGAACTAAGATAATTTAAGTTAATTCATACCCAGCATTTCCAAATAAGTGAAGAGAAAAATACAACCCTTGTGTGTGTACAACAAAATAGTAATGTTCAATTCCTTATAAACATCATATGTAATAAAAACAACATCTCAAATATTTAATACTCGCCTTGTGTTTGCACAAAAAACACATTAAATATTTAATGCTCTATTATTTTTATCATGCTAGAAGGCAATGTTCGATATTCCAAATATTTTTGAACGTTATAACTTAATATAATTTCTTTGAGGGGTTTGTTATTAATTGTCTCATCTTGTTTAGCGCTCATGCACATATATATAGAATACGCGTCATATTATTAAACATGCGAATCATGTTTGCATAATATATATATATATATATATATATATATATATATATATATATATATATATATATATATATATATATATATATATATATATATATATAGAATACTAGCATGCACATATAGAATACTATATTCTACCCGGCTTGATTATGGACTTTTATTCTAGTTTGTTTCACTAGAGCCACTAAGTGAACCAAAAAATCAAACCCTAGGGTGCAAGAATAAACATTTAAATATAACTATTACATTTAAAATCGATCTCCATTACAAACGAGTCTTCAAACGCTCCTTGCTCCTTGATCTCTGGTTCTTCGAAAAAAATTTCTAACTAATCATATTACATAAACTATTTAATTTAAATAGAAACCTTGATCAACAGTCAAGGGGAAGTACATAAGAGAGATATAGAATTTACATCAAGAAGAAAATCAAAAAAGACGAGGTACGCATACCCCATTTAATAAAACTCATTCATTCAAACATCCAACCAAAATAAATCCAATCACATTGGTCAATAGTCCATAATCAATCTCATTTATTATCATACATATCATTATATGTATCAATAAATAAAACATTCATCTTATGAATTAAAATCATTCTATATATATATATATATATATATATATATATATAGGGAGTCAATCCATGGCAAACGTTTGCTCGAAACACTGTTCAACAAACAAGTTTATCACCATAGATCTGTGCGATAAAAGGCTGAGATTAAAGCTTAAATATTCCTTCCGCTACAGGCTCTGGCGGCAAGCATTTTATTCCAAAATATGTGCGTAATTACCAAGCTGCCCATAAAAATGTTTCTCGCCTGCCGCTACAGGCTCTAGCGGTAGTCTTAACTGGCACGCATTCCAAAACAATAGATTGACACTGTAACGCACGGAAGCCGGAACATTAATGCCTTGCCGCTACAGCTTGTAGCGGCAGTCTCCCCTCTTTTTAACCCACTGCCGCTCCTCTCCATCTCCATCTCAGAACCTTTTTTCCTTCCCTGCCGCTACATCCTCTCCCTCACCTTCCTAAATCATATACCATTCAAGCAGCAAAACAGATATATTTATCAAGAAATTCACCGGCATTGATTCACCGGCAGTAAAAATTTGCCGGCCGACCGGATTATCAGCCGCAGTAAAAATTTTCAGGTTAAAATATTATTTTGAGAAGATTTATTTTTCAAATATTATAATTATTTTTTTAAAATATATGTCTAGAAATATAAAAAATTTAAACTTTAAAGAAAAATTATCAATTATTACTATGTCTACATATATGCATGTGAGTTTAAATTTTTTAGCATGTTATTTATGTGTTTGATAATTAAAAAATTTTGTGGTGAAGTAGTTATTATAATTTTTGACTGATGAATAGATTATTTGCAATGGAGTGTTGTTTTATTTTATTATGTATGTTTAATTTGATTTCATAAACTGAGTTATTTTATTATGAATGTCTACTAATAATAATTAATTATTATGAATATGTGAAAAAAAAGAATTATTAAAATTAGTTTAAAATGAAGTCATTTTTCTGATTAATGGGATATAGATATAATTGTGTTACATAGTTATTAAACAATATGAAAAACCTTTTATGTTATTTTTTTAGGTACTAGATGGACCGTTGGATTTATGGACCAATTGACCCAAGTGTCCTTAACGATCAACAAAATCATGTGTCGAATGATATATATGACGGGAAAGACAGGGGAAGACTACTCTCATGTCAATTAACTGAAAAAAATACGATCAATGGATATTAACAAAAGCTCAAAAAACACTTTTACAAAAATGTGGGTTTGGAATTTTTTGCTATCCCGCAGTTGTACCACAAATTGACATTGGGCTTGTGTCCGCCTTGGTGGAGAGATGGCGGCCGGAGACCAATAGTTTTCACCTAAATTGTGGGGAAATTACAATCACTTTAGAAGATGTACATTTCATTCTTGGGTTGCCGGTAGTTGGCAAGCCCTTAACTTTTCCATTATTTGACACTCAATTGGCTCATTTTAAAGAATGTTTTGGTAGTGAAGTAGCTGCTGAATTTCAGGAATCAAAAAAGCGCGACTCTATTTCATTGCTATGGTTGCAGCAGCATTTTAATAATTGTCCCCTTAAAGCAAGTAAGGAAATTTTTGGTCGATGCACAAAGGCCTATATTCTTTGGTTGTGTGGGGCAATATTGTTCCCCACTAGAAATAAAAACACTGTTCATCCCAAATATATGTATTTTATTGCTAATGCTGAAAACTGTGTAACGTATTCTTGGGGTGCAGCTGTGTTGGGCTATTTGTATAGGTCTTTATATACCGCCACTAGGAAAGGGGCGAAATATATTAATGGTTGTGTCACTCTTTTACAAATTTGGGCGTACGAGCGTATAATAATTGGAAGACCTAACCCCTGGCCTCAATCACAGTTATGGTTACCTAGGGCCCTAGCGTGGGCATACTCAGAAAATCACAGCTACCCTGATAGACGACAAAATCCCCATCATCATTTGAAATTTTACCGAGGGGAGTTAGATGTCCAGCCTGAATGGCAAGTAGTTTGGCGCCCTTACGCGGGCAAATTTTGGCTTCATGGAATCATTCTTCTTGCATCTTGGCAATAACGTTGTATCCCCAAGCCAGACGAATGCGGCAGAGAGTTTTTGTCATCCTTATGTCTACTCAGATGTGGGCCCGGCATTAAACGAATGCACGTATATATTCATGCCAGTGTGTACTCAAGATATCAAGCATTTTATCCTGTTTGTATTCTCGGTGCCCGAATGGGCAATCACTATATTTGACCCTCTATACGATGATACCCCGTATATAACCATCCAGCAAATGTATAGAGAATTTATTAAAGTTGCGGTATGTATATTAATTGTTAGTGTTGTACTTTTATATATGTATATCCTTTATTAATATTACTTTGTGCATGCAGGTAAAATTGATACCGGTTTGTTTGAGAATTGGTGATCCGCAGCGTGAGTGGCCAACACAGGAACCGCGTTTGGTAATACCAAAGAACAGACCTATGCAACCAAACATGTATGACTGTGGTATTTTCGTCTGCAAATATGTAGACTACTTTGTCAGGAACAGTGTTAATATTCGTCGAGAAAAATGGTCCTCAGACGATTTAATGGTATTTCGATACAGAATTGCGTGGGAACTCTTTAGATGTCAAGCTAGACTTCTTCCTGCGGATGATATTTAGCTACATTATTATTGGGAACTCTTTAGATGTCTATTATTATTTTATCAATTTTTAGTGTATCTATTATTATTTTTATTATTATTATTATGCTTATTATTATAATTATTATGTTTTATAATAATAATAAATAACAATAATAATGATAATAATATGTATAACATGTATAACAACAACAACAACAACAATAATATTAATAACAATAATAATAATAATAATGATAATAATAATAACATGTATAACAACAACAATAATAATATCCATAATTAAAATGTGCAGTACGAAAGCTAAAGTGCACGGAATCCAAAATGTGCCTTGCCGCTACAGCTTGTAGCGACAGTAATAATAATGATAATCCAAAACGTGCCTTGCCGCTACAGCTTGTAGCGGCAGTCTCCCATTTTTTGCATGTTAGCGGCAGCAGACTTATTATTATTATTATTATTATTATTATTATTATTATTATTATTATTATTATTATTATTATTCTTGTTATTATTGTTATAATTATTATTGTTATTATATTAATAGTTTTTAATTATCATTATTATTATTATAATCATGATAATAATAATAATAATAATAATAATAATAATAATAATAATAATAATAATAATAATAAATAAAAACATAGCTTACATAATACAACTGAGCCTTAATACAAACATAGATTACATAATACAACTAAGCCTTAATACAAACATAGCTTACATAATACAATCAAACATAAATACAAACACAATAAAATCGAGATCTATTTTTTAGGCTCAGGAATACTTAACACTCGATAGTGATTACGCTTATCATGGTCAGTTTCAAAGCCACAAATTGCACATTTTCGATGCGGTTTAGAACCAACCATTTTTTCGAATGCACTCTTTAACCTTGATTGTTTTTTGCGACCCTTTGTTTGAGAAATAACTGGTGTCAAAAACTCATGTTCTTCCGCTTCTTCCTCTGCATCTTCATCGTCATTGTCATAGCCCATTGTTTGCGTATCACCGACAGTGCAATCAATGTCATCGTCTGCCAACTCAGTAACATTCTCATCCGGATCATACTGGTCAATTAACTCTTTTCCTCGTGCATTCAACTTAAGGTGAGTTTTGTAACCTCGAACTGAGCAAGCAGCTTTACTGGCCAACTCCGTGCAATCAGTCATCAAATGATTAAAACGCATTGCTTGATCTTGTTCAAAGTCAGCAGTTGTTGGGCTAAAGATTAATTCTTCAACATCAGTTTTGTTCGCGTTTCTTGTCCAACGAGACAGAATCGTGTCGTTCGGAATTTGGGAGATACTCTTAGCCAAGAAAAATCTCAAGATGTGCCTGTACAATTCACCAGAATGTGAAAATAATTGACAATTACATGTTACCGACCCCAGCTGACGATTGTTGACGATTTCTTTATATCTTTCACCATTTTCAGCAGCATCTGTCTTATACACTGCATAAACCTTTATTTCAGGGCCACACAACTCACTAACTTTACTAACATTGTACTTCATCGAATCGGCGAATTGACGCTGAAAACGTCTAAACATCTCTTTTGTGTACACCTGCGCAGCATGCACTTCCAAAGATGATCCTAGTACCATATTCCTTTTTCGATGTTGTGTTATGTAGTCGACCTTCCTCTCTCTGATAAATTGTTTTGCTATAGCCTTCTGACTCTGCGCTATAAATTCTTTTATTCCCGTTGAAACATTGACAAACTCATCAAAAAAATTATTCATGCTCTCGCTTCTTCTAGTAGTTGTCATTCCCGCGGCAAAATATCTCCTTGTATATGCTGAAATCTATTTCTCTCGTACATCATACAAACTTCTAATCCACTCATTGTTATACAATTCATAATTCCTCAACAGAATCTGCCAACGATCTTCAAACTCGCCAATGGATAATGAATTATACACACAATTGTTAAAATGCTCTTTGAAGGATGGGTGCTCAGAATAAATATGATACAATTTCTCAGGAAATTTGTTGCTAATATGCCAAGAACACAATAAGTGATTAGTAGAAGGGAGTACCTTGGCAATAGCATTATTCATGGCTTTGTCTTGGTCAGTGATGATGGTTATAGGCATCTTGTAGTCCATGGCTTCGAGCCATGTCTCTAATACCCAAACGAAAGTGTCCTCTGTCTCATCCCTTAACAATGCAAATCCAAACAATATAGACTGAAAATGGTGGTTAACCCCGGTAAAAGGAACAGATGGCATGTCATACTTATTTGTCCTGTACGTACTGTCAAATGTCACAACATCTCCGAAATGTTGATATATAGACCTTGATCGGGCGTCAACCCACAAAATGCATGCTATGCGATTTGTTACATCTGATTTGACACGATAAAAAAATTAACTTAAACTCTTGGATGTAAGTTTTTGCAAATAATTTACAGCAGCTTGTGCATCATTTTCATCCGTAGAATCACGTCTTAAATCCCTCACCACATTCTGAATATTAACATTAGAAAAAGGAACATTTTGTAACCCGCCACCCATTGTGCTCAAAACGTCCATCATCTTACTAGGACCAATACCAAACTTATTTAAAGTGTCAATTAATTTTCTTGCAACCGGAGTAATATTTCTATGTGTCTCAATCAAATCTACTTTGGTAGGGTCACTAGGTGATGATTGTGCTCTAATTCAACAGTAGAAATACGCCAACTGTCTTCTTTCTTATTATGAACAACAAATATTCTAGCTTTGCATAATGTGCGTTCTATAGAGTCTCGTTGTCTAGTTATTTTCTTACTACCATCTTCATCATCAGGCAAACTCTTTACAGAATTTGGTGTACCGGCTTTTTTACAAACATACTACCTAGACGACACATTATTAGTACCAGCATGTTTATGACTAGTTGCAATTCTAATCTCAAAACCATTTTTTTTAGCATACGACCTGTAAAAAAATTCAACTTCTTCCAACTTAGAAAATAATTGACCAACGTATGGCACCAATTCAGATTTACTACTTTCAACTTCACTTACAAACTCAGATGTATTTTCATAATTTAAGCTAGCAACATAATCTGAAGAACTTGATACAAACCTTTTATGACCAGGTATGTTGTGTGCCATTCTGAAATAAGAAGGAAGAAACGCCGGATAAGAATTTCAGTTTAGACTTTAGATTAAAAGTGGGCAACTACGTCAATCAAAAAACCAAATCTAAGAACTGAAGAAAGGTTTAAGACATGATATTTGTGAGAGGAAAGGTTTGAGAGATAATTCAAGAACTGAAGAAGTGAGCATGGTATTTAAAACAAAATATCCCTGCCGCTACAGCTTGTAGCGGCAGTCATCAAATTCCGTGCAGCATTAAAGCTTTCATATTATCATAAAAGCCGGTTACCTTTATGTCATAAAGTTAAAAAGTGGTCAAAAAGCCTGTCACCTTTTCATTCACATTAATGTCTACCGTAGAAGCTTGTAGCGGCAGCTGAGGTTAAATTATTAGGGGCACTAATGTAATAAACCATCATTCTACATGGCAGATGGACTGCCGCTACAAGATGTAGCGGCAGGGATAAATTCCAACCAATCCGAGCCTTTCATTGCAAGGATCAACGGATATAAGCTTGTTTGCTGAACAATATTTCTAGCAAACGTTTACCACGGATTAATCCCCATATATATATATATATATATATATATATATATATATATATATATGAGTATCATTTAATGGGCATTTTTAAATTGCATGAAATCCAATTTCAAGATTAAAATAAACTCTTTATTTTAATAATAAAATTATTAAAATTAATATATATATATATATATATATATATATATATATATATATATATATATATATATATATATATTATTAACCGTATGCTATGGTGTGGCAACCATCCTGCACGTTCAAGGAACAGAATATATATATATATAAGAAATCATAAAGATATACAGTATATACGTGAATCCCAGTAACATGACTTACATTAATATGATTATTACTGTAACGTTATATATATATATATATATATATATATATATATATATATATATATATATATATATACGGGGAGGATCTAAAGCAGACCAAAAAAACGGACCAAGGAGCGGACCAATGTAAAAACACGCGGGTTTCAAGGCCAACCCATATATATATATATATATATATATATATATATAGCCACGGACTCAGCGAAACATGAAATTTAAAAAAAAAATAGGTTTCGCGATATATATATACCCAATAAAATAATAAAATAAAATAATACAATAAAAGCAAAATAATTCTAAAATAATAAAATAAATTATAATAATAATAAAAAAATAAATTATTCATAAATAAAATAAATACAATATAATAATAAAATACAATAATTATACATAAAATATTATAATTATAATAAAATAATAAAATAAATTATTCATAAAATATTAATTTTATACAATAAATTATTCTAAATACATACCCATACATATATGAAATCAAAATAATTAATAATTTGCATAAAGCTTGGCTTTGATACCACTATAAGGTGTTGTGAAGATCAAAGTAGCAATCAAATTGCAAAATTAGCGAAAGCAAAGTAAAATCAAATTTTAAAATTTATCACAAACCAATTATCCGGATCATCCTTTATACATATTATTAATTAAAACGAAGTACAAGAAGTTATGGAATCATACCCTTGTAGATACGAGCTTCCACAGGTACAAGTTTAACTCCTACTTCTCCGCGATCTCTTTGAATCTCCGGATAGATTCCTTCCTTTGATCAATGTTAGCCACCCAAGTGTATGGCCTCTACAAGTGATCCACCAAGGAAGAAGAATTTTTTAAGAAGAAGGGTGCATTGGCTCAAACCCTAGTTCCTCATATCTCTATAGAAAAAGGGGCGTACTCTTCAACTATTGGAATTACGTGTATCTAATATATCTTATATACGATTTCTCTTATAAAGATATCAGGTTAACCCTATTTAATTAAAATAAGATATTATTTATTTAATTAAACTCCTTTAATTAACTGGGCTCCCTAATCTTATTAGAGATAACTAATTAAACTTCTTTAACAAATTTTGTCTCCTAATCATATTAGAAATAAATGAAAGTACTTATATTAAATTAATTTCTAAACTCTTTTAGAAATTAAAATAATAATAATTGTAATAATATTAATGATTCATCTTATTAATTTTTATTTAATATTTCCAAAATATTAAATAATAAATATTAAGCTATTTAATTTATTCTATCACCATAGATTAAATACTTAACATATTATTATGATTATGTCATTAACTTCTTAAATAATTATTATTCCTTTTATGATGTAACCCTTTAAGTTCTCCATATTAAATCGGTTGTGAATAAATCAATTATAACAATTCTAATCTTATTTAAATAAATAAATTAAACTATTAATTATTTAAATGAATAATATTTATTCTACAATAAGGATAAGCCTTTTTAGCGATCAACGACTTTCCAGATAATATAGATTTTAACATTAATCATAAAAGAACTTTTGAGTAAATAGTTACCATACAATTCAATCATTCTACCATACAATGTCTCAATTAAATATAAGACATGGAATTACTGTCAAGTCATATTTTATTTAATTATATGTATTTCGATTTCTAAATGCACAACTCCTAATGAATGCAAATTAGAAACTACTTTCTAATTTCATTCCACCATGGCGAAGGTGTGACGCCCCCAAAATAGGTATACATTGTGATGCCCCCAAAATAGGTCCACACGACCCATTCTAAGTCGCCAGATATCACACTATAAAAATCATTTACAAACTTCATTTATACAACTGTTGAACAGTCGTGCAGAATACAACCACAGTTAAATTGTGAGTTTTAATACAAATATATGTAACTCTCATGGTTCCTCGACCACAACCTTACAATGGTACTTTACATAAAAGTACCGTCAAAAATTGTTTTATAAATTAAAATATTTGGGAAGTGCTCAATGAAACCTTCGTACATGGGAGGCCATACGTCAAGGTTATGATGGATATCATATGTCTACAGAATTTTCCTTGGTTGACCCAATAGACCCCAAAGAAAAACGAGAAGATTACTATCATGTTCTTTCCAATGGTAAGTCTTCTCTTGACATATAACTATCTCCACTGTCTGTAATTGAAAATTATATTTCAACCAAACTCCAAGATCATATAGGTAGTGATCGTAAATATACTATACAAGTGGATGTGCACAACCTTGTCTTATGATAACACGAGGTTGTAAGTCATTAGACATCTTGTATGATAGTGGCAAAACACCCTTCAAAAGTTGGGTTCACCTCACCCTATTCGATTCACCAAAATTAAATATCAAATGACTTATACAATACGACACACTTATCTAAAGTTCTCAATAAAATTATTTCCATACTATTTAAGGAGAACCTCAACAGCTATAGACCACCGTTCTATTCTCCTGTTACCCCCGCTCGACCCAGTTACACTCTTATTACCTGAAAGGAATTGTGAAGCAAAAAGGGTGAGCACAACTACCCCAATAAAGAATATCATGACTAAAGATAATTTACATCATCAATAGCCTTCATGAGTAATAAATTAGAGATTTAGAACATATGGTAGATGATAAAAATTTTCAACCATAGTTGCAGCGGAACGAGCAATCCATTAGAAGAGTCAAATAGACCATCAGATCTATTATCTTCTCCATGTTAAAAGTCCACCAATAATGTTTTATCCCTGTAACATCAATCAACAATTCATGTCCACAATCATATGAATAATACATAATCATAATTGTGATTCTAAATTCCTCTTCGCACCTAGGACGAAGATAATTTTCATCACCTATCTTCACCTGAAACATAAAAAATCATGGTTATACCAAATCACAATTCCTGCTCATAATCATACTAATAAATTCATCTTTGCACTACAGCCAAAGATATTCATTAACAATTCATCTTTGCACTACAGGCCAAAGACATACAACTGTATTTTAGAAGAGTCAAGTAGAGCATGATATCTACTATCTTTTACGAATTAAAAGTGTATAATCAATATTTTATCGCTGAGACTCAGCTTAATAAATAATCCACATTATCGAATCATCCCTGCACTACGGCCAAGGATATTCATGTAATCATCAATGGTCATGATTATACCGAATAATCCCTGGTTATAATCATACCAATAATTGTCCATCAATGCACTACGGGCCAATGAGGACTTTTACCACATCATCTATAATATTACGGGTCATGATTATACCGAATGATCCATAGTCATAATCATACCAATAAATAGTTCATCTATGTACATAAACCAAAGATACTCATCAATCAATATTTCATCTTTGCACGTAAGCCAAAGATATACAACTGTAAAACCAATAATCAACAGTCCATCTTTGCACGTAAGCTAAAGATATACAACTGTAAAACCAATAATCAACAGTCTATCTTTGCACATAAACCAAAGATGGCTTTCATCATAATATAAGCATGGGGATGATGACAATGATATAAGCATTAATCAAACGAAATCAAGGATAAATATTAAAGACTTTAAATTTATCCAGAATTTAAAAATATCCAAATTGTCAACATGATACTGTTTTGTGGAGTAAAATTCAAGAATAATATTCATGTACCAAAAATAATTGGGACAGAAAAGAAATATATTTTTTTGGGAAAATAGTACCCCGTGAATAGTACTTCGAGAATAGTACCTCGTGAATAGTACCCCGACAAGAAAAGTACCCCAAATACCTGAGTGAATAATATTCGGGTGAATAGAATTTTGAGTGAATAATAACCCGTGAATAGTACTCCTCATGCTTATATTGTGATGAAAGTCATCATTGGCTTACGTGCATAGATGGACTTGGTATGATTATGTCCAGGGATCATTCGGTATAATCATGACCTGTAATGTTATAAATGATGTGGTAAAAGTCCTAAGTGGCCTGTAGTGTATTGATGGATAGTTTTTGGTATGATTATGTCCAGGGATTATTCGGTATAGTCATGACCATTGATGATTTAATGAATATTCTTGGCCTGTAGTGCAGGGATGACTCGATGATGTGGTTTATTTATTAAGCTGAGTCTCAGCGATAAAAAATGATAAAAATATTTTAAATCATAGAAGATAGTATATATTATGCTCTACTTGACTCTTCTAATGGATTGCTATTTTCGCTGCAGTTAAACTTGATGTCTATTGTATTTTATCAGTTTAACATTGTTGAAGGCTAATGATAATTTATCCTGCATTATCTTAGTCATAATATTTTTTACTGGGCTAGTTGAGCTCACCCTTTTGCTTTCATTATTCTCTTCAGGAAATGAGAACGTAGCCGGGACTAGTCGGGGAACGGAGTGATGGGTCGAGATGGTGTTACTGTAGTCCTCACTATTCTATAAAATAGTGTAACAATAAATGTAATGAGGACTCTATTTGAGAGTGGATTTTGTCTAGAAGGCAATATTCCCGTTTAAACTCTCAGCTATGTTTTGTCGTATATTACACAACGTTTGTATAATTAAGTTTGTATTTGTATTTTATACCATGTATTTGGCGACTCAAGATGGGTGATGTATACCTGTTTTGGGGGTGTCACTGCAATAATTGAGTATAACTGAGTGACTTCTTACGTAAGCATCAATAATCAATACCGTGTGCTACTATGCAACCACGCGTATTACTGTACTTTTACTACCGGGTAGTTCAACAGTTTTAACGGTAACACTTTCGCCATTATTTTTAATAAAAGATAAATTTGTCGTTTTCTAAATACGACAATACTTCCGTTGGGGTGTCCACCAATGATTATGCCGTTGAACGAATATTCTATTTGAAAATGAATACTTCGTGACCAATCGAATATTTCCTGACACAACGAATAATAACTTGCTTACTTTATAAATTTTCAAATATCACCCTTAACTTTAACCCTTTCTCAATTTAATCATTTACTAAATAACATAATAATTATAAGAAAATTGAATACTTTCATTTCATAAAATTTGGGGTCTTACAATCATCCCTCCTTATGAAATTTCACCCTCAAAATTTACGTACCTGATAGTTTGAAGAGATGAGAATACCTTGCTTTCTTTTTTGGGTTGTACCTTCCTGGTTATTTCCTCTGTATCATGATTTTCCCATTGCTCATCTCCTGTTTTTCAGATATCATTCTAGAATATATCTTCAAAACAAAGGTTGATTGACGTATCACAAATTTTCAACTTATCAAGTAAGCAATTTTAGCTTAGGTAAGTCACACACTAGCGAAGTATATAACTCATCTCTCCCCTCCTAGTTCTAGACTCTTATCTCCGCCAGCGACCATATCCCTAAGCTCTGATACCAATTGTGACGCCCCCAAAATAGGTCCACACGACCCATTCTGAGTCGCTAGATATCACACTATAAAAATCATTTACAAACTTCTTTTATACAAATGTTGAACTGTCGTGCAGAATATGACCACAGTTAAACTGTGAGTTTTAATACAAATGTATGTAACTCTCATGGTTCCTCGACCACAACCTTACAATGGTACTTTACATAAAAGTACAGTCAAAAATTGTTTTAGAAATTAAAATCTTTGGGAAGTGTTCAAGGAAACCTTCGTACATGGGAGGCCATGCGTCAAGGTTATGATAGATATCATATGTCCATAGAATTATCCTTGGTTGACCAAATAGACTTCAAAGAAAAACCTGAAGATTACTATCATGTTCTTTCCAATAGTGATTCTTCTCTTGACATATAACTATCTCCACTGTCTGTAATTGAAAATTATATTTCAACCAAAATCCAAGATCATATAGGTAGTGCTCGTAGATATACTATGCAAGTGGATGTGCACAACCTTGTCTTATGATAACACGAGGTTGTATGTCATTAGACATCTTGTATGATAGTGGCAAAACACCCTTCAAAAGTTGGGTTCACCTCGATTCACCAAAATTAAATATCAAATGACTTATACAATACGACACACTTATCTAAAGTTCTCAATAAAATTATTTTCATACTATTTAAGGAGAACCTCAACAGCTATAGACCACCGTTCTATTCTCCTGTTACCCCTGCTCGACCCAGCTACACTCTTATTACCTGAAAGGAATTGTGAAGCAAAAAGGGTGAGCACAACTACCCCAATAAAGAATATCATGACTAAAGATAATTTACATCATCAATAGCCTTCATGAGTAATAAATTAGAGATTTAGAACATATGGTAGATGATAAAAATTTTCAACCATAGTTGCAGCGGAACGAGCAATCCATTAGAAGAGTCAAATAGACCATCAGATCTATTATCTTCTCCATGTTAAAAGTCCACCAATAATGTTTTATCCCTGTAACATCAATCAACAATTCATGTCCACAATCATATGAATAATACATAATCATAATTGTGGTTCTAAATTCCTCTTCGCACCTAGGACGAAGATAATTTTCATCACCTATCTTCACCTGAAACATCAAAAATCATGGTTATACCAAATCACAATTCCTTCTCATAATCATACTAATAAATTCATCTTTGCACTACGGCCAAAGATATTCATTAACAATTCATCTTTTCACTACAGGCCAAAGACATACAACTGTATTTTAGAAGAGTCAAGTAGAGCATGATATCTACTATCTTTTACGAATTAAAAGTGTATAATCAATATTTTATCGCTGAGACTCAGCTTAATAAATAATCCACATCATCGAATCATCCCTGCACTACGGGCAAGGATATTCATGTAATCATCAATGGTCATAATTATACCGAATAATCCCTTATTATAATCATACCAATAACTGTCCATCAATGCACTACGGGCCAATGAGGACTTTTACCACATCATCTATAATATTATGGGTCATGATTATACCGAATGATCCCTAGTCATAATCATACCAATAAACAGTTCATCTATGTATATAAGCCAAAGATACTCATCAATCAATAGTTCATCTTTTCACATAAGCCAAAGATATACAACTGTAAAACCAATAATCAACAGTCCATCTTTGCACGTAAGCCAAAGATATATAACTGTAAAACCAATAATCAACAGTCTATCTTTGCACGTAAGCCAAAGATGACATTCATTATAATATAAGCATGAGGATGATGAAAATGATATAAGCATTAATCAAACGAAATCAAGGATAAATATAAAAGACTTTAAATTTATCCAGAGTTTAAAAATATCCAAATTATCAACATGATACTATTTTGTGGAGTAACATTTAAGAATAATATTCATGTACCAAAAATAATTTGGACAGAAAAGAAATATATTTTTTGGATAAATAGTAACCCGTGAATAGTACCATGTGAATAGTACTTCAGGAATAGTACCTCATGAATAGTACCCCGGCATGAAAAGTACCCCAAATACCTGAGTGAATAATATTCAGGTGAATAGTAATTTTGGTGAATAGTAACCCGTGAATAGTACTCTGACACGAAAAGTGCCCCGAATACCCGAGTGAATAATACTAGAGTGAATAGTAACTAGGTGAATAGTAACTTATGAATAGTAACTCGTAAAAAAATACCAAAAATAATGATATTCCATGACGAGTACAAAAGAAATGATATCTCATACGAGTATAATAGAATATACGAAACTGCAAATGGATTTTCACCCGCCATGCGGTAATCCACGTAGACAGATCATTTTCACAATTTAATAAAGAATGAATACGAAGGATCATTCACCATGCATGCGGTAGTCCACACAGACAAGTTTTTTCAACAAAATAATAAAGAATGGAATAACAAAAGAATTCACTAGGCATGCGATAAATCGTAAAGACAAGTTATTCCAACAGAATAATAAATAATGGAACCAAGTAATGCGTAATCCGCACAGACAGGATATTCCAACATAATAATAAAGAATGGTACCAGGTCATGCGTAATCCGCACAGACAGGATATTCCAACATAATAATAAAGAATGGAATAACAACAGAATTCACCAGGCATGCGATAGACGACACAGACAGGTTATTCCAATGGAATAATAAAGAATGGAATAACAGAAGAATTTCACCATGTATGCAGTACTTCGTATAGAAAGGTTATTTCAACATAATAATAAAGAATGGAATCACAACCCTTACGAGTATTGACAGAAAAATAACTCTCTTCATGAATACGAAAGAATAATACCCTTTACATAATAATGATATCCCTTATCTCAGAAGAAGACTGGATACTGGAATAGTGAAGTAGCAGACTTCGCTTCTTCTTTCTCTCTATAGCTTCTTTCTCTATAATTTCTCTATAATAATTGTTCTTGTGAGACTTAGTGAATTGGTGAAAAATAATGAAGGAATAAGCTTCTATTTATTGAAAAATATAGTTTCCATAATTGCACATTTTGGGGCTCGAAATATTACAGTATAATACCCTCATCTTTTCATTCATTTTTAATTTAGTCATGCAAGTATTATCAAACTTGAACCACCTCCCCTAATAGTAAATCATGTGAATCAATAGTAAATCATGTGACTCAATAGTTCTAAACATGTGAAAATATGAATTACAATATAGTATCTCCATCTATACCTCCATTTTTAACTTTGTCATGCAAGTATTATCAATCTTGCACCAATTCCCCTAATAGTAAATTATGTGAATCAATAGTACACACATGTGAACACATAGTTATAAGCATGTGAATTAATAGCAATTAATTGTTCATTTATCCGATTAATTACCCGATTGGTCAATATAACCTCCAGACATCAATTATTATCAAAATAAATGTCAATTTTCACTAACACTAATAATTTCAACACAATGGAACTATCAATTTAATCTTTAATCAACACGAACTTATTCATCATTAATATTATAATTCACAATATTTAACAACCAGGTCGTTCCCAGGAAAGAGGGGGCTTTCCGATAAGGATTTCTCCTTATTGGCGCGCAATTAGGTGACCAAACCTATCCTTGACAGAACTTCTAGACATTATCAATATTGCAAATTATAATATGAATAACTTTGCCGTCTCAATTATTTATTTAATAATATAAATAATGCTGATGATACTGTGATAATAATTGAATCAATAATATGAAAGATATGATGCAGTAATTACTGTAGCAATAATTGAGTATAACTGAGTGACTTCTTACGTAAGCATCAATAATCAATACCGTGTGCTACTATGCAACCACGTGTATTACTGTACTTTTACTACCGGGTAGTTCAACAGTTTTAACGGTAACATTTTCACCGTTATTTTTAATAAAAGATAAATTTGTCGTTTTCTAAATACGACAATACTTCCGTTGGGGGGTCCACCAATGATTATGCCGTCGATTGAATATTCTCTGTGAAAATGAATATTCCCTGACCAATCGAATATTTCCCGACACAACGAATAACAACTTGCTTACTTTGTAAAATTTTCAAATATCACCCTTAACTTTAACCCTTTCTCAATTTAACCATTTACTAAATAACATAATAATTATAAGAAAATTGAATACTTTCATTTCATAAAATTCGGGGTCTTACATACATCACCCATCTTGAGTCGCCAGATACACACTATAGAACTCAACTACAAACTTAATTATACTACTGTCAGGTAATATACGACAAAACATAGCTGAGAGTTTAAACACGAATATTGCCTTCTAGACAATATCCACACTCAATGGAGTCCTCATTACAATTATTATCACACTATTTCAAAGAATAGCGAGAACTACTAAAATAACCATCTGGACCATCAATCCGTTCCCCGACTTGACCCAGCTATATTCTCATTTTCTGAAGAGAACAGTGAAAGAAAGGGTGAACTCAACTAGCCCAGCAAGAAATATTATGACTAAGATAATGCGGAATAAATTATCCTTAGCCTTCAACAGTATAACAACTGATAGAATACAATAGACAACAAGTTTCAGATCAACAACTGCAGCGGAATAAGCAATCCATTAGAAGAGTCAAGTAGAGCATAAAATCTACTATCTTCTATGATTTAAAAAGTTTTTCATCAACTTTATCACTGAGACTCAGCTTAAAAAATAAATCACATCATCGAATCATCCCTGCACTAAGGGCCAAAGATATTCATGTAATCATCAATGGTCATGACTATACCGAATAATCCCTGGTCATAATCATACCAACAACTGTCCATCAATGTAGTACAAGCCACTGAGGACTTTTACCATATCATTCATTACATTATGGTCATGATTATACCGAATAATCCTTGGTTATAATCATACCAAGTCCGTTTATACACGTAAGCCAAAGATGACTTTAATCACAATATAAGCATAAGGATGATGACAATGACATAATAATTCAATAAAATAAGTTCAAGGAAAAATTTTAAAGATTTATAATTTAATTTATACAGAAATCAATAACGTTTAAATTGTCAACATGATACTGCTTTGTAGAGTAAATTTCAAGAATAATATTCATGTACCAAAAATAATTTGGACAGAAAAAAATATATTTTTTAGGTGAATAGTACCCCGTGAATAATACCCCGACATGAAAAGTGTCTCGAATACCCGAGTGAATGATACTAGAATGAATAGTAATCAGGTGAATAGTAACCCATGAAAAGTAACTCGTGAATAGTACTTCAACAAAAAAAGTGCCCCAAATACCCGAGTGAATAATACTAGAGTGAATAGTAACTAGGTGAATAGTAACCCGTGAATAGTAACTCGTAAAAAAATACCAAAGAAAATGATATTCCATAACGAGTATAAAAGAAATGATATCTCAGACGAGTATAATAGAATATACGAAACTGCAAATGGATTTTCACCTGCCATGCGGTATTCCACGTAGACAGATTATTTCCATAATTTAATAAAGAATGAATATGAAGGATCATTCACCATGCATGGGGTAATCCACATAGATAGGTTATTCCAATAGAATAATAAAGAATAGAATAACAGAAGAATTCACCATGCATGCAATAGACCGCACATAGAGGTTATTCCCAATAGAATAATAAAGAATGGAACCAGGTTAAGCGTAATCCACATAGACAAGATATTCCAACAGAATAATAAAGAATGGAACCAGGTCATGCGTAATTCACACAGACAGGATATTCCAACAGAATAATAAAGAATGGAATAACAATATAATTCACCAGGCATGTGATAGACTGCACAAACAGGTTATTCCAACAGAATAAAGAATGAAATAATAGAAGAATTTCACAATGTATGCGGTACTTCGCATAGACAGGTTATTCTAACATAATAATAAAGAATGGAATAACAACCCTTACGAGTATTGAAAGAAAATAACTCTCTTCATGAATACGAAAGAATAATACCCCTTACCTTAGAAGAAAATTGGATACTGGAATAGTGAGGTAACAGACTTCTCTTCTTCTTTCTCTCTATAATTTCTCTCTATAATAATTGCTCTAAAGATTTAGTGAATTGGTGAGAAATGAAGGAAGAATGAGCTTCTATTTATAGGAAAATATTATTTCGATAAATACACATTTTGGGGCTCAAAATATTACAGTATAATATCTTCCTCTTTTTCTTCATTTTTAATTTAGTCCTGCAAATATTATCAAACTTGCACCACCTTCCCTAATAGTAAATCATGTGACTCAATAGTTCTAAACATGTGAAAAAAAATTAATTATAGTATAGTGCCTTTAACTATACCTCCATTTTAAATTTAGTCATGCAAGTATTATCAATCTTGCACCAACTCCCCTAATAGTAAATCATGTGAATCAATAGTACACACATGTGAAAACATAATTATAAGTATATGAATTAATAGCAATTAATTACTTATTTATCTGGTTAATTACCCGATTAATCAATATAACCTCCAGACATCAATTATCATCAAAATAAATGTCAATTTCCACTAACACTAATAATTCCCACACAATGGAACTATCAATTTCATCTTTAATCAACACGAACTTATTCATCATTAATATTATAACGCACAATATTTCATAACCAGGTCGTTCCCAGGAAAGAGGGGGCTTTCCGATAAGAATTTCTCCCTATTGTCGCGCAATTAGATTATCTAAGCTCTCCTTGACAGAACTTCTAGACATTGTCAATATTGAAAATAATAATATGAATAACTTTGTCGTCTCAATTATTGATTTAATAAAATAACATATTATACAGATGATACTGTGACAATAATTCAATCAATAATATGAGAGATATGATGCAGCAATTATTGTAGCAATAATTGAGTATAACTGAGTAACTTATTACGTAATCATCAATAATCAATACTGTGTGCTACTATGTAACCACGCGTGTTACTGTACTTTTACTACCGGTTATTTTATGACAATTTGCTTACTTTGAAAAAATTTCACATATCACCCTTTACATTAACCCTTTATCAATTTAACCATTTACCAAATAAAATAATAATTATAAGAAAATTGAATACTTTCATTTCCTAAAATTCAGGATCTCACAATCTCCCCTCCTTATGAAATTTTGCCCTCAAAATTTACGTACCTGGTAGTTCGAAGAGATGAGAATATCTTGCTTTCTATTCGGATTATACCTTCCTGGTTATTTTCTCTGTAGCATGATTTCATCTCCTGTATTTCAGATATCATTCTAGAATACATCTTCAAAACAAAGGTTAATTAACATGTCACATATTATCCCAATATTCTAACCGACCATTTAAATAACAAATAAACTTATATAGGTCATACTAGCGAAGGATTTACCTATCTCACCCCTCCTAGTTCTAGCGTCACACCTCAGCCAGAGATCATATCCCTAAGCTCTGATACCAACTGTGACGCCCCCAAAACAGATATACATCACCCATCTTGAGTCGCCAGATACACACTACAGAACTCAACTACAAACTTAATTATACGACTGCCGGGTAATATACGACAAAATATAGCTGAGAGTTTAAACACGGATATTATTTTCTAGACAATATCAACACTCAATGGAGTCCTCATTACAATTATTATCACATTATTTCAAAGAATAGTAAGGACTACTAAAACAACCATATGGACCATCAATCCATTCTCCGACTCGTCCCAGCTATATTCTCATTTCCTGAAGAGAATAGTGAAAGAAAGGGTGAGCTCAATTAGCCTGGTAAGAAATATTATGACTAAGATAATGCGAAATAAATTATCCTTTGCCTTCAACAGTATAACAACTGATAGAATACAATAGACAACGAGTTTTAGATCAACAACTTCAACGAAATAAGCAATCCATTAGAAGAGTCAAGTAGAGCATAAAATCTACAATCTTCTATGATTTTAAAAAAAATTCATCAACTTTATCACTGAGACTCATCTTAACAAATAAACCACATCATCGAATCATCCCTGCACTACGGGCCAAGGATATTCATGTAATCATCAATGGTCATGACTATACTGAATAATCCCTAGTCATAATCATACCAACAATTTCCATCAATGCACTACAAGCCATGAGGACTTTTACCACATCATTTGTTACATTACGGTCATGATTATATCGAATAATCCCTAGTCATAAACATACCAAGTCCATCTATGCACGTAAGCCAAAGATGACTTTAATCACAATATAAGCATGAGGATGATAACAATGACATAATAATTTAATAAAACAAGTTCAAGGATAAATTTTAAAGATTTATAATTTAATTTATCCAGAAATCAATAACGTCCAAATTGTCAACATGATACTGTTTTGTGGAGTAACATTCAAGAAAAATATTAATGTACCAAAAATAATTTGGACAAAAAAGAAATATATTTTTGGGTGAATAGTACCATGTGAATAGTAATTCGGGAATAGTACCGCATGAATAGTACCCCGACACAAAAAGTGTCCTGAATACTTGAGTGACTGATACTAGAGTGAATAGTAATAGGGTGAATAGTAACCCGTAAATAGTAACTCATGAATAGTACTTCGGCACAAAAAGTGCCTCGAATACCTGATTTAATAATACTAGAGTGAATAGTAACCGGGTGAATAGTAATCGGGTGAATAGTAACCCGTGAATAGTAACTCGTAAAAAAATATCAAAGAAAATAATATTCCATAACGAGTACAAAAGAAATGATATCTCAAACGAGTATTATAGAATATACGAAACTATAAATGGATTTTCACCCGCCATGCGGTAATCCACGTAGACAGATCATTTTCACAATTTAATAAAGAATGAATACGAAGGATCATTCACCATGCATGCGGTAATCCACATAGATAGGTTATTCCAAAAGAATAATAAAGAATGGAATAACAGAAGAATTCATCATGCATGCGATAGACCGCACAGACAGGTTATTCCCAACAGACTAATAAAGAATAGAACCAGGTCATGCGTAATCCGCACAAACAGGATATTCCAATAAAATAATAAAGAATGGAACCAGGTCATGCGTAATCCGTACAGACAGGATATTCTAACAGAATAATAAAGAATGGAATAAGAACAGAATTCACGAGGCATGCGATAGACCGCACAGACAGGTTATTCCAATAGAATAATAAAGAATGGAATAACAGAAGAATTTCACCATATATGCGGTACTTCGCATAAACAAGTTATTCCAACATAATAATAAAGAATGGAATAACAACCCTTACGAGTATTAAAAGAAAATAACTCTCTTCATGAATATGAAAGAATAATACCCCTTACCTTAGAAGAAAACTGGATACTGGAATAGTGAGGTAGCAGACTTCTCTTCTTCTTTCTCTCTATAATAATTGCTCTAAAGCTTTAGTGAATTGGTGAGAAATAAAGGAAGAATGAACTTCTATTTATAGAAAAATATAGTTTCGATAATTGCACATTTTGGGGCTCAAAATATTACAGTATAATACCTTCCTTTTTTTCTTCATTATTAATTTAGTCCTGCAAGTATCATCAAACTTTCACCACCTCCCCTAATAGTAAATCATGTGAATCAATAGTAAATCATGTGACTCAATAGTTCTAAACATGTGAAAAAAAATTAATTATAGTATAGTACCTTCAACTATACCTCCATTTTTAATTTAGTCATGAGAGTATTATCAATCTTGCACCAACTCCCCTAATAGTAAATCATGTGAATCAATAGTACACACATGTGAATACATAGTTATAAGCATATGAATTAATAACAATTAATTGCTCATTTATTCGATTAATTACCCGATTGGTTAATATAACCTCCAGACATCAATTATCATCAAAATAAATGTCAATTTTCACTAACACTAATAATTCCCACACAATGGAACTATCAATTTCATCTTTAATCAACACGAACTTATTCATTATTAATATTATAACGCACAATATTTCATAACCAGGTCGTTCCCAGGAAAGAGGGGGCTTTCCGATAAGGATTTCTCCCTATTGTCACGCAATTAGATTATCTAAGCTCTTCTTGACAGAACTTCTAGACATTGTCAATATTGAAAATAATATTATGAATAACTTTGTCATCTCAATTATTGATTTAATAAAATAACATATTATACAGATGATACTGTGACAATAATTCAATCAATAATATGAGAGATATGATGCAGCAATTATTGTAGCAATAATTGAGTATAACTGAGTAACTTCTTACGTAAGTATCAATAATCAATATCGTGTGCTACTATGTAACCACGCGTATTACTGTACTTTTACTACCAGTTATTTTATGACAACTTGTTTACTTTAAAAAAATTCACATATCACCCTTAACTTTAACCCTTTATCAATTTATCCATTTACTAAATAAAATAATAATTATAAGAAAATTGAATACCTTCATTTCCTAAAATTTGGGATCTCACAAAAGGATTCCTGGGTTGTCATTTATCGAATCACATAGGACATATCTCTTCTTTTTCTAGAAGTGGTAAATTCTTTATTGATTATTCATTATCTCCATATATAACTTATATATTACACCCAAACACACCCTTTGATATACTCTAAGAGTCTTAAGGAATAAGTCACAGTGTAATTCATTATATATAAGATATTATGATGATCTCAAGTCTAAAAGGATCATTTGTATACTATCACTACAGGAATCCCTATTGACAGACAAGTAACACTCCAGTAGGTATTCCTTAGCGAGTCACGTTCAATGAACTTATTCTCCAATAAGCACCTACATACTTGCTTTAGTGTCTCCACACAAATGATCATGAGATCAATCATCCTCATCCAATGAGCAAGCAACATATGTACCAATCTATCCAGATTCACTAATCCCTTTTTAGTAATCCATTGATTGAGAACATTTTAGTTTTAAGCTATCTAAGAATTTAGATCTCATTAACATGATCTCATCATGATTCTAAAAATATTTATTAAAACTATGGGTTTATCACATATTAATAAAACAGCACCATGTAGATAATAAATGCCTTTAATAATTAATTCTTTTATTAATAAATAAATAAGATTAATTACAAAGTATATGCTTTATCATCATATATGATTGACTTGTATGCATACTACTTTCAACTAGATCATCATCCTCTGTGATGCGTACCTCATCATCATCATCATCATCATCATCTATGATGAATCCATACTTTTTAGGTATCTTCGGTACTATTTCAGATTAAATATTTTGTTGTGGTATAATAGGTCTATCAATAGGTTCCTCTATTTGAGTTGTAGAGCTTTGTGGTTCTTAAACTTTTTCAATAACTATTTTCCTCTCACTAGACCCTTCAAGGATAAACTCCTTTTCTAAGAAGGTAGTGTGTGAAACCCCAGATTTTATGAATAAAGAATTAATTTTCTCGAAATATTTTTTTAATAGTATGGTGTGAATTTGAGATAATATTATAGTTGTGGGTAGTATTTATAAATTTTGCAAAGTATGCAAGTTGTAATATTATATTCGATTGGTCAGGGAATATTCTTTGTGTCGGAAAATATTCGTACGACGGTACAATTATTGGTGGACCCTACAACAGAATTATTGTCGGATTGAGAAAACGACAAAAATATTTTATTGAAAATAACAGCGGAAGTTTTACCTTTGATATTGTTGTACTACTGGGTAGTAAAAGTACAGTAATACGCGTTGTTGCATAGTAGCACACGGTATTGATTATTGATATTTATGTGAGAAGTCGCTCAATTTGATTCAATTATTGTCGATTAATAATATGAATTATTATAGCGATGATGACGTTTTGTTTTATTCGTATTATTAACGTAATAAAACAGAAACATCTTTTTATATAAAACAGAATACTTTAGTAAAGTTATTCTATAAATAGAATATATTATATTTTATTATGCATAGTGTTGCATAGTGTTTTGCATAGTATTGCATAGTGTTTGCATAGTAAAAATCTTTTTATATAAATAGAATATATTATATTTTATTTAAAAGATTTTTCTTTAAATATGGACCGTCAGATTAAAGTAAATCAATCTGGACCGTTCATGGATTAATTACTATGCATTCCATTTTCCTATAAATAGAAGCTCATTCCTTCATTATTTTCTTACGAATTCACTGAACTCTAGAGAGAGAAACTATAGAGAGATAGAAGAAAAGCTTTTTGCTACTTAACTTTTCTTTTCCTATATCCAGTTTCTGTTACGTTAAGGGATATTATTCTTTTGTATTCAAGAAGAGAACTTCTGTTATTCCATTTCTTTATTGTTCTGTTGGAATAACCTGTATACGCGGGCTACCCTATACTTGGTGACATTCTTCCATTATTCTGTCTTTATTATTCTGTTGGAATATCCTGTCTGTGCTATATGCCGGACCTGGTTCCATTTTTATTATTCTGTCTTTATTATTCTGTCGGAATATCCTGTATGTACTATACGTCGGACCTGGTTCCATCATTTACTATTCTGCATTTATTATTTAGTTGTAACATCCTGTCGGTGTGAATTTTACCTGACCTGGTTCTGTTATTATTATTCTATTGAAATAACCGTTTATGCGAAGTACCGCATACATGGTGATATCTTTTGTTATTCCATTCGGTATTATACTCAGTTGATTAAAATTTTGACTTCTATACTCCATAAAATTAGTGGAATATCCTTGATATTTGCGTTTTATCTAGTATCTTTCCATGGAAATATTCTTCTGAGTATTCTTGAATTTTACTCTACAAAGCATTATCATGTTGACAATTTGAACGTTATCAGTTCCTGGATAAATTAATTCTTGAACTTATTTTATTGAATTCTTATATCATTGTCATCATCCTCATGTTTATGTTATGTTGAAAGTTATCTGTGGCCTGTAGTGCATAGATGGACTTGGTATGATTATGACCAGGGATTATTCGGTATAATCATGACCGTAATGTTATAAATGATGTGAAAATTAAAAGTCCTCATTAGCCCGTAGTGCATTGATGGACAGTTTTTGGTATGATTATGGCTATGGATTCTCTTCGGCCAAGAGAGCAAAGATGAATTATTTTATGGCATGATCAGGACCGTTGATGAAAACACGATTATCTTTGGCCTGTAGTGCACGGATAATTCGTGGTCGTGATACTAAAGAATATCCTTAGCCTGTTGTGCAGGGATGATTTAATGATGTGGATTATTTATCGAGCTGAGTCTCAGTGATAAAAGTGATGAAAAACTTTTTAAATCATAAAAGATAGTAGATTATATTCTCTACTTGACTCTTTTAATGGATTGCTTGATCTGCTGCTGTTAAACCTGATGTTGTTATATTTTATCAGTTTAATACTGTTGAAGGCTAACGATAATTTATTCTGCATTATCTTGGTCATAATATTTCTTACTGGGCTAGTTGAGCTCACCCTTTCTTTCACTGTTCTCTTCAGGAAATGAGAACATAGCAGGGACTAGTCGGGGAACGGAGTGACGGTCCAGAGGATAGCATTAGTAGTCCTCACTATTCTGTGAAATAGTGTATTAATAATTGTAATGAGGACTCTTTTTGAGTTTGTATAATCTTTAGTAGACAATAATTGTATTCAAACTCACAGTTATGTTTTGTCGTATTGTACACAACAGTTGTATTAGTAAGTTGTATTTGAATTTTGTACCATGTATCTGACGACCCAAGATGGGTGATGTATACCTAATTTTGGGGGCGTCACAGTTGGTATCAAAGCTTAGGGATATGATCCCTGGCTAAGATGTGAGACTAGAACTAGGAGGGGAGAGACGGGGAATTCCTTCGCTAATATGACCTACTTAAATTTACTTTGTATTTAATTGGTCGGTCAAAGTATACGGATAATATGTGATATGTTAATTAACCCTTGTTTTGTGGCAGTATTTCAAAATGGCATCCGAGAATGTTGAGATTATCAATGGAGCACAGGAGACCGTTGAGTCTCCACAGATCAATAATCAGGATAATGTGAAACTAGAGGACAATACTCCTCATGAAAATAATAACACTAATGAAATGGTAAATGATGGGATGATCAGAGGCTTTATGCAATTCATGCAACAACAGGCTAAGGCAACTCCTGTCCAAAATACAGGTAGAAATACTGATAACTCTAGGATGGTCACCGCTAAGCAGTTTAAGGAGCAATTCATGCAACAACGGGAGAAGGCGGCTCCTATTCATAATACAGGAGGAAACAATAGCAACCCCTGGTTGGTCACCGCTAAGCAATTCAAGGAGTTGGGACCACCAGAGTTTTTGGAAAAGTCAGAACCACTTAAGGCGGAGACGTGGTTAAAGCAGATCACCAAGATATTTGATGTCTTGGGATGCTCCGAGGAGCAAAAGATTCCCTTTGTCACCTTTATGTTGCGTGAAGAGGCAGATTACTGGTGGGAATCGGTAAAACGTACTCAACCTGCCGTACTGAAGATGTCTTGGGAGAAGTTCCAAGAGCTGTTCAACGATAAATACTTTCCCGAAAGTATTCGTCACATGAAGGAGGTGGAGTTTATCAAATTGGAGCAAAATAATATGACCGTGTCGCAATACGAGGCAAAATTTGCGGAGTTATCCTGGTTTGCGTCCCACTTGGTGGATAATGAAGAGAGAATGGTGCGATTATTTTTAAGAGGTTTGAAGCCGGAGATACGTCAACATCTTATTTCTCATAAACTGTGTTTGTATTCAGATGTTGTAAATAGGTCTCAGTTGGTGGAGCGCGATAACGAGTCAACCAAACCAAAAGAGAGCAGCCGACAAAATGATAATACCAGTGATAACAGTCATCAAAGCGGTGATAATAAGCATGGAGGGAATCAACATATCAGAAATGGTAACCACTTCGGTAATAATCACGGCCAAAATAATAAGAATGAACATTTTAAGAAGAGAAGGTTCAACAATGACGTAAAGACGTCGGTACCAGCACCCGTTTTAAAGGAAGAATAACGACCACCGGTCGTATGTTTCAAATGCGGACAGGAGGGACACATCTGTCCAAACTGTACGCAGCAGTCCAAAACATGTTTTAATTGCGGAAGAGAAGGTCACCTAGCTCAATTTTGTCGTATGATGATGTCAATTCCAGCTGGGATAATGATGCCAAAGGATGTCCCAGACAAGCCAAAGCCGGTAGTTTAAGAGAGAGCATTTTTTTCTCTCGTGACGAGGAACCTGAATAAAATTATCACGGGTAAGTTAATCATAAGCTTTTACGAAGTCTATACCGTGTTAGATACCGGTTCTACTCACTCTTTTATTTCACCTAGTTGTGTTCAATGTTTATACTTAACTCCGGAGAAGTTAAACATTGATTTATCTATTGAAACTCCATTGGGAGAAACCTTTGTTACCTCCACTGTTTATAAATCTTATTTGATTCAAATCGACACTTTCACGTTACGTGTTGATCTTGTCTCTTTGAAAATACTTGCCTTTGATGCAATTTTAGGAAACGATTGGTTAACTACTCATCATGTTTTTCGTAAGGATGTTAGCTTTCATATTCCTAACCAACCTATTATGCGAATTCAAGCAACCAAACCACTAAATTCAATCATTATCATATCAAGCCATAAGTAAAGAGCCCCAATCCTTTTGTTGATGACTTCCTTGTGTGGAATGCACCGAAGCCAGACTTTCTGTAGGTGACGTCGTAAATGACGATAACAAGTTGATAGGTATCATTGTGAGGTGCTATCTAGGTTAATGGATAGAAGTCACAGTTGGTATCAATGTGACGTACTATCCAAGTCTTGGATGTGAGTAACAGTTTTGAATGATATTTTTATCATTAATAAATCTCTTGACATATTCCTGAAGACTTCTTAGCCTACCCCAGAGCGTGAAATCGAATTTTGTATTGACACCAGTACAAAACCCATTTCTTAAACCCTCAAATTAATTTTTTCAACTAAAACGAAAGTAACATGCACCAAAGATATTGACTCGAACTGTTGAAGATTACGATCGTACTATTCAATATCATCGTGGAAGAGCGAATGTGGTAGCTGACGTATTGAGTAGAAGATCGTATGCGTTTACAAGTGCGATGTTGTTAACACAAAGACTCATTTCGTATAACTTGCAAATGATGAAGATAGAGTTAAAAACTCTAGGGACCCACGTGAAGATAACGAATATACGAGTAAAATTGACTTTAATCGATAAAGTTAAAGACGCTCAAGCTACATACCCGAATCTGATGAATGTGAAGAAGAAGGTTCAAGAGGGTGTTATTTTAGAAGCAAGAGTTGCTGAAGAGAGGAAATCTCAACCCTCGATTTAATTAGCCCATTTGAAATCCTCGATTGAGTAGGAACTGTGGCTTATAGACTCGTTTTACCGCCAAATATATTGCGTGTTCATAATATTTTTTTTTCGTATCGATGTTACGTAAATATGTGGACGACCCGAACCACAATATTAATTTAGAACCGGATGAGATAGCGGATGATTTAACGTTTGAAGAGATACGTGTTACAATCTTGGATAAGAAGAATCGTATTCAACACTCAAAGGTTATATCTTAAGAGTTAGAATTTGAAGTGAAGTCAAGGTATCCTCACCTGTTCGGCATACCAGGTACGTACATAAATTTCAAGGGCGAAATTCCATAAGGAGGGGAGATTGTGAAACCCCAGATTTTATGAATAAAGAATTAATTTTCTCGAAATATTTTTTTAATAGTATGGTGTGAATTTGAGATAATATTATAGTTGTGGGTAGTATTTATAAATTTTGCAAAGTATGCAAGTTGTAATATTATATTCGATTGGTCAGGGATTATTCTTTGTGTCGGAAAATATTCGTACGACGGTACAATTATTGGTGGACCCCACATCGGAATTATTGTCAGATTGAGAAAACGACAAAAATATTTTATTGAAAATAACGGCGGAAGTTTTACCGTTGATACTGTTGTACTACTAGGTAGTAAAAGTACAGTAATACGCGTTGTTGCATAGTAGCACACGGTATTGATTATTGATATTTATGTGAGAAGTCGCTCAGTTTGATTCAATTATTGTCGATTAATAATATGAATTATTAGAGCGATGATGACGTTTTGTTTTATTCGTATTATTAACGTAATAAAACAGAAACATCTTTTTATATAAAACAGAATACTTTATTAAAGTTATTCTATAAATAGAATATATTATATTTTATTATGCATAGTGTTGCATAGTAAAAATCTTTTTATATAAATAGAATATATTATATTTTATTTAAAAGATTTTTCTTTAAATATGGACCGTCAGATTAAAGTAAATCAATCTGGACCGTTCATGGATTAGTTACTATGCATTCCATTTTCCTATAAATAGAAGCTCATTTCTTCATTATTTTCTTACGAATTCACTGAACTCTAGAGAGATAAACTATAGAGAGATAGAAGAAAAGCTTTTTGCTACTTAACTTTTCTTTTCCTATATCCAGTTTCTGTTACGGTAAGGGATATTATTCTTTTGTATTCAAGAAGAGAACTTCTGTTATTCCATTTCTAGCTTTATTGTTCTGTTGGAATAACCTGTATATGCGGGCTACCCTATACTTGGTGACATTCTTCCATTATTCTGTCTTTATTATTCTATCGGAATATCCTGTCTGTGCTATACGTCGAACCTGGTTCCATTTTTATTATTCCGTCTTTATTATTCTGTCAGAATATCCTGTCTGTGCTATACGCCAAACCTGGTTCCATCATTTACTATTCCGCATTTATTATTCTGTTGTAACATCCTGTCGGTGTGAATTTCACCTGACCTGGTTCCGTTATTATTATTCTGTTGAAATAATCGTCTATGCGAAGTACTGCATACATGGTGATATCTTTTGTTATTCCATTCGGTATTATACTCAGTTGATTAAAATTTTGACTTCTATACTCCATAAAATTTGCGGAATATCCTTGATATTTGCATTTTATCTAGTATCTTTTCATGGAAATATTCTTCTGAGCATTCTTAATTTTACTCTACAAAGCAGTATCATGTTGACAATTTGAACGTTATCAGTTTCTGGATAAATTAATTCTTGAACTTATTTTATTGAATTCTTATATCATTGTCATCATCCTCATGTTTACGTTATGTTGAAAGTCATCTGTGGCCTTTAGTGCATAGATGGACTTGGTATGATTATGACCAGGGATTATTCGGTATAATCATGACCGTAATGTTACAAATGATATGAAAAATTAAAAGTCCTCATTAGCCCGTAGTGCATTGATGGACAGTTTTTGGTATGATTATGGCTATGGATTCTCTTCGGCCAAGGGAGCAAAGATGAATTGTTTTATGGCATGATCAGGACCGTTGATGAAAAAATGATTATCTTTGGCCTGTAGTGCATGGATAATTCGTGGTCGTTGTGACAATCCGAGAATTTGGAGAATTTATTAAAATCTTAAATGATTGATTTAAGGTCAAATAATAGACCTAGACAGAAAATAAGTGTGTGCATTTGATGTTATTAGGATGGAATTTTGAGGATTTCAAAATTCGGTGAAGGATATAGGTGAATTATTCAGGATTAAGGATTTATATGAATATGTATGTGTACTAAATGTGGTTAAGGGTTAAGGGTTGACCAGATTAATTATATGTGTCAAACCCTAAGTATATATTAAGAACGACAACGTTCTGTTAGAAAACCCTAACGTCTGATAAAAAACCATAGAAATCGGTTTTGAAACCCTAGTTTCAGTTCCGGGAATTCGAAACCCTAAATTGGGAATCCTAATGCGAAGTATTAAACCCAAAGGGTTAAAAGTTATGTGTGATAATTAAATAACCTAATAGGTTATGGTATGGGAGAATATTATTATTTATAATATATACTAATTTTAAGAGATTTATTTTATATATCTCAAATGATTAATTTTATAACCTAATTATAGCAAGTTTAATTGGGTTAAGAAAATAGATGTGCATAAGTACAAATTTGTGTTATAATTGAGGAAATGAAAACCCTAATTAAATGAATTGGGTTGGATAAGAATTAAAGGAATTGGACTATGTATATGTATAGCCCAAATATTGGCCAATGAAATTGGTTAGAGGCTCAAGCAAAACATTAAGGGAATGACTCAACTTTTAGCCCAAGTGGGAGAGGATTTTTTGGACAATTGTTAAATCAAATAAACATTTAATAAATAAGTCAAACTTGGAGCATTCTAAGGCCAAGTGGCCGGCCATGAGAAGCTAGGAAAAGGGGGGAAGAATGTAATAATTGCTCACTTTATTAGGTGAACAACTACTAACCACTCCACTTAGGTGTCATTCTTATGTTTAACCAACACTTATGTTCTTTCTTGCAAGCAACCTCTTGGCAATTATCTAAGAGAGAAGGAAAGAGAATGGGTGGGAGAAGAAAGGCTCATGGCCGGATGGAGTAGGAGAGAAAGAGAGAGTGGGTTTGGATAATATACACCACACTTAAATAAAAATGTACCTCATTTTTCTTTCATCTCTTTATTTCTTCCAAGTTGCTAAGAAAACCAAAGAGAGAGAGAGAGAGAGAGAGGGGAGAGGCCATTTCGGCAACTCCAAGAGAAGGGAGAGAGGAGACTTTGATTTTCATAAACCCAAAACCCATCTCACGTCTTTGAAGGAGAAAAAGAGAAAAAATCAAGCAAAGGTATAACCATTTTTGTTTATATAATTTTATTTTGATTATTCTAAATCAAATCTTGAATTTTTGTTTCTAAACTCAAAAACCTTAGATCTATGTGTTAATGACTATTTCATGTTTAGATCTAACCATATTGAGTGTTGATTTGGTTGAAATCAAAAGGAATTGAAAAATAGAATTTTTCCGGAAAAGTTTAAAACTAGAAAGTATGATCTAGCTTTTGATTCTTGAAATCTATGATGGATATTTGTGATTTATGTTCTTGGGATACTAGATATATGTGTTAAGGGTAAACTCCCTTTGGAATTACTGAATTAGGTGGAAAAATGAACAAGTTATGGGATTTCTCCCAAACTACACAAAGGTAATAAAAACTGTTAGAATGACAGTTTGTAACAGCCACTTCGGGGCTAAATTCTGGGAGCATAACATGTCCAAATATGGATTGTTATAGATGAAAATTGTAGATCAGAAAGATACGAATCCAAAAAAATTGACGGATCATTAATTGGAGTTATAGATTTCATTTTATTTACGTTTTGGTAAAGGACTCCAAAACTGCCAAATGACAAAAACAAGCTGCCAAGAATTTTGTGAGGGCTGTTTTGTCAACTTTTCTGATGAGGAAAAATCCGGTCTTTAGGGAAATGAAAATATAAGGTATTATGTAGCTCGTGTGCAAAAATGAGCTAATTCCAAGTTAAAACGACCAAGTTATGACCATTACAATTTTTGTGATTTTCCGACGGAAATCGCTATAACCGGAGTTCTACAACTCTAATTGCCACGAAATTTAAAATGGAGCATCACATTAACATATATAAGGTTATCCCAAGAGATGAGAATGTTTGGAGTTAAGCACAAGGTAGCTAATTTCTTAAGCTACGCACTAGAATTAATTTTTGAAAAATATCAAAGGAAGTTAGAAAATTATGGAAAAATAATTTTTGTGAATGAAATATGTGTATATATGTTTGGACTAAGGATAGAAAAATAATAAACTGATTTGGTATTTTCGTGATACGAATTTAGAATACAGCTTGCTGGATTATATAATTTGTGATTCCAGTTTGCTGGATTGAGAAATAGTTTACTGAAATTGAAAATATGTTAAATCCAGTTTGCTGGATTGTAGTTTAGATTGCTGGATTTGGAATTCAGGTTGCTGGATTTGGAATCCAGGTTGCTGAGTTGGTAATTTAGTTGCTAGATTTAGAATCCAGGTTGCTGGATTAGTATTTGACTTATTAGATATTAATGAATACTTATGAAATAAAAAGCGAGTGTTAAATCATATAAATGTGACTCTATGGCATGATTAAGCGCTTAGGAAGAGTTTAATTGAACTTAAACTCGATATTTGTCCGACTAGACCGTCGGGATGATAAAATTGTGTCGGTATCAACTCAAACTTAATAGTCTAATTTGATGCTAAGTCTTATGTGTATTATAAACTGATAGGATTATGTGCTATGTGTTTAGGTTATTTTGTGGATATAAATATAACAGTATTATACTGTGATGATATTATTCTAATATTGGAGATCTATATTGCTAATATTAGGTCTTCGGGTAAAGCGTTATAAATTGCGTTGTGGTAATCAACGGTTCAGGCAAGTTTCTTTTACTTAACTCTAATAAGAGTAGTTTCTTCAAGCTTATGGTCAATCATTGCTGATTGCCATGAAATTTATACTCTGTATATCTTGCATGTATAAATCAGGTATGAAAGGCTGATCACCTTCATTACCAGTTGGTTTATTAATGTTTGTTCATGTTTAATACTTGTTCAGTCAAAAATTTGTTCGTGCTAGTTCTCAATTATATTGATGAATTATAGCAAGCTCATTATTCATACTCTTCAATCATGATATATCGTTATATTGTTGTATATAAACTTGCTGGGCAACTTTCATGCTCACCCTTGCTATATCATGATAAAACATTGCAGATAAGGCGAATGCGTTCAATACAGGAAAAAAAGGTTAATGCTAAGTTCAGCTTGGGATATAAAGTGCGGCTAGTTTGTAATAGCGTATTTTGATAAATGTGTTGTATTTTAGATAGTTTATGAATTGTATTTAAGTTAAGGTTACTCGATTTTGGGGAAATGTGTGTAGAGTTTAATGTATAAATAATTTATGTTTATATCTTTGGCAAATAGTTATAGAAATAGTATACCGGATTCGCAGCGATTTGGGGCTCGGATTCGGGGATGCTATAGTCGTGATACTAAAGAATATCATTGGCCTGTAGTGCAGGGATGATTTAATGATATGGATTATTTATTGATCTGAGTCTCAGTGATAAAAGTGATGAAAAACTTTTTAAATCATAAAAGATAGTAGATTATATTCTCTACTTGACTCTTTTAATGGATTGCTTGATCTGCTGCTGTTAAACCTGATGTTGTTATATTTTATCAGTGTAATACTGTTGAAGGCTAACGATAATTTATTCTGCATTATCTTGGTCATAATATTTCTTACTGGGCTAGTTGAGCTCACCCTTTCTTTCACTGTTCTCTTCAGGAAATGAGAACATAGCAGGGACTAGTCGGGGAACGGAGTGACGGTCCAGAGGATAGCATTAGTAGTCCTCACTATTCTGTGAAATAGTGTATTAATAATTGTAATGAGGACTCTTTTTGAGTTTGTATAATCTCTAGTAGACAATAATTTTATTCAAACTCACAGTTATGTTTTGTCGTATTGTACACAACAGTTGTATTAGTAAGTTGTATTTGAATTTTGTACCATGTATCTGACGACCCAAGATGGGTGATGTATACCTAATTTTGGGGGCGTCACATAGTGTATTTCGCAACAAACATAATTGGCTAATTAGTAGGATTATAGAAGCAATACCGTAAACTTTCCTTATGATAAAACACAAACATGCTCTTATCAGATCTTGTCCCAACCTTATTATATTGAAACTTTTTCACATAAGTTGAAAAACTCTAAATCTTAACATGCTTAAGACTGGGTTTCCTCTTTGTCTATAACTCATATGGAGTCTTAGGGACGGATTTGGAGGGTACCTTATTTAGTTTATATGTAGCAGTTTTTAGGGCATAACCCCATAAGGATATTGGAAGATCGATAAAACTCATCATGGATCACACCATGTCCAACAAAGTACGATTTCTTCTTTCAGATATACCGCTCAACTGTGACATACTAGGAGGCATCCATTGTGAGAGAATACCATTATCTTTATGATGATCTAGAAACTCATTGCTTAAGTATTCCCCTCCTCGATCCGATTGAAAAATCTTAATACTCTTGCCAGTTTGTTTCTCTACTTCACTTCTGAATTTTTTGAATTTTTTAAATGATTCAAAATTATATTTCATCAAATATATATATCAAAATCTCGAATAATCATCAGTGAATGTAATAAAATATGAATACCCTCCTCTAGCATGTGTTATCATGGGTCTATGCACATCTGTGTGTACCAACTCTAACAATTGTGTAAGTCTCTCTCCATATCCACTAAATGAAGATTTAGTCATCTTACCCATTCCGAGTTGCCAAATACATGGTATAGAATTTAAATACAAACTTCATTTATAAAATACGACAAAACTTAGCTGAGAGTTTTAACACGAATATTGTCTCATAGATAATATCCAAACTCAAATAGAGTCCTCGTTACATTTATTATCACACTATTTCATAGAATAGTGAGGACTACTATAGCCACCATCTTGGACCATCACTCCATTCCCCGACTAGTCCCGGCTATGTTCTCATTTCCTGAAGAGAATAATGAAAGCAAAGGGTGAGCTCAACTAGACCAGTAAAGAATATTATGACTAAGATAATGCAGAATAAATTATCGTTAGCCTTCAACAGTGTAAAACTGATAGAATATAATAGACAACTAGTTTAACTGCAACGGAACAAGTAATCCATTAGAAGATTCAAGTAGAACATAATATCTATTATCTTCTATGATTTAAAAGTTTATTATAAATATTTTATCGTTGTAATATAGCTCAATAAATAATCCACATCATCGAATTACCCATGCACTACGGGCCAAGGATATTCATTAGCATCACATCCACGAATCATCCATGCATTACGGGCCAAGGATATTCATTAGTATCACCAGTTGTCATGATCATGCCAACAACTGTTAATAAATGCACTACGGGCCAATGAGGACTTTTACCACATCATTTATAACATTACATGTCATGATTATACCGATACATAATTCTTGGTCATAATCATACCAATCAACAGTCCATCTATGTACTACGGGCCAAAGATGACTTTTATCACAATATAAGCATGAGGATGATGACAATAATATAAGCATCAATTAATCGAAGTCAAGGATAAATATTAAAGATTTTTAATTTACACTAAGTTTAAAAATGTTCAAATGGTCAACATGATAAATGCTTTGTAGAATAAAATTCAAGAATAATATCAACAATAATTTGGACTGAAAAGAAATCAACTTTTTTGACATGAATAGTACCTTGGGTGAATAGTACCTGAGTGAATAGTAACCCGTTGAAATTCAGATAAGGCACACTTAGAAGGGGGGGTTGAATAAGTGTGGATACAAACTATGACTAATTTAAAAACTTTAAACCAAATTATTGAATGTAATCAACTATATTGATGAATACAGCTTGTGAATAAATATGGTCTACCGAATTGAATTTTTGTTTAAGAAAATATCTTGGTGTTTTTATAAGTTAAATGAAATATTTAATGTTAACAAGAATTCTCACGATGAAACAAATAATAAATTTTGTTTATTTAGTAAATCAATTAACTTGAGTGAAAGCAAGTAATAAAAAATAACACCAAGATTTTTTACGTGGTTCAGCTATTACCCTCTATAATAATAGCCTAGTCCACATCCAATACCAACTAGTATTGGAGACTCACTTTTATTTCTTTAAAAGACTCTTGTTACAAATCAGATTCTATAAAATTGAATCATAATAATTCACTTGAGCACTCTTGCTCCTTGTGCACCAATGCACCCCTTAAGCACCTATGCTTCCTTGAACCTGTTTGTAAACAAATCTTAATCCACCTGGATTAAATTCCTTTAGACAACACTTAGTCTAAAAAATTAAGATTACAATAATAGAGGTCTAACGATCAAAGCAAATAATCAATTTAACAATGCAAGGATCAACTAGTGAATGCAATGATAAAGTAATAAAGGATAGATATCACCAATATGAAGCTCACGAAAGTTGACTAAAATATCAATTGATCAGCAGCTCAAAATTTGCACCAAGAATTGTTTTCCAAGTATGTGAGTGCAAAATATTAAATCAAGTGTTTTTTTATCACTGATCTCAGTTCTTTATATAGCCCAAAATATTACCGTTGTCAAATATTTGTTCAGTTATCAAACTTTGTTTACGTTACTACTGATAAGAACCGTCCCAACAATACAACCGTTTAAAGCAAAAACAAATATCTTAGATAGTTACAAACATATGTTGGGCTCTTCAATCAGTTATCCACAAAGAGACCAAGTCAGATAAAACACTTCTAGACTTTTCAAATTTCACAACAATAAAGTCTGCTGCCAGTTGTAACAAAAAAATATCATGATAACAATTTCCAATTCTCAAAGATAATCATGACTTTATATTTCCAAGGCATGTGTTAAGTGAAACCTTACCGCCATATATAATGCCTTTTACCGAGATATGTGTAATTAAACTTCTAACAAATAATGATCACACCTTAGTTGGCAAAAACAAATTCTCTAAGTTACCAACATATGTAAGACTCAATTAATTCGGACAAAACTTTTTCGTATGCCTGCTAATTAAATCAGTTTTCTCAAATAGCAATACCATATATTAGACATGCATAATTAATTCACATTTTAATGCACACATAAAATGTCCTAGAGCCTTGTATTGAAAAATCAAATATTTGTAATAACCATACATATTTTTCTTAGGACTCAAAACGTCTTCATTCTTCTTGAATAATCCATCAAACAATTCTTGATACAATTTCCTGAAATTCACAATAAAGACTTTAGTACTAATGAACAAGTCATCATCAAAACATTAGGTTAGAACATGATATAATCAACATTCTCCCCCTTTTTGATGATGACTACATAAATGAAAACTCCCCCTAAATTCATGCATATAACTTGTAAATAACTTATTTTAGGAAAAATTTCATACGACCTGCATATGTTAATATCATATCAAATAATAATGTAATTGAACACAGATCATAATATTAACTAAATAAAACCAAAACCATCAGTCTTAATATGCAGCAAACAAACGAAACCACCAGCAGTCTTAATCATCTAGACAAACAGGCCTATAAAAAACCAAGTGAAACCATAGTCTTTGGAAACAAAATATAAACAGAATATGAATTCTCCCCCTTTGTCATCAGGCAAAAAGGAAAGATAGGATCAAAATCAGTCAATGTCCTCGAGATTATCCCTCTGTTCAGCACGGGTTGTGAAATAAGGACGATGACGAAGGCGATGAAGACGCTCTTCCAAAGTGTAATCATTTGCAAGTTGAGGTGGTCGAGGTATAAAGGTTGCAGGAGGAAGGTCCATATCCAGAAAATCACCCTTGTATCCAGCCATCCAATTGTTCATCGGCCATTCTGGGATTGGAGAATACATTGTTGGAACAAGAAACCTTTGTCCCACATCATTGAACCTGGTCGCCATAAAATCTGCAAGCTCCCCGAGTTGATAACTAATAAGCTTTACCTCTTGACTTAACTGACATGTGTTCCTATTAAATTTCCTTTGAAGTGCATCAACCATAGCCATTGTCTGAATCTCAAAACCTGCCTGAAGATCAATAAATTCATCTTCAACACGATGATACAATTTATTAATTTCAGGAGCGTCCATCGGTAGTTTCCCTTTCTCAAGAATCACAAGTTGATTTCTTATTTCGAACAAATCAGCTTTCACAGAATTTTGATTTTGGAGAATCTCATTTAAAACATTCATAATGTCAGACCCATGAGAATTTGGCAAAGAGGATGAAGAGGAGTCAGGAGAAGGAGAAATAGGAGGAGGATTATTAGGTAGAAGACGAACAAACTCACCAGCATGAAAAGTAATATGAGATTTTGTCAGATTAGCAGTATCAATAAGCTCATAATTTGTGATAGAAATTTCATCATCAAAAGATATTTTGAAATGTTGAAAGAGTTTTGTTAAAAACTTGCTATAAGGAAGACACTCCTTGGTTTGACGAATACAACTTTTCATATGAGACAACATCATTTGAGAAAAATTGAAAGATTTTCCCTTAAGAATCATAGCCACAACCACTAAATCTTGATAGGTAAAATCTGTTCCACCACCAAGTCGTGGAAACAAATTATACCTAACCAAGTTATGTAACACGCATGTAGTAGGACACACATTCACAATTTTTGGAAGAAACAGAGATGTAAGAGAATAATCATTCATAACAATATGAAGTTGTTCCAATGGATGAAAAGGAATATTAGCAGCACCTTTAAGAGTAAAAGGACAAGGTCCAGCAGAAGAAATACCAAGAATGCTACCAAAATCAATACTAGTGAAAAATAATGACTTACCCTTAACAAATGTTGTAAAACAATCCCCATTGTATTCAAGATTAGTATAAAATTGTTGGACTAATCTAGGATAAGCAATCGTAGGAGGAAGCAACATAGGAAAAATTTCGCAATCAGTGAAGAGTTTTTCCAGAACAAAGTGTTTGAGATAAAATAGATCCAAAGATTTTTCATACACAAATTTCTTTGTAGCAATTGAATTTTTAAAGCGAGTTTCAAAACTAGTCCCTCTGAAGAAATTTTTTTGCATATTAAAGGAAGATGAAAATGGATTTACCAGATTCGAAGGAGACTCTGGCTGTGAAAAAAATTGTTCTTCATCCACTGACTGCTTCAACTTGCTCCGGTGAGATGGTTCTACTTTGGAAGCTTTTAAGAAAGAAAAACTAGAATCTGAGTCGTCAGATAATATGGTGGCATCAGACAACACATGCACAGAAGATTTCTTATGCACTCGCTTGGATTTCATCTTTGATCCCGTAAGGTTCTTCAACGAAGATCCTTCTTCATTTGACTTCCCAGAAGATCAATTGCTAGCCCTGGTTTTCATGGTGTTATACATTTGTGAAAGTGAAACAAAAGGTTTTAGGTGAATGTTGGAGATGTAATATCTGAGTAACGAAGAGAGCTGAAGATATAAAGATACACGAAAATAGAAGTTAATCAAGAGTCTGTCACCGAAAGATGTGCGTCTTTTCAATTTTGAAAAATTGTTCGGCTGCTGTTCCAAGTTTCAATGTAGAAGTCTTTACATTTCCCACTTAATTGATATCCGGCGATAAACATTGATTTTTAATAGACCCGTGTATCTAGAATATTATTTAAACAGATAAGGAATGTCTAACAGATATATTTTAGCAGATATCATGCAGGAAAAAAATAATTTCATATAAGACGTAAACTGCATGTAGTTAATTGTAATTATACCATGCACATTCCAAGTTCTCTTCGTAGCAAACAAAACCTTCCATCACTCAAGGGTTTAGTAAAAATATCAGCTAATTATTTTTTCATAGGAATAAAAATTAATTTAACTAACCCTTTAGAAATATTATCCCTTAAAAATGATGCCTTACCTCTATATGTTTTGTATGTGAATGCAAAACAAGATTCTTTGATATGTCAATAGCACTAGAATTATCACAATATATAGGCACATTATTGCATATTATATCAAAATCACACAAAGTTTATTTCATCCATAATATTAGAGAACAACAACTCCTTGCAGCTAAATATTCACCCTCAGTAGTTGATAAAGCAGCTGATGTTTTCTTTTTACTATGCCATGAAACAAGACTGTGTCCCAAAAATGTACAAGCACCACTTGTACTTTTTCTATCAATTTGAAATCCTGCATAGTCAGCATCTGAATAACCCATTAGATCAAAATGATTACATATAGGATAAAATAACCCTAAATTTATAGTACCACTTAAATATTTAAAAATTCTTTTAACTGCTTGTAAGTAGGATTCTTTGGGTTTTGCTTGAAATCGAGCACAACGACATACACTATACATTATATCAGGTCTAGATATAATTATATATAATAAAGAGTCAATCATACCTCGATATTTAGTTACCTCAACATCTATACCTTTATCATCTGATGTGAGCTTTATCGATGTACACATTGGTGTAGCCTTTGCGTTGGTTCTTTCAAAATCAAATCTTTTAAGTAGTTCTTTTGTGTACTTTGTTTGATGAATATAGATCCTTTCCTTTGTTTGCTTGATTTGAAGTCCCAAAAAGTAATTTAACTCTCTCATTAAGCTCATATCAAATTCCTTATGCATACACTTTGAAAAGCACTCACAAAGAAAATCATTAGTAGCACCAAATATTTTTTCATCTACATATATTTGAACAATGATTTTTTCTTGTTTTTCATGTTTAATAAATAATGTAGAATCTATTTTACCTCTAATAAAACCACTTGAAATAAGATACTTACTCAACCTCTCGTACCAAGCCCTTGGAGCATGTTTGAGACCATAGAGAACTTTCTTTAGCTTAAAAACATGATTTGGATATTTCTCATGTTCGAATCCAGGAGGCTGTTTGACATAGACTTCTTCATTGATGTATCCATTAAGAAACGCACTCTTTACGTCCATTTGATAAAACTTGAATTTCTTGTAACAAGCGGATGTTAACAAGATTCGAATAGACTCTAGTCTTGCAACTGGAGCATAAGTTTCTTCGTAGTCGATCCCTTCTTGTTGATTGTAACCTTGAGCCACTAGCCTTGCTTTGTTGCGAGTGATTGTTCCATGCTCGTCAAGCTTGTTTTTAAACACCCATTTTGTTCCAATGACAGAACTATCTTTAGGAGGAGGCATTAATTCCCAAACTTGACATCGTTCAAATTGTTGAAGTTCCTCTTGCATTGCCATTAGCCAATTTTCATCAAGTATAACTTCTTTAGCATTCTTTGGCTCAATTTGTGATAAGAATACAGAGAACGCACATTGATTTTGTAGGCTTCTTCGTGTGATAACTCCTTTGTTTATATCTTCGATGATATTTACCGGTGGGTGATCCTTGAGATATCTAGTTGTCTTTTGCATTTGAATATCGTGAATTACCTCTTCTTGTTGAGGAAATTTTTCTTCAAGATCTTGTGTTACTTCTTGTTCATTTTCATGCGTACCGTTTAATTCAGCCTGTTGAGTTTGTCCATTCGGTCTGCTGAATGGTTCTCTTCGGTTTACTGAATTTGTGAAAATCTCCAAATTTTTTGCATCCTCTTCTCTTTCTTTTGGAAGATCAATGTTAGTCTCATTGAAAGTTATATGAATTCATTCTTCAACACATAACTTATAAATGTTAAATACATGATATGCCTTGTTGTTATGTCAATAACCAATGAAAAATACCTTCATAGGATTTAGCATCAAATTTTCCCAAGTTATCGCTAGTATTTAATATATAAAATTTAGACCCAAATACTTTGAAATAATTTATATTAGGAATTTTATTATTCAAGAGCTCATAAGGTGTTTTCAAAATAATAGGGCGAATAAGAACTCTATTTAACACATAACATGAAGTATTAACAGCTTCAGCCCAAAATTTCTTTGAAAGTTTGCTTTCTTGTAAAAGTGTTCTCGCTGTTTCTTAAAGTGTTCTATTCTTTCTTTCCACTACTCCATTTTGTTGAGGAGTTCTAGGAGCTGAAATCTCATTGCTTATACCTTTTTGATCACAAAATATAATAAAGTCTTTTTGAAATTCGGTACCATGATCACTCTGTATTTTTATAAGTTTTAGACTATACTTAGTCTCTAAATTTCTTATCAATTTCTCAAACTCTTTAAATACTTCATATTTGGTTCTTAAAAATAATACCCATGTATATCTAGAAAAATCATCAACTATTACAAATGCATAAAATTTACCAATAATACTAGCATGCCTTTCTGGACCAAATAAATCAAGATAAAGTAATTGTAAAGGTGAGGAAGTTGATACCATATTCTTATACCATATTCTTTGCACTGAATGATGTTCTTACTTGTTTTCCAAGTTGGCAAGGAACACACACTCCTTTCTTTTTGAACTTTATCTTTGGCAATCCTTTGACGAGGTTTTTAGAGGATAATTTCTTGATTAAATCCATGTGAACATGTCCCATCTTTTTGTGCCACAAATTTGCATCATCTTGTACAGATGCAAGACATAATTCTTTATCTTATTGCTCAAAATCAATAGTATATATATTTCCTTCTCTTTGTGCAACTAGAGTAACATTGTTAGTACCATGAGAAATAGTGCATTTTTCTTTATCAAAACTTACTCGGTGACCATTATCCATTAACAGACTGATACTAATAAGATTAAATTCAAGTCCATCAACAAGATGTACATTATCAATATTTACCTTACCATTTCCTATTTTACCTTTTCCAATAATCTCACAGGTTCGATTATCTCCGAATGTGATCGTTCCATTTTTCTTCTTTGATTTTTAGTTCTACGAACTTAGAATTATCACCAGTCATGTGACGAGAGCATCCACTATCAAGAATCCACTTTTGAGATGGAACCTTCGCCTTGAGGCATACTTGTCAAGAGAAATTATTTTATCCTTTTGGTACCCACATCTTTTTGGGTCCTTTAGTGTTAGTTGTAAGTAAGTCAACCTTTTTGACCCATACCTTTTTAATCTTATTTTTCTTAAAGCAATTTATGTCCAAGTGACCTTTAATACCACAGTTTTTGCATGTTATGAAAAGAGAACAGTAATTCAATTTGAAATGAGACTTGGATTTAAGCATATTTACATTACCAGTTTTATGAGTGGGATTATGACCTATTCCTTGTCTATCAAAACTAGGCCTTTGTTTTCCTAACATGATAGTTAGATTTTTTTCTCCTTGAACGAATCTAGCAAGATATATTTTTAATGAATCTACTTCCTTTTGAGGTTCATTAATATGAATGGGTTTAGATTGGGATTCATTTCCAAAAGCATCAATACATACATCTCGCATTTTCAGTTCACTTGTCAATTTTTCAACCTCATTGTTCAAGTAAGTTACTTTGTTAAAAAGAACTTTGTTATAATTCTCAAGAAAATCATTTTTAGCAGTCAAAACCTTTTCTTCTTTACATATAGATTCCTTTTCAATATCTTTCTTTTCATCTATTAAAGAGTCTACTTCACCCATTAATGTGTTAACTAATTCTTTCAAATATGCATTTTTTTTCTTTTAATTTAGCATTTTCTAGTTTCAAGGAATTAAAATCAAAATTAGATACCTCGTTTGATTCACCTTCTATTCCCATGAAGCATACTTGAGCTATCTCATCCTTGGCGTCGACCTCAACCTCAGATTCTTCATCATCACTCCAAGTGACCAGTGCTTTATTTCTCTTATTATCCTTAAAGCCTATTTTTCCTTTATTCTTAAGTTGAAAACAATCCTTCTTGAAGTGTCCTGGTCGTCCAAATTCAAAACATGTCTCTTCAGTTTGCTTTCCTTTGTCTTTATTTGAGTTGAAGATATTCTTTTGTTTATTCTTCCTTTGTATAAGTCCTTTAAGTCTTCGTGACATCATAGCAATCTCTTCGTCAGAATCATCATCAAGCTCTTCTTCATTTCCTGCATTAAGAGCTAGAACCTTCATACGAGGAGTTTCCTCCTCATCGTCACACCTCTTTAACTGATGTTCATATTCCTCAAGTTCACCAAAAAGGGTTAGTGTATCTATAGTAGATATAGTAGAGGAATCTTGAAGAGGAGTAATCTTAGATGCAAACCTCTTGGGCATAGCCCGGAGTAACTTACGATTAATCTCACTTTATGGAATAGATTTGTCCAGTGGCTTTAAAGAGTTTAGAAGAACAAGGAACCTTGCTTGACCCATCTTTATAGTTTCATCTTTATCAAGTTTAAACAACTCATAGTCATGCATAAGCATGCTTAGTTTAACTTCTCGAACTTTTGATGTTCCTTCATGACTCACCACTAGAGTATCCCAAATTTCCTTAATTGTGTTACATGAGGATACTTTGTCAATCTCAGACTGCACCATGCCGCTTAGTAGAGTATTCATCGCCCTTGAGTCATAGGAGACCATGAAGGTTTCAGTTGAATCCATTTCTAGCAAAGTCTTTGGAGTACCGTCATCTTTCCTTGGAATAACTGGTCCATTCTCCACAACCCACCATTCCCAAGGATCTCTTTTAAGGTAGATCCTCATTCGAAATTTCCAGAAGTTGTAGTTTTCTGTTCCATGCAGCAGTGGAGGTCTATTGGTTGATTGACCTTCTTGATTGTTGTTTCCGAACTGTGCCATGTCAGAATCTTTCCCTACAAGTCACCTTTAAGACCAAGTAAGTAGAGTCAAGCTCTAATACCAAATGAAATTCAGATAAGGCACACTTAGAAGGGAGGGTTGAATAAGTGTGGATACAAACTATGACCAATTTAAAAACTTTAAACCAAATTATTGAATGTAGTCAACTATATTGATGAATACAGCTTGCTGAATAAATATGGTCTACCGGATTGAATTTTTGTTTAAGAAAATATCTTGGTGTTTTTATAAGTTAAATGAAATATTTAATGTTAACAAGAATTCTCACGATGAAACAAATAATAAATTTTGTTTATTTAGCAAATCAATTAACTTGAGTGAAAGCAGGTAATAAAAAATAACACCAAGATTTTTTACGTGGTTCAACTATTACCCTCTATAATAATAGCCTAGTCCACGTCCAATACCAACTAGTATTGGAGACTCCCTTTTATTTCTTTAAAAGACCCATGTTACAAATCAGATTCTATAAAATTGAATCACAATAATTCACTTGAGCACTCTTGCTCCTTGTGCACCAATGCACCCCTTAAGCACCTATGCTTCCTTGAACCTGTTTGTAAACAAATCTTAATCCACCTGGATTAAATTCCTTTAGACAACACTTAGTCTAAAAAATTAAGATTACAATAATAGAGGTCTAACGATCAAAGCAAATAATCAATTTAACAATGCAAGGATCAACTAGTGAATGCAGTGATCAAGTAATAAAGGATAGATATCACCAATATGAAGCTCACAAAAGTTGACTGAAAATATCAATTGATCAGCAGCTCAAAATTTGCACAAAGAATAGTTTTCTAAGTATGTGAGTGCAAAATTTTAAATCAAGTTTTGTTTTTTTATCACTGATCTCAGCTCTTTATATAGCCCAAAATATTACCGTTGTCAAATATTTGTTCAGTTATCAAACTTTGTTTACGTTACTACTGATAAGAACCGTCCCAACAATACAACCGTTGAAAGAAAAAATAAATATCTTAGATAGTTACAAACATCTATTGGGCTCTTCAATCAGTTATCCACAAAGAGACCAAGTTAGATAAAACACTTCTAAACTTTTCAATTTTCACAACAATAAAGTCTGCCGCCAGTTGTAACAAAAAATATCATGATAACAATTTCCAATTCTCAAGGATAATCATGACTTTATATTTCCAAGGCATGTTTTAAGTGAAACCTTACCGCCATATATAATGCCTTTTACCGAGATATGTGCAATTAAACTTCTAACAGATAATGATCACACCTTAGTTGGCAAAAACAAATTCTCTAAGTTACCAACATATGTAAGACTCAATTAATTCGGACAAAACTTTTTCGTATGCCTGCTAATTAAATCAGTTTTCTCAAATAGCAATACCATATATTAGACATGCATAATTAATTCACATTTTAATGCACACATAAAATGTCCTAGAGCCTTGTATTGAAAAATCAAATATTTGTAATGACCTTACATATTTTTCTTAGGACTCAAAACGTCTTTATTCTTCTTGAATAATCCATCAAACAATTCTTGAAACAATTTCCTGAAATTCACAATGAAGACTTTAGTACTAATGAACAAGTCATCATCAAAACATTAGGTTAGAACATGATATAATCAACACCCGTGAATAGTACTTCGTGAATAATATCCCGTAAATAGTACTTCATGAATAGTACTCCGTGAATAGTACTGTATATATGAATGGTACTGTATATATGAATAGTACCATATATATGAATAGTGTCGTATGTATGAATAGTACCCATGAATAGTACTCTGGCATGAAAAGATTAAAATTTAACAAGATTTTCCAAAAAAATATTCCAGTGGAACGATACTAGATGAAGTGCAAATTTTAATGATATTCTACTAATTTCAAAGAGTATAGAAGCAATACTTATCAACATAAGTGTAGAATTGGGAATATGAAATGAAATAATATTACTTACATACTACAGAGTATGAAAGAAAATATTATTTCTTACGAATATTGAACAAAAATAATACCCCTTACCTTAAAAGGAAAGTATTTCAGACTGGTATGACGGAGATATTCTTGAAGAAACTTATATTGTTTCCTACACTCAAAGCTTCCTTAAACTCAAAAGAAATACGCTCAATATTATAGAAGAAGAATTCTCTAATTCTTGTGTGATTTTCATTTCTAAACTAAGCATCCTATTTATAGAAGAATTGCAAGATACTATTTAAGAAAATAATCATGGACTGCACAGGAAAAAGAATTCACGAGCGTAATCAGCACATTTTTTTAGTCAACCAATGAAAGAGTGCCCTCCCATGAAGGTAACTAGAAAAGTGGGAGATGTAGACCAATGAGGGGGCTCCCTCTTTTGATGGTAATTGAGTTTGGGAGATATGGACCAATGAGGGGGCTCCCTCATTTATAAGGCAGTGAACAATAGCTGCATTATTTGAAAAGTGGGCCAATAATATCCTAACATACGGAAGAATGAACAAATACCAATTTAAAAGGATAATTGAACAAACATCTTCCACTCATAAATTATTATTCTTATCTTTAATCAACATGATTAACTCACAATATTAACAACCAGATCATTCCCAGGAAAAAGGGGCTTTCCGATAAGGATTTCTCCATATTGGCGTGTAATTAGGTGACCAAACCCCTTTCCTAGACTGAACTTTCTAGACATCGTCAATAATGCAAATAATAATATGAATAACTTTGTCGTCTCAATTATTGATTTAATAATATAAATTATTATGCAGATGATACTGTGACAATAATTGAATCAATAATATGAGAGATACTATGCAGCAATTACTGTGGCAATAATTGAATAAAACTGAGTGACTTCTCACGTAAGCATCAATAATTAAAGATACTGTACAATACCGTGTGCTACTATGCAACCACGCGTATTACTGTACTTTTACCACCGGGTATTTCAACAGTTTAACGGTAAAAAATTTAACGTTATTTTTATAAAAAGTTATTTCTGTCTTTTTCTAACTCCGACAATATTTTTGTTATGGGCTCCATCAATGATTATGTTGCCGTACGAATATTCCCTGATAAAACGAATATTTCCCAACCAAATGAATATTTTATAACAACTTGCTTACTTTGCAAAATTTATAAATATTACCCACAACTATAACATTATAACAAATCCACACCTTATTATTCAAAAATAATATTTAAAAAAAATTAAATCTTTTTTTATAAAACTTGGGGTCTTACATTACCCATGAGACAAGATTCACAAGTTGGTTATGATTCAAAATTAAATGGTTCTAAAAGTCGGTCTTTATGCAACTTGTTTAGTCTTGTTTCATTAATATGACTGAGTCTACAATGCCATATAAATGTATAATTAACATCATCTTTTTTTTTATTACTTTGTTCAATTTACAAAATATTTTTATGTAAGTCAAGAATGTAAAGTCCATTAAATAATTTTTCATTTCCAAACAAAACATTGCTATTATAAATGTTGTAAATGGAATAACAATTATTCTTCATTATAATGATAAAACTCTCCTTTGTCCAACAACGGAATAGAGAAAATGTTTCTAATAAGAATTAGAACATAGTAACAATTTACTAAATTAATAGACTTGCCCGTAGGCAATGCTAAACTATAAGTTCCTACAAATAATGCAGCAATCTGTGTTCTATTCCCCACATACATGATTACTTCTCCTTTGTTCAACTTTCTACTTCTACTTAGGCCCTGCAAAGAATTGTATATGTGAGAACCACAACCGGTATCTAATACTTAAGTAGAACTTTAACTTACAGAAAGATTTATTTCAATCATGAACAAATTTGTATCTGTAGTTGAAGTTGAAGTTTCACCAAGCATCTTTTGTTTAAGCTCTACAAGATATATATTCCATGTGGTTTCTCTTCCAATGTCCAAGCTTGTTGCAGTGAGAGCAAACTTCTTTGCTATCATCAACTTTCTTTTTGTCCTTTGTTTTTGCCTTTCATTTTTCCTTCTTTGAACTTTTCTTCTTTTCAGAAGAACCTTTGGTCCTCTTCTTTTTCTTAGAAGACTCGTCTCCTGGTAAGACTTAATCTTTCTTCGCTGGAAAGTGACTCTCCGTAGTTTTTAACATTTTACACAATTCAGGCAAACTAACATCTATCTTGTTCATGTGAAAATTCACAACAAATTATGATACAGAGTCTGGGAGTGACTGCAAGATCAAATCTTGTCTCAACTCTCCATCCACGAAAAAAATCCAACTATCCCAATTATTAAATCAAATTGCTCCTCTTAAGGACATGTGTCTATACTGTAGTGTCATCGGTCATTCTAGATCGAAATAGCTCCATAGATATTTCATATTTGGTCGCCCTACTTTATTCACTATAAAAATCTTAAAGGTGTAGCAAAATAGTAAGTGCATCCATTTTCTCATGTTGACGATGTAACTCGTTACTCATGGAGGCCAACATGATGCACTGGGCCACTTGTACATTATCTTATCACTTTCTAAAATAGCAATCTTTTCCTCAGAAGCATATTCTACGACTGTTGCAGGAACTAGCAAATTAAGAACATAAGATAGCCTTTTAGCTATGAGAACTATTCTCAAATTCCTTAACCAATCCGTATAATTTGGTCTGGTAACTTATTAACATCCAATATGCTCGCTCCACATTGATAGTGAATTAGACATAGTAAAATTTTGTAAATGAAATTTTAATAACAACATTAGCATGCATTCATTTTATTAATCATCAAATTAATTAGTTCTTTTTTAAAATAATTTATCCCGCTATTTTCTTCAAACTATATAACCCTCCACATAGAGTTCGACAGATCTAATTAAAATTTGCTAGTGAGAAATGATCCAATTTCATAAATATATAGTTTTGTGTGGCACAACAAACTATAGGTTTAGGGGAATACTATTTCCACATGTGTTTTAAATATTTTCACAAGGTTCCTTCAATTCTCACGTGAAGGTGGGACCCACTATATTCTCATGTGAGAGAGGATCATGTGAATTAAAAATATCAAAAATACGTATGGAAATATCAATTCCCTAGGTTTATTCAATGCGTAGACAACTTTTATCAACTACATCTCCATGTAACTCCTTATATTTTTGCCTCTTAGATAATAATTGTTATGTGTGTGCACATTCAAACTAAAATTATCTAAGTTGAGTTAGACCCAACATTTCTATATAAGTTAAGAGAAAAATACAGTCCTTGTGTGTGCACAACAAAACATGTATCGTTCAATTCCTTATACACATCCAATGTAGGGATGCACAAAAGGCCTGAGGCCTGACTTTAGTCCGACTGGGCCCAGCCTGGTCAAAGTCCAGCCTAGTCAAGGCTTGGCCCAGTCATACCTGGCTTGGAAGGCTTGAAAAGGCCGCTATTTTTAGACAAAAATATGGCATGGCCTGCAAAAAGGTTTGCCTGGCCTGGCTGAGCCTGGTCTGAGGTATGGCCTGGCCTGAGACCTTACATGATTTTTTATCCAATTATTTATAATTTTTAAACTTTAAATTTATAACTATTCATCAATAAAGTATAAATTTTTACTTATTCATTATTGTAATTTATAAATTATAATACATTAGTTTTAATTAATACATCAATAAAGTTTAAAGTTTTAATTATTCATTCTTTATTTCTTGAAGATACATTTAATTAATATACATCTTCAATGAATATAACTAGTTAGTATATTTAATATTAATAATAAGTTAGTTACTTATTTGATTAAATATTAATAATAAGTTAATTTATTGTGAATACTAAATTACTAATATTTAACAATAAAATTTTATTAATATTCCTTGTTACTTTAATGTTAAATATTAACATTAATTAATACATTAATAAACTAATTTTCAATATTAAATATTAATAATAAGTTAGTTTCTTATAAATACTCAAGTTTTTCATTAATTTATATATGTTAAATTCTTGGGGGGGTTATAATTTTGGTTATTTTTCAGGTATTCTGTTGTACCAATATAAATAAAAATTCATCAAAGTAATTAGAAAACTAATTGGAAATAATATTTGGGATATAACTATGTAAGTGTTTAATGACCATAAATGAAAAGATATATGTGTATTTAAACTTTACAAAATATATGTTCAACCGATCCTAGGACAATAAGAAAAATAAATGTGTAATCTACTGTATTTAGGTAATCTACAATATTTTTTACGAAGTGCATAGTAGACAATTAGACATATATTTAGGAAATCAATTTATTTTATATTCCAGTTACATCTAAATTACATTTTCTTTTAATTTAAGAGGAATATATTTATTTTTGTTCTAATCATTCAAATAATATTGGTGTGCAGTAGAATGTTAAAATAAAATAAATCTTAGAAATCTTGCATCATTTTTATAAAATTTATTAATTTATATTTTTAATATTTAATATGTAACATTAAAAAAGGACTTGACTTGTAAGACCCCAAATTTTATGAAATAAAAGTATTCAATAATTATTATTCAGTTATTGGTTAAATTGAAAAAAGGTTAAAGTTAAAGGTGATATGTGAAAATTTTATAAAATAAGCAAGTTGTCATAAAATATTCGTTTGGTCGGGGAATATTATTTTTGTCGGGGAATATCCGTACGATGGCGCAATTATTGGTGGATCATATAACGGAATAACTGTCGGATATAGAAAGCAACAAAAATAACGATAAAATTTTTACCGTTAAACTGTTGAAATATCTGATGATAAAAGAACAATAATACGCGTGGTTGCACAGTAGCACACGGCATTGCACAATATCTCTGATTATTGATGCTTACGTAAGAAGTCACTCAGTTTTATTCAATAATGGCTACAGTAGTTGCTGCATAGTATCTCATATTATTGATTCAATTATTATTACAATATCATCTGCATAATATTTTATATTATTAAATCAATAATTGAGACAACACATTTATTCATATTATTATTTATATTATTGACAATGTCTAAAAAGTTCTATCGACGAAAGGGCTTAGGTTATTTAATTGCGTACCAATAAAGAGAAATTCTTATCGGAAAGCCCCCTCTTTCCTGAGAATGATCTGATTGTCAATCTTGTGAGTTAATATATTAATGATGAATAATTGTTGAAATATTAAAAATGTGTTTATGAAAGATAAGTAATTTGTAATAAATATTTATTCAATTTTTGATATAAATAGAGGGGTTCGTCATGAGGCGTTTGTTGTAAGTTTGAATTATTATTCCATGGGGAGATGTACTAATTTTTTAGACCGTCGGATGAAGTTTTAATAGTAAATCAATATGGACCGTCGGTTGAGGTTTTAATAGAAAATCAATATGGACCGTTGGTTGAGATTTTAATAGTAAATCAATATGGACCATCCATTTTAATAGTAAATCAATCTGGACCATTCGTGAATTATTTACTATTTAATCCATTCTCCTATAAATAGAAGCTCATTCCTCCATTATTTCTTACGAATTCACTAAAACTATAGAGAGAAAGAAGAAGAGTATTTTGCTACTTCACTATTGGAGTATCCAATCTCCTGCTAAGGTAAGGGATATTACTTTTTGTATTCGTAAGGGGTATTATTTCTTTCATATTTATAAGGGATGTTATTTTTCGTATGGTAAGGGGTATTATGTATTTCATATTTGTACGTGATATTAATTCATACTCGTAAGGGTTGTTATTCTATTCCTTATTAATCTACGAGAATAACATGTCTACGCGGATTACTGCATGCATGGTGAATAACCCTTTGTATTCATTCTTTATTAATCTGTGGGAGTAACCTGTCTACGCGGATTACCGCATGCATGGTGAAAGACCCTTCATATTCATTCTTTATTAATCTGGGGGAGTAACCTGTATATGTGGATTACCGCATGCATGGTGAATAACCCTTCGTATTCATTCTTTATTAATCTGCGAGAGTAACCTGTCTACGCGGATTACCGCATGCATGGTGAATAATCCTTCGTATTCATTCTTTATTAAATTATGGAAATAATCTGTCTACGCGGATTACCCCAAAGCGGGTGAAAATATAATTGCAGTTTTGTATATTTTTTTATACCCATATGAGATATCATTTCTTTTGTACTCGTTATGGGATATCGTTTTCTTTCGTATTCTCCATTTATGGGTACTATTCATATCGGAGTACTATTTATCCGAGGTACTATTCATTCAGAGTACTTTGCATGATGAGATATTATTCATTCGGGGTACTTTACTTGACGAGATACTATTCTCTCAGGTACTATTTACTTGGGGTACTATTTATTCGGGGTACTTTGCATGACGGGATACTATTCATTTGGTACTATTCATTCAGGTACTATTCACGACAAAAGTGATTTCTTTTTTGACCAAATTATCTTTGATATGTGAATCTTATTCTTAAATTTGAATCCACATTTTGATCATCATGTTGACTATTTGGACATTCTTGAACTCTGGATAATTTGAATTATAAATCTCTAATATTTATCCTTGATCTCAATTAATTGATTCTTTATATCATTTTCATCATTCTCATGCTCATATTGTGGTAAAAGTCATCTTTGGCCCGTAGTGCATAGATGGACTGTTAATTGGTATGATTATGACCAGGAAGTTTATATTAGTATAATCATGACCTATAATGTTACATTCAAATGATGTGGTGAAAGTCATCGTTGGCCCGTAGTGCATAGATGGACTATTGATTGGTATGATTATAACCATGAATTTTGTATTGGTATAATCATGACCTGTAATGTTACAGACAAATGATGTGGTGAAAGTCATCTTTGGCCTATGGTGCATAGATGGACTGTTGATTGGTATGATTATGATCAGGAACTTTATATTGTTATAATCATGATCTGTAATGTTGCAGACAAATGATGTGGTGAAAGTCATCTTTGGCCCGTAGTGCAAAGATGGACTATTGATTATTGATTTTACAGTTGCATGTCTTTGGCCGTAGTACAAAGATGGACTGTTGATCATTGGTTTTACAATTGAACATCTTTGGCTCATAGTGCAAAAATAGACAATTAATTGGTATGATCATGACCATTGAATATCTTTGGCCCGTAGTGCAAAGATAGACTATTGATTGGCATGATCATGACCACTGGTGATACTAACGAATATCTTTGATCTGTAGTGCATGGATAATTCGTTAATTTGAAATAACGATATGATTATTAAGTGTCTTTAGCCTTTGTGGCAAAGATATTAAGTAAAAGATCTATTAAGCCTTTGTGGCAAGGAGAAACTGTTGATTTACATTATTATAAACATGAATTATGAATTTAACTATAATCTTTGATGGTTCAGGTGAAGACATGTAATGAAAGTTCTCTTTGTCTTGGGTAAAACAAAGAATTATTGATGGGTATTACAAGGATGAAATATTAATGATGAACTTTTAATTTGAAGGAGATAGTAGACATTATGTTCTACTTGACTCTTCTAATGGATTGTTAATTCTGTTGCAGTTGTTGGTCTAAAACTTGTTGTCTATTATATTATATCAGATTTTTCCCTGTTGAGGACTAATGATAATTTATTCTACATTATCTTAGTTATAGTATTCTATACTGGGCTATTTGTGTTCACCCTTTTGCTTCACAATTCTTTTCAGGTAATAAGAGTGTAGCTGAGTCGAGTGGGGATAACAGGGGAGTTGAGTGATGGTTTGTGACTGTGGAGGTTTCTCAATACATTATAAAACAACATGACAATATATAATTGTATTGAGGACTTGAGATGTGTGTGGCGTATTTTATACGTCACTTAATAATTGATTTTGGCAAACAACAATAGGGCGAGGAGAACCCTACTGTGAAAACGTTAAAAATGCACCCCATTAGAATGAGGACAGAATTATACTAAGACCTTTAAGGGTGTTTTTCCACTATCATACATGATGTCTAACCACATACAAACTCATGTTATCATAAGATATGGTTGTGCACATCCACTTGCTGACTATATCTATGAGCATTATCTATATAATCTTGGAGTATAGTTGGAATATAATCCTCAATTTAAGACAATGAAGGTAATTATATGGCAAGAAGATACACACCATTGGAATGAACATGATAGTAATCTTCTCGTTCTTTTTTGGGGTCTATTGGGTCAAACAAGGTTAATTCTCAAGTCCTATGATATCTATTATAACTTAGATGCATGGCCTCCCATGTATGAAGGCTTTCTTGAGTATTTTCTAAAGATTTTAATTCATAAAATAGTTATCGACTGTACCTTTATGTGAAGTATCATTGGTTTAAAGTGTAAGTATTGTTATTTGTATTGAAACTCACAGCTTCTGTGTTATCGTATTTTGCACGATATTTTAATAGTTTTATAAATAAAGTTTGTATTTGAATTTTGTATTGTATATCTGGCGACTCAAAATGGGTTGTTTGGACCTATTTTGGGGGCATCACATGACCAGCCAAGGTCTTAGGCCTGGCCTGCAGGCCTAGCCAGACCACAGCCCAGCGACCTGAAAGTAGTATGCACACAAACCAATCATGTTTGATGATAAAGCATGCACTTTGTAACAATCTTATTTATTTATTAATAAAAGTATTAATTTATTAAATGTTTTTAATTATCTACATAATGCTGCTTTATAATATGTGATAAACCCATATATAATTTTAAGCAATGGTTTTAGAATAATGATGATGATCATTCTAATGAGATCTAAATTCTTAGAAAGCTTAAAACTAAAATAGTTCTCAATCGTTGGATTAGTAAATTAGGCATTAGTGAATCCGGATAGATTGGTATATACGTTACTTGCTCATTGGATGAGGATGATTGATCTCATGATCATTTGTGTGGAGACACTAAAGCAAGTATGTATGTGCTTATTAGAGAATAAGTTCATTGAACGTGGCTCGCTGATGAGTGAGTTTTATACACACGAATTGGATACATTCGGACTTAATTTATTGTTGTTCTCAAGTCTTTTAGGATGTTTTTATGTGTTTGTGTCTATTCAAGCAAGTTTTATATTGTTTTGTAGGATTTGGGACAAAAGTTACATGGATCGACGTTCGGGGTGTCTAGATTCACGTTTTCGACTTGCCATTTACACATTAGTCACTTCAGAGCCAATTTGACTATAGCTCTGGATATTATTTTGAAAACCTTCAAGAATGAAAGTTGTAGATCTACTTCTCCTCTTTCCAGAACATCTTGAATCATCAAAATCGGAGTTCGGACAAAGAAGTTATGGCCGTTTTTCCAAAGGACGTCGGAGCAGAAAATGTCAGATTCTGGGCCAGCGCCGGGGAGCGATTCTTAGTGCATTTTACAGCACCGGGGTGCTAGGGGGCAGAATCCCAGCGCCGTGCCCAGTGCTGGGCCGCTGGGGAAAGGCTTGGTGCGGCCTGGACGCGTTTTGGGCGAATTTTGACACCTTTTTGACTCCAAATTGGATTGGGTTTGTTCCTAAGCTAAAAATTAGACTTGTAACCTATAAATACATGATGTAAGGCATAAAATAAGGGGAGATTACATAGCTTAGATTAGATATACACTCTAATAGATTAGAACATTAACCCTAGTTCTTATTAGTTTTGGAGATTGAAGCAACTTGGAGATCATTGAAGATCAAGAGCAAGAGCAAGAGGGGAGCATCAGATTTGCTGACAACAGATTTTATTCTCTTCTCTTATCATACTTTTATCTTTTAATATCTATTCAGTTGTGGATTCTTGGTTTCCATTCATTAATTATGAACTAACTTTTTTTATTAAGATTTCAATTGAACTTTTTATGATTATAAATTAATTATTTGATTTATTTCAATTATTTATGTTAAAGTGAGTTGTTTATATTGTCTTGTGCTTATTGCTTAATTATCTGATCAGTAATTACTTTGTTACTCTAGAAGGAATTGGAAGAAGAATTCTAGGGTTAGAACTGGGCATGATAATATGTGACTTAGTTATTTGCATGGTGAATAATTAGGTTTGTGAATTGAATGGAAATATCTGTTCACCGCATGTAACACATAAGAAATTGGGATTAGAAAGAGTTTAATTCAATTGTTTTGCATAGGAATATAGCAAAATTAATCTGGATTAAATAGAAGGCAATTGATCACTTGAAAAAGGACTTTTGGCATTTGAGAATTCCTGTTAACAATTCAGTAGGCATAATAATTGGGATAATTGGATAATTGATTTATAATTCATAATTGGGGATATTGAAGTCTTAATCTTTATTTATTTGAATTCATTCGTTAAAATCTTAGTTTTAATTAGTTAATTTAGTTTTCTTAATTAGAAAAATAACGATTTGATATAGTTTAAATAAAATTAGTTTGGTTAAGAATTAGTACTTGGTGATTTTTATTAAATAATTCCTCGTGGGAACGATACTCTACTTTCACTTTATTACTTGTTGACCGTGTATACTTGCACGTATTCATTGATTGCGAAATCGATCAACAAGTTTTTGGTGCCGTTGCCGGAGAATTAATTTAATAATTATTTTCCAATATTAATTTCAATTAAATTAGTCTTAATTTAAACATTTTTATTTTTATTTTTAATTCTTTTTCTATATTTCTCTCTTTTCAGGTACCATGGATGAGTTTGAGTATCAATGGCCATACACGTTCTTGGCTCAACCAAGGGAAACAGGGATTGATGGACTTAATATATCTTCTATAGAGGAAACTTCGAAGACGTTGGAGGTTTGCGCAGCCATACGGAGTCGAAGGATGGCAAGAATGACTCAGCCAAGGGGAGAGGAGATTGACAGAGATCTAACTTTGAGTACCAACAAAGATAAGCCAATTGCATTTGAACCGGGCCAAAAAGTACTACTGTTCAACTCACGCTTGCGTCTATTTCCGGGAAAATTGAAATCCAGGTGGTCCGGGCCATTCGTAGTTATATTTGTCACTCCACACGGAAACATTGAGGTCGAGGAACCGAACTCAAGGCGTACATTCAAGGTCAATGGTCAACGTCTGAAACATTATTGGAGTGGACCAATCGAACGTCAAGCTAAGGTCCAGTACCTCTCTGAACCAGTGGACAACTGAACAACACCGAAAAGTCGGGCTGACGACTGTAAACCAAGCGCTTCTTGGGAGGCAACCCATTAAGTTCTATAATTTTTACTTTATTTGATTTTATTTTTTTTCTTAGATTTAAAATTCTCTTATTTTTACTTTTATCTTTTAGTATTGAAGAATAAGATTTTGCTAGACTAATTCTTAAAATTTTCCATGTATGCAAGATACAAAGATAGGTGGGAGCGCCCTGACTCTGGTTCAATGCTATTTAATAGAGCCCCGACAACGGCGCCAAAAACTTGTTGATACGAAGGTTTCTGTTGATCGATTTCGCAATCAATGAATATGTGCAAGTATACACGGTCTACAAGTAATACAGTGATAAAGTAGAGTATCGTTCCCACAGGGAATTCTAATTAATAAATCCCAACTACTAATACTATATCAATTCCATTTTATTCAAACAATGATAAATTATGATTTTCTGAATTATTAACACAAAATTAAACACTTAAAGATATTGTCCTAAAATAAGCGAATAAATAAACTAATACTTGAGTGAATGACTTCCGATAGATAAATATTAAGACTTCAATATCCCCAATTATGAACTATAAATCAATTATCTAATCATCCCAATTATTATGTCTACAGAATTGTTAACAGGAATTCTCAAATGTCAAAAGTCCTTTTCCAAGTGATCAATTGACTTCTATTTAATCCAAATTAATCTTGCTATATTCCTATGCAAAACAATTAAATTAAACTCTTTCCAATCCCAATTCCTTATGTGTTACATGCGGTGAACAGATATTTCCATTCAATTCACAAACCTAATTATTCACCGTGCAAATAACTAAGTCACATGTTATCATGTCCAGTTCTAACCCCAGAATTCCTTTCCCAATTCCTTCTAGAGTAACAAGGTAATTATTGGCCAAATAATTAAGCAATAGAGTCAAAACATGATAAACAATTCACTTCAACATAAATAATTAGAATGAGTGAATAACTAATTTATAGTCATAAAAGGTTCAATTGAAATCTTAATTAAAGAATTAGTTCATCACGGAAATAAAAACTACTAATTGTTGGCAAATCATCCTTAAAGAATTACAAATTGAAAATAAGGAGAAGAAGAAGAAACTCTGTAGCCAATCCTTAATCTCCAAGTAATCTTGTGTAGCCTTCAAGGGATGAATTGGTTGAATCCTTCAAAAAATAATAAAAAAAATCCTCCTCCTAATTTCAGCACTAAATTTCTTTTTATAGCTTCCCATAATCCTAATCCAATTAGGCTTCATATTAGCTCCCAATAACCAAGTCAAGTCCAACCAGAAGTTAAACGCGCTAATCCAGTCAAAGCCAGCCGAGGCTCAGCGCCCCGACGCTGTTGGTAGTATACTTTCCAGCGCCCCGGCGCTGGACTTCTCTAAATTTCCATATTGCCATTAAATTCTTGAATCTCCCATAATTGCCCCTCCAGCTTCCAAATCTGCAAAACAAGATATAAACACAATAAAAATGCTACTAAATAACTTAAGAATGCAATAATTTAAGTCCGAATATATCCAATTCATGGGTATACTACCCATTCATCAAATAAATATAGTTAGTTATTTACATTGTAAGTTCGTTATGTTTTCGGGTTATTTACATTTAGTTTTTGCATTCAGTTTTTTGTTTTAAAAAAATTTAAAAATCGCAAAAATAGTAGTTAGTTTACTATGTTTGTTGCAATTAGTTTATATTTACATGATTCCAACTGTTAGATAGTAAAAGTCTATTTTGGCCAATGATGAGACTGGAGTTAAGTAGATAAGTATAGTATTGAATATTCAGGCTTTGATGTGATTTCTTGTTATGAATTGAATCTTCTCCTGTTTGAAACTGGTATAATTAAGGTTAGCATGTTAATAACAGCTATGTTGACTGATTAAGTTTAAATCGATACATAATGGATTTCTTAAGGATAATACTAGTGTGAAGGAATGAAAGACATGAATAGGCGGAGATGGCTAAATTTTGATAAAAACTTAAGTTTGGGGGGAAATTTTGGGGTATATAAGCTTTAAAAAAAATATGTTGAGTCTTGTGGTGGGTTGAGGAGAAACACTCCCCATAAACACAAGCGTGAGATGGAGCGTAAAACGCATTCACCAACCATCTATCAAAAAAAAAAGAGAGAAAAAGAAAAAAAAATTACCGTGGCTAGTTTTGTTTCGGGGCCTTTGTTACTTGAGTAAGTACGCCCGAAGGGGTATCTTAAAACCTAGCGCCCTAAGGTCTTATATGGTCTGGGAGTCGTTGGTCGAAAGCTCGCTAAGGGGTGACACTGTTAGCCTAATGGAATGAGACAATGCACAGTCATGGTTAAAAAAATAATAAAACAGGAAAAGAGCAAAAAGCCCCCGTAATGAAAAGTAAAGCATAAGTATCCCAGATTGGACTCTTAAATTTGGTGGATATTTGACTTTAGTTGGATCTAGCTTGTTCGTGAATTTTGTGAGTTTTCACTGTATGATGCCTTCGAAGATATCTATTATGTCTTAAATTTGATTTTATATCAGTTAACATTGTTGTGGAGCACACACGCACTATATCAGTGATAACAAGCCAAGATTTGATGATTGATTGGCAAATTACTGATTTGTTTTAATATGATGTATTATCATGTTTAATTGATTTCTCTAAGGCCAGTTGAATAGACTTGTTTCTGTCATTACTGTTGGATTCGTAGGCATATAGATTAGTTTCATTACATTGCATTACATAACATTTTTGTGTTTTTGCTTGAGGACAAGCAAAGGTTTAAGTTTGGGGGTATTTGATGAGTGAGTTTTATACACACGAATTGGATACATTCGGGCTTAATTTATTGTTGTTCTCAAGTCTTTTAGGATGTTTTTATGTGTTTGTGTCTATTCAAGCAAGTTTTATATTGTTTTGTAGGATTTGGGATAAAATTTACATGGATCGACGTTTGGGGTGCCTAGATTCGCGTTTTCGGCTTGCCATTTACACAGCAGTCACTTCAAAGCCAATTTGACTATAGCTTTGGACATTATTTCGAAAACCTTCAAGAGTAAAAGTTGTAGATCTACTTCTCCTCTTTCCAGAACATCTTGAATCATCAAAATCAGACTTCGGACGAAGACGTTATGGCTGTTTTCCCAAAGGACGTCGAACCAGAAAATGTCATATTCTAGGCCAGCGCCGGGGCCCGATTCTTAATGTATTTTACAGCGCCGGGGCGCTAGGGGGCAGAATCCCAGAGCCGTGCCCAGCGCTGGGGCGCTGGGGAAAGGCTTGGTGTGGCCTGGACGCGTTTTGGGCGAATTTTGACACCTTTTTAACTCCAAATTGGATTGGGTTTGTTCCTAAGCTAAAAATTAGACTTGTAATCTATAAATACATGATGTAAGGCATAAAATAAGGGGAGATTACATAGCTTAGATTAGATATACACTCTAATAGATTAGAACATAAACCTTAGTTCTTATTAGTTTTGGATATTGAAGCAACTTGGAGATCATTGAAGATCAAGAGCAAGAGCAAGAGCAAGAGGGGAGCATCAGATTTGCTGACAACAGATTCTATTCTCTTCTCTTATCATACTTTTATCTTTTAATGTCTATTCAGTTGTGGATTCTTGGTTTCCATTCATTAATTATGAACTAACTTTTTTTATTAAGATTTTAATTGAACTTTTTATGATTATAAATTGATTATTTGATTTATTTTAATTATTTATGTTAAAGTGAGTTGTTTATCTTGTCTTGTGCTTATTGCTTAATTATCTGATTAGTAATTACTTTGTTACTCTAGAAGGAATTGGAAGAGGAATTCTAGGGTTAGAACTTGGCATGATAACATGTGACTTAGTTATTTGAATGGTGAATAATTAGGTTTGTGAATTGAATGGAAATATCTGTTCACCGCATGTAACCCATAAGGAATTGGGATTGGAAAGAGTTTAATTCAATTGTTTTGCATAGGAATATAACAAGATTAATCTAGATTAAATAGAAGGCAGTTGATCACTTGGAAAAGGACTTTTGGCATTTGAGAATTCCTGTTAACAATTCAGTAGACATAATAATTGGGATAATTGGATAATTGATTTATAATTCATAATTGGGGATATTGAAGTCTTAATCTTTATTTATTTGAATTCATTCGTTAAAATCTTAGTTTTAATTAGTTAATTTAGTTTTTTTAATTAGAAAAATAACGATTTGAGATTGTTTAAATAAAATTAGTTTGGTTAAGAATTAGTACTTGGTGATTTTTATTAAATAATTCCTCGTGGAAACGATACTCTACTTTCATTTTATTACTTGTTGACCGTGTATACTTGCACGTATTCATTGATTGCGAAATCGATCAACAAGTTTTTGGCGCCGTTGCCGGGGAGTTTTTTTATTAATATTAATTTCATATTAGTTATAATCAATTCGGTTTTAATTTGAACGCTACTTAATCTTTCTTCTTGGATTGGCAGGAATTCGTGTATGCACACCAGATCGAAAGCTAGAAAGGAACTTTTTACGTATACAGACGACCTTGAGAGGAAGTTCCGGACAGTGCGTTTGAATAGTGAGGTTATACATTTGGAAGAAGAACTGGCAACCCAGGAAATACTCGTGAACATGGCAGAGAACGAACAGAAACCTTCGTATCAACAAGTTTTTGGCGCCGTTGCCGGGGATTACGCCCTGCCGAATGTCACGGATTTACAGTCAAGTATTAAGAGGCCGGCAATCAATGCGAACAGTTTCGAGATAAAACCGGGAATAATTCAGATGCTACAGAATACATGCCAGTTTGGGGGTAATTCGATAGATGATCCTAATGAGCATATCTTGAGTTTCTTGGAAGTTTGCGATACCTTCAAATTTAACAATGTATCGAAAGATGCTATATGGTTGAGGATGTTCCCGTTTACTTTAAAAGATAAAGCACGAATCTGGTTACACTCCTTGCCTCCTGGCTCAATCACCACATGGGATGACTTAGCTCAAAAAATTTTAGCTAAGTTCTTCCCACCAGCGAAGTCGGCAAAACTACGGAACGATATTCATACTTTCGCACAACTTGAGTCTGAGTTGTTATATGAGGCGTGGGAAAGGTTCAAGGATATGCTCCGTAAGTTCCCTCATCATGGAATCCAGCAGTGGATGCAATTAGGGATATTTTGTGATGGTTTGCACGCGTCCACGAGGTCTAGTATTGATGCAGCAGCAGGAGGAGTGATCATGTCCAAAAATTTTGATGAGGCATATCAATTGTTAGAGACAATGGCCACCAACAACTATCAGTGGCCCATGACGAGGTCTAACCATCCAAAAGCATCGGGAAAGTATGAAGTGGACGCGCTGACAGCATTAACAGCGCAAGTGACTGCAATAGCTAAGCATATGGAAATATGGCGTCCACAAGCCACACAGCAGGTAGCGATGGTTTGTGAGTTGTGTGCTGGGGGTCATGCTACAGATCAATGTGCCATAAATTCTGAATCAGCACAGTTCGTAGGAAATTATAATCGCTCAACTCAACCGTATCCGACTCAAAATGCTTATAATCCAGGTTGGAATAATCATCCAGGGCTTTCATGGAGTAACAATCAAGCTGCAGCTCAACCACTTAGACAACAAAACACCTCCGGATTTCAAAATCCGCCTCAACAACCAGAGAGGATATCAAGTTTGGAAGAAGCCTTGGAAAAATTCATTAGAGCTTCTGACAAAAAGAACGAGGAATAAGATAAGAAATTGAATCAAGTAGATCTTACTTTGCAAAGCCACGGGGCATCGTTAAAGAATCTGGAAAATCAATTGGGGCAAATAGCACATGCATTGAATACCCGTCCACTAGGAACGCTCCCGAGTGATACAGAAATAAATTCGGGCAGAAATGAGCACTGCAAGGCAGTAATCTTACGCAGTGGGAAGGAGTTGCAAACAGTTAAGAATAAGGAAAAGGGGGACAACGCAACAGCCGAAATAGAAGAAGTTGTGAAAATCGGGAAAGATAAAGAGAAAATCGGAGAGAAAAATGCACCGGGACCAACTATAACAATGCCGCCCATACCATATCCGCGGAGATTTCAGAAATCCAAGTTAGATAAGCAATTTTCAAGATTTTTGGATATTTTAAAAAAATTGCATATCAACATCCCATTTGCCGAAGCGTTAGAACAAATGCCGAGCTACGCTAAGTTCATGAAGGATGTGCTATCAAAGAAAAGGAAACTGGGGGATTTTGAAACAGTAGCGCTAACCGAAGAATGTAGCGCAATTATTCAAAACAAGTTGCCTCCGAAGTTGAAAGATCTAGGTAGCTTTACTATTCCGTGCGACATTGGTAATCAGTTTTCGGGGAGAGTACTGTGTGATTTGGGGGCCAGTATTAATTTGATGCCATTATCAGTCTACAGTCAGTTCGGGCTCAAGGCACCAAAATTGACAAATATCAGTTTACTGTTGGCAGACCGATCAGTTACATATCCACGAGGTATCGTTGAAGACGTATTAGTAAGGGTGGATAAATTCATCTTTCCAGCAGACTTCGTTATCTTGGATTGTGAAGCAGATACGGAACTTCCCATCATTCTCGGGCGACCATTCTTAGCAACGGGGAGAACGTTAATAGACGTGCAAAAAGGAGAATTGACGATGAGAGTTGATGATCAACAGGTCACTTTTAATGTGTTTAAATCAATGTCTTATCCGAAGGAAAAAGGTGAGTGTTTGCGGGTGGATTTAATGGAGGAGATAGTTAATCACAAGATTTGCGGTAATTACTCAGAGGATCCGATAGAATCCATGTTACTCAGAACAGACAACGATAGTGTTGATGCGGACATTGAGCAGGTCAAATGGCTAGACACATCATCATTCTACCGGAAAAGTAATCAACCATTCGACACCCTTGATAGGCCCAAAACGGAAGGTAAAAAGTGCAAACCCTCGATAGAAGAGCCACCGGTGTTGGAATTAAAGCCATTCCCCTCTCATCTTGAGTATGCTTATCTAGGGAAAGATTCGACTCTACTAGTTATTGTTTCGACAAAGTTAACTGACACCCAAAAGGAAAAATTGCTACGGGTTCTGCACGAGTTCAAAACAGCGATTGGGTGGACTATAGCGGACATCCGAGGTATTAGCTCATCTTTCTGTATGCATAAGATTTTAATGGAAGAGGGATCAAAACCAACCATTGAGATGCAAAGAAGGTTAAATCCCATTATGAAAGATGTGGTGAAGAAGGAAATTATAAAATGGTTGGATGCCGGTATTATTTACCCAATCTCAGACAGTTCATGGGTAAGTCCTGTACAGTGTGTACCGAAAAAAAGGGGTATGACAGTGGTAAAGAACGAAGCTCATGAGCTCATCTCGACTAGAACTGTTACATGCTGGAGAGTATGTATGGATTACCGCAAGTTGAATAAAGCCACACGTAAGGATCACTTTCCCTTGCCATTCATTGATCAGATGTTGGACAGGTTAGCGGGACATCAATTCTACTGTCTGTTAGATGGATATTCTGGGTACAATCAAATTGCCATAGCGCCGGAAGATCAAGAAAAGACCACGTTCACATGTCCATACGGTACGTTTGCATTCCGGCATATGTCTTTTGGTTTATGTAATGCGCCGGCAACCTTTCAACGATGTATGATGGCAATCTTCTCCGATATGGTCGAATAGAATTTAGAGGTATTCATGGATGATTTCTCCGTGTTCGGTGATAGTTTTGACTTGTGTTTGAAGAATATGATCTTGGTGTTAAAAAGATGTGTTGAGACTAACCTGGTGCTTAACTGGGAAAAATGTCATTTTATGGTACAAGAAGGGGTTATTCTGGGACATAAGGTTTCCGCATCCGGATTGGAGGTGGATAGAGCGAAGATTGATACAATTGAGAAACTGCCTCCTCCATCATCTGTAAAAGGCATTCGGAGCTTCTTGGGACATGCAGGGTTCTACAGACGCTTCATTAAAGATTTTTCAAAGATTTTGAAACCCCTATGCTCACTCTTGGAGAAAGAGGTACCGTTTAAGATGGATCAGGCATGCATCGAGGCATTTGAGGTATTAAAGAAGAAATTGGTCTCTGCGCCAATCATTGTAGCGCCCGATTGGTCCTTACCGTTCGAATTGATGTGCGACGCCAGTGATTACGCGGTGGGAGCCGTATTGGGACAACATCACGATAAGATTTTTCATACTATCTACTACTCTAGTAAGACGTTGACGGATGCCTAGCTGAACTACACAACAACCGAAAAAGAATTACTTACAGTGGTGTTTGCTTTCGACAAATTCAGAGCTTATCTCATCGGCACCAAGGTAATTGTCTACACTGATCATTCTGCCATTAAATATCTGATTGAAAAGAAAGATGCTAAACCGCGGTTAATACGGTGGGTACTGTTGTTATAAGAATTTGGTCTGGAGATCCAGGACAGAAAAGGTACAGAAAATCAAGTGGCGGATCATCTGTCTCGGTTAGAAAATAAAGAGGAACGGAAAGAAGACAACTTAGTGATTAATGAAAAATTTTCGGATGAGCAACTATTCCGGGTAACTACCATATTGTCTTGGTATGCTGACTATGTAAAATATGTGGTTGCCAAAGTGTTACCGCTGGATTTGACCTCACAACAACGAAAGAAGTTTCTCCACGATGTGAAGCAATACTATTGGGATGAACCATTTCTGTTTAAAGCATGTGCAGATCAAATGATAAGACGTTGTGTACCTCATGACGAAATAGATAGTATATTAGGCCATTGCCACTCCTCAGATTACGGAGGTCATTATTCCGGTGATCGAACAGCAGCAAAAGTACTACAATCGGGATTTTTCTGGCCTTCTTTATTCAAAGATGCTCATCTCTTTGTGCTGAAATGCGATCGATACCAACGTGTAGGTAATATCTCCAAGCGCAATGAAATGCAACTTAACACAATTCTAGAGGTTGAACTATTCGACGTGTGGGAAATCGATTTTATGGGACCATTTCCATCTTCTTTTAATAATCATTACATCTTGTTAGCGGTCGATTATGTTTCCAAATGGGTAGAAGCCGCAGCGTTACCCACGAATGATGCCAACGTTGTTATCCAATTTTTAAAGAAGAACATTTTTACCCGATTTGGGACACCGAGAGCTACAATAAGTGATGAGGGGACTCACTTCTGTAACAAGCAGTTCACCAAATTGCTTGTAAAGTATGGGGTTCGTCACAAAATTGCAGCTGCGTATCACCCACAAACCAATGGCCAAACGGAGGTGTCGAATAGGGAAGTTAAGAGGATTCTGGAAAAAGTAGTCAATCCGTCACGAAAAGATTGGGCATTGCATCTTGGCGATGCTCTATGGGCCTATCAAACAGCGTATAAAAATCCGATCGGCATGTCACCGTACAGAATGGTATTTGGAAAGGCGTGTCACCTCCCGGTCGAGCTAGAACATAGTGCACACTGGGCCATTCGAAAACTAAACTTTGATCTAGAAGCAGCTGGTGAGAAAAGGTTACTGCAGTTGAACGAGATGGATGAATTTCGGTTCAATGCCTATGAAAACGCTAAGCTCTACAAGGAGAAAGTCAAAGCTTGGCACGATAAAAAAATTCTTGATAGAACATTTGAACCGAGCCAACAAGTACTATTGTTCAACTCACGCTTGCGTCTATTTCCGAGAAAATTGAAATCCAGGTGGTCCGGGCCATTCGTAGTTATATCTGTCACACCACACAGAAACATTGAGGTCGAGGAACCGAACTCAAGGCGTACATTCAAGGTCAATGGTCAACGTCTGAAACATTATAGGAGTGGACCAATCGAACGTCAAGCTAAGGTCCAGTACCTCTCCGAACCAGTGGACAACTGAACAACACCGAAAAGTCGGGCTGACGACTGTAAACCAAGCGCTTCTTTGGAGGCAACCCATTAAGTTCTATAATTTTTACTTTATTTGATTTTATTTTTTTTCTTAGATTTAAAATTCTCTTATTTTTACTTTTATCTTTTAGTATTGAAGAATAAGATTTTGCTAGACTAATTCTTAAAATTTTCCATGTATGCAAGATACAAAGACAGGTGGGAGCGCCCCGACTCTGGTTCAATGCTATTTAATAGAGCCCCTGCACTAAGCACAATCCAAATCGTCTGCCATACAGCGCCCCGGCGCTCCCATTATTAAGGATTCCAGAGCCCCAGCGCTAGGCAACAGAACGTGAAAGCAAAGCCCAGCGCCCCGACGCTGGCTTCCAGTTCATCTACAACGCCCCGGCGCTAGACCACTCCATCCGTTTCTGCCCTACAGTGCTCCGGCGCTACGTGCACGGTAAAACCCAGCGCCCCGGCGCTAGGGTCAGGTCAGGTCTTTATAATTTAAAACTCTTTCGTGCCCATACTTCTAGTCCAAATTCATTACTCGCGCCGGCACATCAGGTTTCTGTTACGCGATTATCCCTCTCCCATTCTCCTATACGCCTCTCTCACTCTCAATATCACAAGGTCATTGAACTTTGGATAATATTTCTTCCACATATCTACCACGCGTCAATTACTTCGTTCCATATTGGTTGTATGCTCCTTGTGTGCCGAAATTCTACTCCTCCAAATTCTTTAAAGGTAGCAAAGAATTCATGGCATCAAAACGTCAACGAGACGAAGGGTCAGGGGTCGCTTCAATTCCACCTCCAAAATTTGACAGCAGGTGTTTTGTTAGTGTCGCGGCTCAAGAACGCTACAGCCACATGGCCACCCGCTCACTAGTCCCCAAACGTGGTCTCCGTCCCGATCAAACCAAGGATGGAGAAATAGCAGTGATGATTGCTAAACGAAACTGGTTCTCCCTCACCGAACAGCCTGATCCAGCAGTGATTACAGTTGTAAAAGAATTCTACGCCAACTTGTCCGAGCATGACCATTATGGGGTATTTGTCAGAGGAAAAACCGTGGAAATCGGCGAGGAGGATATAAATGGGTGCTATCAACTACCCTTAGAGGGCCTTCATGATGAATATGCTAGACTAGTGAGTGATGGGCCGGACTATGAAAAGCTTATTCGGGAGCTGTGTCAACCGGGCACCACATGGACCATGCATGAGCGTGGTAGCATGACTTTCCCATTGTCACACCTCAGTCTATATGGAAAGGCATGGTATGCCTTCATTTGCGCTAAATTACTGCCCTGCACACATGTGAGTCACGTAACCAAAGAAAGGGCTGTGCTATTATACTCCATCATACAAGGCCTAAGAATTGATGTCGGCTATCTTATTCATCAATCTATCCTCTGCACATCTCACGGAGGGACCACAGGAGGGTTACCACATCTGTCACTGATCTGCGTATTGTGTGCTAAGTTTGGGGTCAAATGGAAATCAAATGAGATGATTCAAACGCCTATGCCCGTGTTGGACCACAAGTTGATCCGTCGTTATAAAGTGTGGTCAGGTGGAGCTAATCACCCTAGGGGGTTGGGTTTCATTATCCCCCAAGTTACATCTACACAAGTCCGACCACCTCAGGCTCCACCTACTTATGGCCCATTGACAGCAGCTCATCGAGGTGTGGTCCCCGAAGATGTCCAGCGGGAGATAGACGGCTGGTTTTACAACATGGAGTCCCAGAATGTGCGCTTATCGGAACGTCAAGACGTGATTTTCAAGTTTTTAGTTGACCAATTTGCTGCACAGAATGCACTGACCGTCCAAACCCATCCGGGCGTTCAACTTAGCCACTTCCCAACGGCTCCCGTTCTGCCAGTATTTCCCCCTTCCGATCAAGAGATGAGCGAGGACGATGATGCTCCACCAGAGGAATAAGCTCGTCAGGGAAGTCCTCTGTGTTATTTTGCTTTAGTTATCGCATGAGGACATTGCTCTAGATAAGCTTGGGGGTAGTTATTTTTTATTTCTAAATATTAGTTCATTGTTGCATTTAGGAGTGCATAGTAATTCCAATTTTTGATAGTGCGTATATTTGGGGCCAATGATGAAAGTAGAATTGCATGAACAAGTCTAGTAAGGATTGTTGATTCAGTGATATGATTTTCTTGACATGAATTGGATCTTTATCTGTTTGACACTGATATTATAGGAAGGCACTTTGAAAAAACGACCATGTTGGCTATGATAGTTTAAATGGTTAGATAATAGAGTTCTAAAGGAGGATTGCTAGTGATATGGAAGAACAATTTGAATAGCTAGAGAAAACTGAATTTATGCATAAACTCGAGTTTGGGGGAAAAATATTTGGAATATATAAGCTATAAAGAAGGAAAAAAAAGCATGTTGAGTCTTGTGGTGGGTTGAGGAGAAACACTCCCCATAAACACAAGCGTGAGATGGAGCGTAAAATGCACTCATCAACCATCTATGAAAAAAATAAATATACAAGGTGACTAGTCTTGTTTCGGGGCCTTTGTTACTTGAGCAAGTACGCCCGAAGGGGTATCTTAAAACCTAGCGCCCTAAGGTCTTATATGGTCTGGGAGTCGTTGGTCGAAAGCTCGCTAAGGGGTAACACTGTTAGCCTAATGGGATGAGACATTGCACAGTCATTTATGTAGAGCTAAAAAAAAGGGGGGAAAAAAAGCATAAGTATTCCATTTTGACTTTTGAATTCGGGTAAGTGTTTGAGTTCAGTTGAAACAAGTATATTTGATGAGTTCTCAAGTTTACACTGTATGATGCTTACTAAGAAATTTATTATCTTTCATATTTTTGTCTTTCATGGGTTAGCATGGTTGTTGAACACACACTCACAATATCAGTAATAATAGATTTAGATTCGTTGATTGTTGGGATATTATTGATCTGCTTTTGCATGATGAATTAGCATGTTTTTGTTATTTTTCTGAGGCATATGGATATACGTGAGCTTTTGAATTGCTGGAATTAAGAACATATAAATATAAATAGTTTGCATTTGCATGATGTTTAGTTTTGTTTTGTGATCTTATGTTTTGTCGCATGAGGACACGCAACGATTTAAGTTTGGGGGTTATTTGATGAATGGGTAGTATACCCATGAATTGGATATATTTGGACTTAAATTATTGTATTCTTAAGTTATTTAGTAGCATTTTTATTGTGTTTATATCTTGTTTTGCAGATTTGGAAGATGGAGGGTCAATTATGGGAGATTCAAGCATTTAATGGCAATATGGAAATTTTAGAGAAGTCCAGCGCCGGGGCGCTAGAAAGTATACTACCAACAGCGCCGGGGCGCTGAGCCTCGGCTGGCCTTGACTGGATTAGCGCGTTTGACTTCTGGTTGGACTTGACTTGGTTATTGGGAGCTAATGTGAAGCCTAATTGGATTAGGATTATGGGAAGCTATAAAAAGAAATTAAGTGCTGAAATTAAGAGGATGATTTTTATTATTTTTTTTTTGAAGGATTCAACCAATTCATCCATTGAAGGCTACACAGGATTACTTGGAGATTAAGGATTGGCTACAGAGTTTCTTCTTCTTCTCCTTATTTTCAATTTGTAATTCTTTAAGGATGATTTGCCAACAATTAGTGGTTTTTATTTTCGTGATGAACTAATTCTTTAATTAAGATTTCAATTGAATCTTTTATGACTATAAATTAGTTATTCACTCATTCTAATTATTTATGTTGAAGTGAATTGTTTATCATGTTTTGACTCTATTGCTTAATTATTTGGCTAATAATTACCTTGTTACTCTAGAAGGAATTGGGAAAGGAATTCTAGGGTTAGAACTGGACATGATAACATGTGACTTAGTTATTTGCACGGTGAATAATTAGGTTTGTGAATTGAATGGAAATATATGTTCACCGCATGTAACACATAAGGAATTGGGATTGGAAAGAGTTTAATTCAATTGTTTTGCATAGGAATATAGCAAGATTAATTTGGATTAAATAGAAGTCAATTGATCACTTGGAAAAGGACTTTTGGTATTTGAGAATTCCTGTTAACAATTCAGTAGACATAATAATTGGGATGATTAGATAATTGATTTATAGTTCATAATTGGGGATATTGAAGTCTTAATCTTTATCTATCGGAAGTCATTCACTCAAGTATTAGTTTATTTATTCGCTTATTTTAGGACAATATCTTTAAGTGTTTAATTTTGTGTTAATAATTCGGAAAATCATAATTTATCATTGTTTGAATAAAATGGAATTGATATAATATTAGTAGTTGGGATTTATTAATTAGAATTCCCTGTGGGAACGATACTCTACTTTATCACTGTATTACTTGTTGACCGTGTATACTTGCACATATTCATTGATTGCGAAATCGATCAACAGAAACCTTCGAAGATTAGTGAGTTTTATACACACGAATTGGATACATTCGGGCTTAATTTATTGTTGTTCTCAAGTATTTTAGGATGTTTTTATGTGTTTGTGTCTATTCAAGCAAGTTTTATATTGTTTTGTAGGATTTGGGACAAAAGTTACATGGATCGACATTCGGGGTGGCTAGATTCGGGTTTTCGGCTTGCCATTTACACAGCACTCACTTCAGAGCCAATTTGACTATAGCTTCGGACAATATTTCGAAAAACTCAAAGAATGAAAGTTGTAGATCTACTTCTCCTCTTTCCGGATCATCTTGAATCATCTAAATCAGAGTTCGGACGAAGAGGTTATGGCCATTTTCCCAAAGGACGTCGGAGCAGAAAATGTCAGAAAAAGGGGCTAGCGCCGGGGCGCAAATATTAGGCCTATTTGCAGCGCCGGGGCGCTAGGGGTAGAATCCCAACGCCGTGCCCAGCGCTGGGGCGCTGGGGCGCTGGGTAAAGGCTTGGTGCGGGCCTGGACACGTTTTGGGCGAATTTTGACACCTTTTTGACTCCAAATTGGATTGGGTTTGTTCCTAAGCTAAAAATTAGACTTGTAACCTATAAATACATGATGTAAGGCATAAAATAAGAGGAGATTACATAGATTAGACTAGATTAAACACTCCTTTAGATTAGAACATAAACCCTAGTTCTTATTAGTTTTGGAGATTGAAGCAACTTGGAGATCATTGAAGATCAAGAGCAAGAGCAAGAGGGGAGCATCAGATTTGCTGACAACAGATTCTATTATCTTCTCTTATCATACTTTTATCTTTTAATGTCTATTCAGTTGTGGATTCTTGGTTTCCATTCATTAATTATGAACTAACTTTTTTTTATTAAGATTTCAATTGAACTTTTTATGGCTATGAATTAGTTATTCATTATATTCCAGTTATTTATGTTAAAGTGAGTTGTTTATCTTGTCTTGTGCATATTGCTTAATTATCTGATCAGTAATTACTTTGTTACTCTAGAAGAAATTGGAAGAGGAATTCTAGGGTTAGAACTGAGCATGATATCATGTGACTTAGTTATTTGCAAAGTGAATAATTAGGTTTGTGAATTGAATGGAAATATCTATTCACCGCATGTAACACATAAGAAATTGGGATTGGAAAGAGTTTAATTCAATTGTTTTGCATAGGAATATAACAAGATTAATCTGGATTAAATAGAAGGCAGTTGATCACTTGGAAAAGGACTTTTGGCATTTGAGAATCCCTGTTAACAATTCAGTAGGCATAATAATTGGGATAATTGGATAATTGATTTATAATTCATAATTGGGGATATTGAAGTCTTAATCTTTATTTATTTGAATTCATTCGTTAAAATCTTAGTTTTAATTAGTTAATTTAGTTTTCTTAATTAGAAAAATAACGATTTGAGATTGTTTAAATAAAATTAGTTTGGTTAAGAATTAGTACTTGGTGATTTTTATTAAATAATTTCTCGTGGGAACGATACTCTACTTTCACTTTATTACTTGTTGACCGTGTATACTTGCACGTATTCATTGATTGCGAAATCGATCAACACTCGCTAAGGAATACCTAATGGAGTTTTACTTGCATGTCAATAGGAATTCCTGTAGTGATAGTAGTACAAGTGATCATTGGACTTGAGATCATCATAGTATCTTGTGTATGATGAGTTATACTATGACTTATTCCTTAAGACCCTTAGGGTATATCAAAGGGTATACTTGGGTTATAATAAGTTGTACATGGAGATAATGTATGATCAATAAAGAATCTACCGCTTCTAGTAAAAGAAGTGAAATATCCTATGTGATTCGATAAATGACAACCCAATAGTTCTAGGCCAAGGCAGAATGAAATTAGAAAGGAATTTCTAATTTGCATTATTTGGTGTTGTGCATTTAAGAGTCGAAATACATATAATTAAATAAAATAAGACTTGACAGTAATTTCATGTCTTATATTTAATTGGGACATTGTATAGTGGAAGGATTGAATTGTACGGAAATTATTTATTTAAAGGTTCTTTTATGAATAATGTTGAAATCTATGTTATCTAGAAAGTCGTTAATCGCTAGAAAGGCTTATCCCTATTGTAGAATAAATATTATTTATTTAAATAATTTAATAGTTTAATTTATTTATTTAAATAAGATTAGAATTGTTCTAATTGATTTATTCACAACCGATTTAATATGGAGAACCTAAAGGGTCACACCATAAAAGGAAGAATAATAATTTAAGAAGTTAATGACATAATCGTAATATAAGTGAAGTATATTTAATTTAATCTATGGAGATAGAATAAATTAAATAGCTTAATGTTTATTATTTAATATTTTGAAAATATTAAATATAAATAATTAATAAGAGGAGTCTTATTATTATTATTATTATTATTATTATTATTATTATTACTATTATTTAATTCCTAAAGGAGTTTGGGAATTAATTAATAAAACTACTCTCATATATTCCTAATAGTATTAAGAGACTAATTAATTAAAAGAGTTTAATTAATTATTCTTAATAAGATTAGGAGCCTAATTAATTAAAGGAGTTTAATTAATTAAAATAAAACTCAATTCCTTAACAATGGGTTGCCTACATCTATAAATAAGATGTGAAAGACGTGAATACGTAATTTCATAAAAAGACGTGAATACGTAATTTCAATAGTTGGGAGAGTACACCATTTTCTATGAGAGATAGAAAGACTAACATTTTGCCAAATACCCATTTTCTTGCTTGAATCTTTCTTCTTCCTTGGTGGATCACCTCTAGAGGCCAAACACTTGGGTGGCTAACATTAATCAAAGGAAGGAACCAAACCCTGTGAATTCAAGTTGAACGCGAAAAAGATTTGGAGGTGAACTTGTACTTGAGGAAGCTCGAATCTTCAAGGGTATGATTTTTGTTCTTTATCTTTTCATTCAATTAATAATTGTGCATAAAGGATGATCCGGGTATATGGTTTGTAAAATTTTAAAACTCTAATTTTTCATACTTCCGCTTATTTTGTGCAATTTGATTGCGTTCATGAATTATTACAAACCTAACACGACCAAGGTCTGGCCTGACCTGGGCTGAAGTCAAAAGTCAACGGCCTGGCCTGGCCAAAGCCCAAGGCCTGACAGGCCCAGGCCAGGCCAGACCAGGCCGGCCTGTTGTGCATGCCTAATCCAATGCAATAAAACAACATCTCTAATATTTAATATAAGTATTGTGTATGCACAACAAACTCATATTAAATACTTGACACTATTACTTCACCATGCTAGAAGATTACGTTCGAAATTCTAAATGTCCTGGTACTTAATCGACTTAATATTTATTTTCTTGAGGAATTTTGTTATTAATAGTCTTATTTTATTTAGCATGCATACAAATATATATATATATATATATATATATATATATATATATATAGAGAGAGAGAGAGAGAGTCCGGTTCCAGTTCCGGTCCGGACGTCCGGATTTTAGTAGCGTCCGGACCTTTTTTTTATACAACTAAAAAAAATAAAAATAATTATGGAACTTGAATTTTTACATAATACAGTGTTTTGTGTGTGATTTGGATACCTATAACAAAATATATCTGTACAGTCTGTGCAGACTGTACATACATTTTTTGGTATAGGTGTATAAAACACGCCCTAAACATTATATTATGGAAAAATTTCAGTTCCATAATTTTTTTTAGTTGTTTTAAAAAAAATAAAAAAAAAATTTGGTCCGTCTTTTACTCCAGTCCGGGCGTCCGGACTGGACCCCCGTTGTATATATATATATATACACACACACACACATCATATTAAATACTAGCTGGGTCCCGTGCCTCCGGCACTGTATGGACAATATGATTTATCTCAAATTTTGAACGACCAAAATAATTTATTGAGTGAGCGGGAAATTTAAAGTCATTTGTATTTTATTAAATTATTATTAGATTATTAGATAGATAGATGTATTTTATATTAGATAGATAGATGTATTTTATTATATAGATGTATGAACGGTGGGATTTATCTCAAACTTTGGACGGCCCAGATGATTTATTGAGTGAGCGGAAAATTCAAAATCATTTGTATTTTATTAGATAGATATATATTTATATATAGTAATATATTAATACGTTAATCAATTCTTTTAAGTTAGATGTGAACTCTAATTTATATTTTAACCCACACACCCCCCCCCCCCCCCACACACACACACACACACACACACACACACACACACATATATATATATATATATATCTGGTTAATATAAAGTTTATTTTTAGGTAATTTGGTCAATTGACCCATAGTATGTGTGTTATATAACATCGCATGCGTGTCAATATTTTATTAATCAATTGACTAACATATTCAAAAATAAATTTTAATCGCTTCCCATATATATATTCTGTAATATCTGTAGTCTATGAATAATGAATGAGCTTGCACAATATACATAGAGGGAGAATGGGCAGACCAACTTTTCCTTTTCCTTCGGAAAAATTCTAACAAAGGCTGGCTGATCAACTCATCAACCAGGGGAATGTTTCTGTAACTCTCTTTTACGCACACACGCTCACACAGAATATATATATATATATATATATATATATATATATATATATATATATGTATGTATGTACGTACTATGGAAAAGAAAGGAATCCAATTGATATTGATGAGATCTTGAAGGTGGTCCCTATATATAGCTAGGTTATTTTCTTTGCTAGTACGTAACCATGCAGAATAAAAATGTCCTTCCCATGTGTTTCAGAAGGGACTGTTATTTTCTGTGTAAGACTTCTCCTTTTAGTGTAAACATTGTAATGAAAGACTATGTACAGTAAACATTGTTTGTTTGCGTTTAAATAAACATTTCAAATAGAAATTTCAACGTACCCCTAAAAACTTCATTCCTCTTTTAACTTATGGATGGAGTGGCGAAACTATAATATTTTTAAAAGGAGATTAAAATATATTAATAAAAAAAATTATTTATTGATGTTTATAGTGTTTTTTTTAAATTTATTTTACGCAAATATAGTATTTCACATCATCTTATTTTAACCATTATAAACCTATGAGTTGTGAATCTAATAACTTTAATATATATATATATATATATATATATATATATATATATATATATATATGAGATTCCATCCACAGCAACCGGTTGTTGGGGAGCAACCCATTTTGGCCCAGCCGCTACAACCTGTACCGGCCTTAGACAATTTTTTTTTATAAGCCGCTACAAGTTGTAGCGGCTGGGCCAAAAGGGATTTCTCCCAACAACCGGTTGCTGTGGATGGATACCCTATATATATATATATATTAATTTTCTCCGAACTATGAGACTATTAATCAGACTTTAAATTTTTTAGTCAACTGATTAGTTACAAATTATAATATTATATATTCAAAACTTTATATTGTGGTTCTGGTCATCTTTTTTGGAGACAACTGAGAGTAACCACTGAAAACAAAAAAAATGAATTAAGTTATTCTCATTTATAAAAAAAATTAATACCAATGTATGATTAAGTCAGTAAGACAAATGAGTGTAATATTAATTAATTAATTATCAAATTTATTTAACATTATTTTATCTTATAATAATATTGTTAATTTATTATAATTGAAAAGACATGAAAAAAAATAAATAAATTAATATCATCTCATAACAAAGATCAAATTTAACTAATATTAACATATTTCAGATTACAGAATTGAGGGATCATATAACCCCTCTAGACCCCTAATTCATCCCATGTATGGATATGTCTTAATTACTTATTTTTTGATGATCCGTATAATATTCGATGTGTTAATTTGTGAATTTAAACACATTCTAAAATTTTGTGAATGTGATTTTATAATGAATTAGTGATCATATAGTGCTTCTTTGATTAAAAAAATGTTTAGTGTTTGTAATTTCAAACGTGCTCTAAAATTTTATTTGTTTTATTTCAAGTAGAAGAGTTTATTTAATTCACTAAAGCAAGGTGCGTTTGGAGCATATAACTAGTACTACAAAAATTATAAAAACTAGGAACTAAATAAATTCTAAAACTATCTTATTTTATTTTATTTTATTTATTATTAATTTTTAACTGAAATCTTATTATTCCTGTCCAAGTAATGAATTCAAAAACCTCTTTACACCCAAAATTTGATGATTAGTTGACTAGTTGTTTTGCATTTCTATCTTAGACGTTATTACTCCCTCCATTTCATAAAAATAGATTTTTAGAAGAAAAAAACAATTCTATATTGTATTAATAATTTTTATTTTTTCATAAAGAAACAATGATTCACACATATTATTATAAAAATGGAGAGATTATTTACGATGGATTAGTTCTCTAAATGTATCAAGTGTAATTTTTTAGTTTTCAATATTACCTCAAGTATTAAATATAACTTTGATTTTCTTACTATTTTTTGCTTAATAAATAAAACTCTTTTTTCAATACAAGAAAAATATATATAAATAATTGATATTATATTTAATATTACACATTTATTTTCTTAATACTTGTGTATAACTCTAAAACGACTTATATTAAAGAACGGAGGGAGTACATATATATCTATATAATAAAATACAATTGATTTTGAATTTCCGGCTCACCCTAATAAATTATCTGGGCTGTTCAAAATTTTGGATAAATCTCAGCGTCCAATGCAGTGCCGGAAGCACGCGACATAGCTAGTATATATATATATATATAGAGAGAGAGAAGGAAAGATGAGAGAGAGGGAGTGAAATAGAGTGGTCCAGTCATGGTTGTAGTATATATGAGATTCTCCAGCAGAAGAAGCTATCATCATGATAACTACGACTCTCCACCCTTTCTTTCTGCTCAGTCTGCTCACACTTTACTTTCTCCACAATCCATATTTCTCATCATTAACCCCCGCCTGCAGCTAGCTCATATAAATATATATATATATATATATATATGATATAGGTACACTTGACAGATAGCTATAGAAACAGAAGCAGATGAGCTTAGCATCATCTGGCATAGGCTTAGAGTGGGGTTTCTTAATTTTTAACATGACGAGCTTAGCATCATCTGGCATAGGCTTAGAGAGGGGTTTCTAAATTTTAACATGATGATATTGATCAACTCAGAGCGTTCTCTCTCTCTTCCCCTCTCCCCTCTCCCCTCTCCCCTCTCCCCTCTCTATATATCATTCCTCAAGGTAGAACTGTAAATAGAATTTAAAATATTCCATATTCACTTCAAAAATTGGTATTTGTATTGACATCAAAGCGGATATTATGCGTATTATTTAGTAAAAAAAATATTATGTATATTTGAATGAATCGAATATTATCCATATTAATTAACAAAAAAATATTATTTGCATTTATATTTGTCCAAAACAAATACAAATAAAAATATATGCATATTTATATTCCTTAATATTCGTATCTATAATATTAATATATATTTATATACACATATACATACATATACATGTATAAATCTCTTATTTGTATACAATATAACAGAAAGTATTAACATCAATTGATTATACATTTTTTATGAATATTTTATGATATACAATCTAAAAAAATTACTTATGAATATTATAAATAGTTTTACTATTTTATTTGGTTTATTGTACATTATTTCTAATTTTTATTTGATAAAGTAAAAAAAAAATTGGTTATTAATAATATTGTGCAAAAAAAAAGAGTTTTAAAATTTTATTTTAAACAGATGCAAATACGTATATGCAGATAGTTAATATATTTATCCATATTATAGTGTACGAAACACATATGAATAATATTTGTATTCAAATATTATCCATCATATACGAATATAAATTCTTTATATTGTATATATGTTGAATATAGATATATGGATATAAAATTTTATTTTTAGATATAAATGTAGATACATTTAAAAATATTCGTAAAGGTCACTCGACTAACTAATTAGCTAGCCAATTAACAAAAAGTAGGACAAATCATATTTTATGAATTGAATAACCATGTCTATGACCTTTTACTTGCTTGTGGCATGGTTTAGCTAAAAGATTTAATAGAGTTAAATCTTATATATAATTAGCTATATATATGCATGCATATAACATGGGTACTCCTCCTAATAATAAATAGTCTATAGTTAGGTTTTTTTTAGCAATATTAACTAAAGAGACAAAAAGATATATATATAGAAAACTGATCAGGTCCGGACTCCCGGACCTGATCAAATCCGGACCCAAATTTTTTTTTTTTTTTGTAGAAAAAAAATAAATTATGGAACTGAAATTTTTCTATAATACAGTGTTTTGGGTGTGTTTTTAATACCTACACCAACCAATGTATGTACAGTCTGCCCAGACTGTATAGACATATTTTGTTATAGGCATCCAAATCACGCCCAAAACAGTGTTTTATGTAAAAATTTCAATTCCATAATTATTTTTTTTAGTTGTTTCAAAAAAAAAAAGGTCCGTATTTTAGTACAGTCCGGGATCCCGGACTGGATCCGGACTGTATATATATATATATATATATATATATATATATATCTAATAAAACACAAATGATTTTGAATTTCCCGCTCATTCAATAAATCATCTGGGCCATTCAAAGTTTGGGATAAATCTCACCATCCATCTATCTAATAAAATACAATCTATCTAATTCTATCTATCTATATCTATATTCTATATATCTAATTATATCTAATAAAATACAAATAATTTTGAATTTCCCGCTCACTCAATAAATCATCTAGGACGTCCAAAGTTTGGAATAAATCCCACCATCCATCTATCTAATAAAATACAAATAATTTTAAATTTCTCGCTCACTCAATAAATCATTTGGGTCGTCCAAAATTTGGAATAAATCCCAACGTCCATAGTGCCGGAGGCACGAGACTGTTGGTAGTATATTTACAATACATGTATATTAAGAATAACCATAGGACATTTTCCTAGCTTGTGTCCTGAAAAAAACAAGTAGCCTAGCTGGATAATTAATTGAGATTAATAAAAAGGGTTTAAACATATACATTATAACATTACATATGCATTTCCTAGAATTAATGAATACTTGTGATAATGGTTAACACATTATGATCATGTTTATTGACAAGAATTATATTTAGAATATGAGTATTAATTTTAAGTATCTTGTTTATTTTCAAATTTAGATTTGAGAATATTAGTTTGAGGATTATAAAATGACTTAATAGTTTGAATTATAATTATAATCTCGGGATTATAATCTTAAGTTATGTTTGTTTACAAAGATTATACTTGAAATATAAATATTTATCTCAAGTGTCTTGTTTGTTTTCAAATTTAGACTTGAGACTATTAATCTACAAATTATAAAATGACTTAATAGTCTTTGGATTATAATTATAATTCGGGATAATAAACCTAGAATTAATAGTCTTGGGATTATAATCACATAGATTATAATTTCGTGATTATAATCCTTACAAATAAATATAACCTTAAAATTAATAATCTTGAAATTATAATCCTTGTAAAACAAACATTGTTTATGACTACAATCTACAGAAAAATAAAAAGAACAGATATACATTAACCATCTTAATAACTATTAAGAATAGCCATATGACATTTTCCTAGCTTGTGACATGAAACAAAACAAGTGGCCTACATAAGATTAACAGGATTAACAGGAGTCGGAGTTGAAAAGAAGATTCTTCACTTTAAACATTTACTCTTGCATTATATATGCATTCTTAAGCACGGGTATATTTCTCATAGTTAGTCAAAGATCATAACTAGGCTGTTCTTGGACAACTCAGGGAGAAAAAAAATGAAAAAAAGAGAAGAAGACAGATATACATTAACTATATGTTAAGAATATATATTTATATATATAATTTTTTACAGCTTGTGACATGAAACAGATGGTCTATCTACAAAGATTAAAATAGGGCTTAAACTTATACCATATACTGATATACATTTCCTAAACATGGGTATTTCTCATCATACTACTACATAACATATATAACTAGGGTTTGGTAGACAATTTAAAGGAAAAATTAGGATAAATAGCCGTATGGTTCTGACCCAGCGGCGATAACTCTTGCATCATGATTCCATGAGGTCAATGGTTCGATTCTTTGGGTGTTTGAGTATTCTTTAGGGGTGTGTGTGCACGAAAATTAGCAAAAAAATAATTAAAAAAATTAGGACAAATATACTCCCTCCATGGCCTAGATGGGAAATGAGTTATGTAGGATTTTAATGTATACTATATAGTAATATAAAATAATTACTACTAATTAACATGGCCTAGATGGGAAATAATTTCCATAGGATAGCTAAGTTTTGTAACTTTTATGTTGTCATATACTGTACTCCATTTGGGTAGTTTCATCTCAAATGGTTCATTGGAAGATGGGTGTTAAATTTAAGTTGCAACAGATTTTTCAGTACTACCCTTGTTACACGTGTACAGATAAGATGTGAGTCTCATACAATAAATCTGATAATTCTGGGTGATGGAGTCATTTCCCAGAAGCATACCAGTACAGTAGTACTAATAATATTATGCTACTATTATTTATCTGCAAAGAAAACATCAAATCTTGAAAACAGAAACCCTAACAAAGAAGTAGATCAATAAGAAGAAGATAGTTTACTTGGTTCAGACTTTATAATTTACAATACTACCCTCCATGATATAATATTAAGAACTTAATGTAAATCAATCAATTAGCTAGCTAATATAATGTCACATAAAATACCACACAACAAATTAAATCAAATCAAATGTACGCCCACATAAACTATACAGATATGAACAATATAAGGAATATGCTTGGCTCCTCATACGCCATCCACGGAGCCATCGATGTGCCGGTGAGATCTGCAAATGGCATACAGGGAGCCAGGCATATATGTATATACATCTTTATGCATGTATGTATGTATGTATCCATTGTATTAATTCATGCTCAAAATTGTTTGACATATGTATGTATATTTGGAAGTGCTCGAAATTTCTCCATTTGTCATGTTGAACAAATAGGGAAATTCGTAGCGCAATAGAAAGGATATTTGTGCTCCAAATTTGTCCGTTTTCGCATCACAAATGGAGAAATTTGGAGCGCAAATATCATTTAATTTCCTATATGTTTTGTATATCAGTAGATGTAATTAAGTTATAACTAACAAATTACCTCAAATCAGGATCACTGCAAGCAAGATGAAGAAGGATAAGTAAAGGGTTTGGAATATATATTTGGGAGGATCGAGAATTAAGAAGGAAGAGATTTAGAAGATCAAATTGAGTGCCAAAATGAAATGGAAAATGAAGGTTTTTATAAGCCCAAATATTAATTACTCCTTTTATCTCAACAAATGAAATGATGAAACCCCCTGCCTTTTGAATTGGCATAAATTTGATCTGCTAATCTTGGTAGGGGATTTTTGTGAGATAAAGAAGGAAGGTGTGGGGTTGAGCTTGCACCCCAGCCTACCCTCTAAATATAGACACAACATTGTAGAGAGAGAAAATCTTTTTAGAGAGAGAGAGAGAGAGAGTTTCAATGGGGTTGTGTTAGTAACCACGCAATTTCCTAAGAAAGCTTGCTTTCTCTCTTATGGTGGTTTGAAATTTCTCTACTTTTTTGTGGGTCGTAAAGCAAAGCAAAGGTTGCTTTTCTCTTCTGAAGCTCATTTGTCTGGGAGTGTTTGGAGTACATGGATTCCTATTCTCTCTCTCTCTCTCTCTCTCTCTCTCTCTACTTTCTCTCTACTTTAAATAAACAAAAAGTAAAAAAGAAAACACCATAACAATAATTTGTTATCTTCTTTTCCCCCCATCACTTCCTTTCTTTCTTTGTTCTTTTCCTTTCTCTCTCGTCATATACCTCGAATCCCCTCCAACATATTTTTCCACCAAGTTTTCTCCCTATACATATGACGCCACAAGAATTATTTTTAGCAACGTAATATTATTATTACTATTATTTTGATGAATATAATTATATCATTATAAACTTAATATTCTAATTTATGATTAAATATGTATCGAAAGAAAAAAGCTCACCAATCTCATGTTATATTAATTATTAAGATAATCAATTAAATATAAGATAAATATTTAATTATGATTTTGATAGTATCATTATAGCTGTTAAATTATTAAATATGTATTTAAATAATAAATTGTTGATATATAATCAAATTTGAATGCAATATAGATTTATTTAGTTATGATTATGAGCCAAACAATCATTTTAATTTTATTGAAGTTTCTTGTGGAATTCTACATTAGCGTTTATATTAACAAAATTTGCTTAAAATTCTAATCTAATTATAACTATGAAACTCAAACTTTAATAAGTTTTAATTTAGTTATGACAATTAGTTAGTAATAAAACCACTATAATTTCTCAACTAATTGTATAGTTATAGTTATTATATTTTTTTAAAAAAATTCACATATATTATTAATATAATTATTGTGTGATTCGGTAAATTTTCAAATTTTAATAAATTAAATTAAGTGATAGATGAAGAGATTTTTTCAATTTTTTAACATCTTAATAAAATTGCAATAACATAATTCTTCTATATATAATTTATTAATCTCAAATAAAATTGTTATAAAAAAATTTAAAAAATTTAAAAATGTTCTAATTGGTTTTCTATTCCAATTAGAGATAGGAATATTTTTAAATTTGTATGGTATTTAATTGATACAAATTAAATTTGGATAATACTTGTGAGAATAGGAAAGCTGAACTAAAAAAATTGTAAAATCAAGCCAAAGTTATGTTTTTAATTATATAGTAATAGTAATTATATAGTTGATTAGAGGAAAGGAATAACGGAGGGATCCTCATCAAATAAAATAGTAATAAATTTTCATTCCACACGATTTGTTTAAAGTAATAAAGCCTGTTACTTCATTCTTATTGCACTCAAAACAACAAATAATAATAAATCCAAATGTATACATACATAACCAACTGTTTGTGATTATCTAACAAGAAGTCCTCCATTATATATAAGTTATAGTTATCTTTATTTAATTAGACATTATTTTATTTTTATTATTAATAAATAAATAAATCACACGTTATATTACACTGGTGATTATACTTAAATCTCCTACATAAATAACGTGGTCACATGCAAATGATTACACACTTGGTGGTGTCCTACATTACTTTAGACAAAAAACACACAAAATGAGTTTAGGTTAAAAGGTTATGTAAACACCAATCTGCCCCCCTAAGAGAGAGAGAGATAAGGCACTTGCTCATCACACTAGCACAGTTCATGCCAGGAATCAAAATTTTGCAATAATATCTGTTGATATTAATAGGACAAAAAAATAAAATTTTAAAGACGATATAATTAATTTATACTGGTGAGAAATCACACCATGAATTTTCAATAAATTAAATAGTTGTAGTATTCTCATACTTTTTGTGTTGTTAATATCACAATTCCCTTCATGTACGATTTTCCAATTGAACAGTCAAAATCTCATGGGAGGGAATCTTTTGCTGTCAATATAAGGTCACCAATGGAATATTAGGGTTTGACACCAAAACAACAATGCAGTCAGGGTTTGTGCGATATTCTTTTCTATGCTATGAGATTAATTACCTTTGTTCTTGTTTTTACTCCTAAATAAATATACTTCTAATTCATAGCTCATAGATAATTTGTTTGTTGTTTGATCCATTTATTCATTTAGAAATTATATTGTTTGATCTCCATTCAACGTGGGATTTGACTGAAAATTGCTTTAACATACTTATTAATTGCATGCCTTCAAATTGGTGAATTAATCAACATGATTATGATCTATATGTGGAGAATTAAGATGGGGAATAAACTAGGCTGCTTCATTAATTGATTAAACAATAAGCATCTTTGTTCCATACACGAGTACATAGCACTTGGCCATTGACCTACCAAAAATTAGCTTATTCGCAATTAAGATCAAATTAAATGAGCAATAAAGATAGTAATTGTGTTTTCAGCATAAAACCATATATATATATATATATATATATATATATATATATATATATATATATATATATATATATTGATCAATATTAGATGATGGATATATCAACGTACCAAAGGGTTTGAGCATGTGCATGATTTGATATAAAGACTATACTTTGGACATGAAATGTCATTTTAGAAGTTTTACATTATTTCAAGGAGTTTTTCTACGCTGACCGGTTTTTGGCGACCGGACAATTTTATTTTATTTTTTTTTAAAATATCTCCCAAATAATTTATAAGATTTATTGGAACTGAATTTTTTACTGTACAGACATATTTTTTACATGTATCCAAATGACATTCAAAACACTTTATTCTGTAAAAAATTCAGTTCCAATAAATCTTATAAATTATTTGGGAGATATTTAAAAAAAAAAAAAAAAAATTGGACCGGTCGCCAAACAATGTCCCCCTAGAATTTTCCTATTTCAAGACAAATCTTATAGCTATATATATATATATATATATATATATATATATATATCTGAAAAATTATTATTCAAAGCAAATTGTGGAAATACTTTTTATCAAAGTCAAAGAAATATGAAGACAAGATCCATAAAAGGGAGTTTTGAAGGAGATGGTAGGTAGGCTCAGCTCCCCTACAAATGTCTCAAGTCAAAAATTCAAACAAACTTGAAGTGTTTACAAATTGTCAAAAGGCTATGTACAGAGTAACATGCTTTGTCCACACTGATTAGACAAAATAATTGAATACTCAAATTGCATCAAAACAGCCTACTTTAAATATTTTAACTAATTAAGTGGTCTTTGAATATATATATATATATATATATATATATATATATATATATATATATAGTCTGGATCTTAAGTTCACCCCTTATCTAACTCACCTTGCTCACTTTCTTTTAGCGACGAACCGTGCGACAATTCGGTCCATCGTTATATATAGAACCGTCGTCTTAGCTTTTTAGCGATAGACAACATATAACGACGATTCTATATATAGTGACGAACCGAATTGTCGTCCGGTCCGTCGTTAAAGGAAGGTGAACAAGGTGAGCTAGATAAGGAGTGAGCTTAAGATCCAGACTGTATATATACATACATACATACATACATATATATATATATGGGGTTCCATCCACAGCAACCGGTTGCTGTGGAGCAACCTCTTTTTTGGCCTGTTGAAATTATTTTTTTTTATTTTTTTGCTCCAGCCGAAATTTTAACAGGCCAAAAAAGGGGTTGCTTCACAGCAACCGGTTGCTGTGGATGGAACCCCTATATATATATATATATATATATGGAGAACGGATCTAAAGTATTACTCTTAAATAACACTCTTTTATTAAAATTACGTCGTTTTGGATATTCTTTTAAAAAATAAGTGGGGTCGCGAGTGATATTTTTATAAATAAAAGGAAAGTAAGTGGGACCACTCTATTTTAATATTATTTTGTATTTTAAAAGAATTTTCAAAACGACATAATTTTAATAAATGAATGTTATTTAAGACAGTATTTTTAAAGAGGAGTATTTTAGATCCGTTCTGTATATATATGTATATGTTTGTGTGCGCGCTAATTAATTAGGAAGAAATTTGGTATGATTTTGATGGTTTAAACACTAACAACTCATTGTAATTAAAATTTTGAATATATATATATATATATATATATATATATATATATATATATGTGTGTGTGTGTGTGTGTGTGTGTGTGTGTGTGTGTGTGTGTGTGTGTGTGTGCGCGCGCGCATCCATAACAATCGGTTACTATGAAACTATTCTAACAACTCAAAAATGAACAAGCCAATACAAGTTGTAGTGGCTGAGACAATTAAATTGTGACATGCCACAACTTGTAGCGGCTGAGACAACTTCAACATAATAATATTAATATTTTATAATATTAGTATTAATAATATTAATATTAATAAATATAATAACTAATATGAATATTAATACTAGTATTACTATTATTTTTATTAATATAAATATTAATAATATTAGTAACTAATATTAATATTAATCAAACTATGTTTCTAATAATTTACTCCATCCGTACCTAATAGAACCTAATACATGAGTAAATTAGTTATGGATGGGGTAAATTATTGAAACTACATAGTTGGATTAATATTAGTTGAAAGTTGTCATAGTCGCTACAAACTACAGTGACATGTCCTAATTTAATTGTCTAAGCCACTATAACTTATATATAATGACTTGTTCCTTTTTTTGAGTTGCTGGAATAGTTTTCTAATAATCGGTTGTTATGGATACATACCAGTATATATGCGGGCGTGCGGGCGTGCGGGCGTGCGGGCGTGCGGGCGTGCGGGCGGGCGGGCGAGAATTTTGATATGATTTTGATGGTTTAAACCTAACAAGTCATAGTAATTAAAATTTTGACCAAATTTGATGTTAATATATATACAAGCCTAGCTAGCTAGCTATGCTGCATATGCAATTAATTAAATAATTATTTGCTGTCAAATATATATTCAAATATTCCCATTCTCTATCTTGAATCAGGCAGTCTGGTTATGGTACTGATGCACACATGCTAGCATGTCCCTCATATCTACCACAATTCGCTTTCGTTTTATGTCTTTTTCGACCGTGTATCCAAGTAGGTCAATCCCCCACTTTTTTAACGTGTTCGAAAACTTTTTCTATTTTCTAATCCTGTGGGAATATTTTAGATATTTTTATTAGAATATTTAATATGTTTCATATTACGTAGTATAATTTATGTATGTTAGGTACGTATTTGTAATTAATTATTAAGTTGTGTGGTACCGAAATTGGTTATGCAATTATATTTCTTTTGTACCTGACTGACTACATATTGCATTGCCCAGTTGGAAATATATAGTATTGTTATTAGTGCAAAGACTCACTTTAGTTGCACTAGTGACCATCATCATGCGGTAAACTAGCTATTATATTTCAGAAAAGGGCTTAATTAATTTCTCTAAATCTTTTGTCTTAGTCGAAAATTAGTGTTTTACACGACTACAAGATCAAAGTCTAACTCATACCAAGGTTTTTGCTAAGTTGGTAGACTAAGCTTCCCCGAAACCAGGAGGTATAGGTAGGACTGTTCACCGGTAATTAACCGGACTGAACCGGGTCGAACTGGACCGTACTGAATACCGCATTAAGTCGAAATTGGATACCGATACTGGTACTAGTTGGACCGTTTTACCGAACCGGTTGGCCGGTCCGCAACCGGTACGGTACTGGTTCGAACCTACTTTTGTACCGGTTGTTTCTCAACCCTGTTTCCATGAATTTTTGTAAAAAATCCTAAATTACAAACACATTCTCAACTGATCCAAGCACTGAAGCACATTCAACTGATGAGAGATGCACATTCAACTGATCCAAGCACATTCAAGTACTAAGTCTACTAGCAGATTACAATTTACAATTACAAGCATATCCAAGTCCAACTGAACATCAACTGACATACAATTACAAGCACATTCATGATTCAACTAATCCAAATGAGTACTTATAAGTCCATGATTTCCTTACACAACTATAATCCAAAATTTTAACTTGACATAAAAGAGAGCCACAACAGGTAACAACAGACCTAGCAAGTTAGCAATAGTCTTGAAGCCCAACAACTAGCAGTAGCCCAAGTGCCAACAACATTAGCCCAACAACAGTCCCGAAGCAACAACAAAGCCACAATTACTGATGAGAGATGAAGTTTGTCAAACAAAATAACAAAGTTTTCATTCAAATTCGAATTTCTTTTAACCTGTTAAAAGAACACAAGTTACAAGGTGGGGGACAATACAAGCACTATGTATTAATTAATTAATTTTACATTTTAAACAATACAAGCAGCACTATAAGATTCTACATTAAGGTCCTATAAACAAGACAACTGCTACAACTACAAGTGTTCTGGAGTTAAATTCCTGCTACAACTAATGGTCAGAAAATGGTTTCACGAACATATCAACTCTGGAAAAAGGGAATCAGTATGATTGAAGGAATACTCCAACAACACAAATGGACTAAGGAAGGTGTTCAATTATCAAAATAGATTGAATCCCAACATCCCACAACTGATATCTCAAAAAATATCTCAGAACTAAGCAAATGAATTCATGAACTAAGCAAGAAATAATAGAAAAGTTTGCCAAGCAAAACTAAGTTCTACATATTAGTGTCAAGCAAGAAATAATATCATTGAAGCTAGAATTTGAAACTTAATTGGTCATTAAAACCCTAAACTTAAATTTCAAAAGAAAAAGTTCAAATCAGAACTTTTTAAGACATGATTTCAGAATAAAACCTTCAAATTGGTGTATTCAGGAGTGAGAGAGAAAGAGTGAGAACTAAAATCAAACGAATAGAAAGTAAAATTACATAAACCTAGCTGAAGAATGCATATTAGAAGATAGCCGGAGTTGGAATTAGAAAAATTACCTAAGCAAAGCTAGCCGGAGCTTGGAGGGAGAGGCGGAGAGCCGGAGAGAAGATAGCCGGAGGGAGAGGCGGAGAGCCGAGAGCCTGAGGCTGAGAGTGAGGGGGACTGAGAGGATTGTAGTCGTAGATGGAGTAGCGACTGCCGACTAGCGAGCAGAGTGACTGAGTGAGACAAGCAAAGAGCGAAGTAGCGAACAAAGAAAGTAGAAACCCTAGATCTATTTGGAAAGTGGAAAGTGACTAAGTCTGAAGACTGAAGAGTAAGTGAAGAGAAGTAGACTAGTAGAGAACTCAGAAGTCAGAACTGATCTGTAAAAATTAAAATTAGCAATCAAGTAAATAACCGGTATAACCGGTCCGATTCGGTTAATACCAAACCATTTCTCCCACGAACCGAAGCCGGAATCGTTTAGCCGGTATATACCGAATATTTTTATCGGAAACGAACCGTTTCAAATTTATCCCGAACCGCCCGGTTCGGACCGGTTCGGTTCGCCTAAAACCGAAAAAACCAGTTTTTTTGCCCACACCTAGGTATAGGTTTGAATCTCTACGGTGACCAAGTAAGATGTGTTGTGTTTAATTTTAGTCAAAAAATAATCAAAAATAAAATAAAGGTCTAACAAATACTCAAGAACGTCTCACAGATGCCTGTAAATTTACTCTCACACTCCCTTCCTCGCACCCTGGAGTTGATACTTGGGCCCATCGAACCATGAGCTTTGATACCATTTTGTAGCGGAATTGAACGATCCATCCCACATCAATTCATCACCATGCAGCGCACACCTGTGTAGACTGACTCAATAATTATGTTAGATCACCTCCTTACCTAAAAGGTTAACCTATTAGGTTCAGGCTCTACCATACTTATTAACCCATCTACACTATTGAATTTATCCAATGTGAGATTCATGTGAAATATCCCAACACTAGTGTTATCCTTTTCATTCAAATCCCGCCAAGTCTTAATTATATCTAGCATTAGCTTTATCCCTATTGAATGTAAACAACAAACCTATACCAAGGTTTTAAATAAGTTGGTGGACTAGGCTTCCCGCAAAGCAGGAGGTATAGATTTGAATCTTGACAGTGACCAAGTAAGGTGTGTCAGGAATAAGCAGGTGAATGATATTCCTATTTATATGTGATTTGATTATGATATATGAATGAATATGCAAGTATGCTTGCATTAAAAAAAGTTGTAAAGTCCTTTGATAGATAATAGAAACATATGTGCAAGGACTTAGAATGAATTGATCAAATGTGTTAGGTTGATCCTACATAAGCAAAACAGTTTTGTAAAGTCCTTAAAAAGAAATGATGTTCAAGGACTATAAATATAGAAAGATCAAGCATGTTAAGTTGATCGTATGATGTAATAGATAGGCTTGTCTGATCGTCGAGCACTGCACCAGAAATCTTAGTCTGCCAGGAGAGTCAAGGAAAACTCGAGAGCTATCGAGGTAGAATCATAGTCTGCAAGATAGTTGATCTCGGAGTTCGTAGACTTCTAGGAGAGACGAGGAAGGATAGTAGTGTATCGAGGAGAACTTCTTCAGGACCGTAGTCTGCTGAGGAAGTCATGTTTTGAATCATAGAGATAGCCTACCTACGAGCCAACCGAGTATCTGCCTAAATCCATATCAAGAATAGTAGACTACACTCAGAGTTGTAGAGTCTACTAATAGTATCAAAGGCAGAGATCATAGTCGAGCAAGATTAGATGAAGACAACAAACACAATGATAGAAATCGTAGAGTGTTAAGATCTGATCTCAGAGTCGTAGTGTCTGCACAGCCAAAGCTGAATCGTAGACTGCAGAAATAAGACCTCAACAGATGTGCTCACAATTCCAAGGCAGAATCGTAGAGCAAATACGATTCTCAACTAATGTGTACTCCCAGAATATCCAAAGGAATGAAGCCTCTGGTTGGCACTGAATAGATTCGTCCCACCTAAAGGAAACCAGAGAGCACTCAACGAATGGCATGTAAGCTAACAGGAGACCTAAGCACCAACCCAATCTGCATCAAGATCGAGTTGTGAAGGCCATTCGAGATGAAGTCTTCCACAAGATGATCATAAGAAGACTTCAATAGCTGACTAAGGAATGTCAGCACATGCAGTAGCTGTCAAGTAGAAAGATGACAACGTTCTTGGAAGCAACCAAGATCGTAGTGTTTGCTAAATGAAAAAGGAACTGATGGAGTACACATTGAGATACTGATCAGCCTCTGAATAACAAGGCTAAAGTGATTAAGCATTGGGTCAGTCCATTGATGATAAGTGAACGGGAGATCACAAGGAGAAACCGAGCTGGACACGCCATAAATCTGAAGTGTCTTGTTATTCAGAAGAGGCCAGAGCAAGAAATCGAGCCATCAGTATCTGAGAACAGTCAAGGCAAACATAAGTGATGAAACACTGCACAAAAAGAGGAAGAGGTGTTCTACCCTAAAGAACAAGTAAACACTCCTCAAGAACGTAGTGTTGTGTCTACAAGTCAACAAGACACTACGATCAAGTCCATGAAGACATGCATCAGAATCGTAGAGTTCGAATAGCTGAAGACTGAAGCATTGGCAACAGGTTCAATCTGAACGGTAATATTCAGATAAGAGCTCATTGAGAGCATCGATACAAGGACAACCTCTGATCGAGAAATCAGAAGGGTGAAATAAAGTCGTCGACCTGCCCAAGATATCAAAGTGTCATATATGACAGGGTTGGTGAAATAGTAGACTGCCAGTGTCAGGAAGTCAGAAAAAGATGTCATGTCACATCTGCAGTCTACACCAAATAACTCGAGATCTGCGAAGAAATTTGAATAGCTTTCAACGGCTACTTTTCAACGGGAAGATTGGGAAGCAGTATAAATTAACAGAGCTTCAAAGATCAAGAGTTGCTGATGATTGTATTTTTACAGAATCGTTGAGTTGGTGAATGCTATTGTTGACTCTACTAGTTCCACCAAAGATCAATAGAACAAGTCTCAATGACAATGAGACTACCAAGGTGGAAGTGAAGCATCTTTGATGAAGGACTCATACAGATCAAAGCTTCAATCAACAAAGATGAGAATGCCACTAAAGATGGCAGCCAAGCTGAGAGCCGAGAAGGCCAAAAAGATAGCATTCAAAAAAGTGGCCGAGTACAAAGAAGATCAAGAGAGCCACTCTACAGATCACCAAGAACCGAAAGCTTAAAATGAACAAGTGCAGAACCATATCTGCAAAGTATTCAAGAAGGGTTCAGGGATTGCTAAGTGTCAGACAAAGACTACTAAAAACACTGAGACTTAGCAAACTCAGATGGTGATGGTACAAAGCTGACATAAGATGAAGATAAGCTGAAAAGAGTAAAGATCAGCTGCACCAAAGAAGATGTGGTCCGGACTCGAAGCTGAAAGCAAAGAGGATCACACTAAGCTGCTAAGTACAAAAGATGTTCAGAGCTTAATGACATCTTAGTAGCTCAGTACCAGCAACATCAACAACTACAACAATAAGAAGCCAGGGCCTAAGGGGTCATTGTCCGAAGGGACTAAATGAAGTTCCAAGCCTGCTAGGCTTGAAGAGTTCCTAGGGAACTAGAGAAGTTCCAAGGCTACTTGCCTTGAATAGTTCTTAGTGAACTGAAGTCCCAAGGCTGCTGGCCTTGAAGAAATCTTAGTAATTCAGGGTGCTGCCCTTCCTTTGTGGAAATCCTTCTAGTTGAAAGCAGAAGAGTGGATTAGGAGCTTAAGTCTCTGAACCACTTAAAACCCCTTGTGTCTTTTACTTTATGTCATTTACGTTATGTACATTAACTGCTATAACTGCTATATATGTTATAACTACTTACCACTGAACTAACTCTACGAACAATGTATGTATGATTATGAATATATCAATGAATGAGATCTTTTACTTATTCCGTTGTGCTTGAAAAGATTCTTATGTTTTTCACATGCTAAATTATTAGCAATACAAAATAAATCAGAACAGTATTCAAAAGAAAAAGGATCTATTCAACCCCCCCTTCTAGATCTATTGTGCCTACTGGGAACTAACAATTGGTATCAAAGCAGGTTCTCATGCTATATTCAAAAGCTAATCGCTTTGAGTCTGATCCTAGGCACAAACATTGTTTTAAAGCTTAGTTTAGTAGTAAGTTGCTTGTTGTATGCAAATGAGCTCACACGTTGGAAATGTTGTGTATAAGTAAATGTGCATATACACCTGAAGCTGCTCAGATTGGTCCATTTTCTTGATTGCCATATCAACAAGACCAATCCTCACCCACTGTCAATCCTGTTGTCTGAAGACCAGGCTAGAAAGCTCAAGAAACATCAACAGAAAAGATTCGAACATCCACCAGCCTGAAAGGATGAAAGGGCCATACATGCTAAGTAATGCTTATCCAGAGAAGAAAGAAGAACTTCTCAAACATGTGTCTGGCCAACCTGCAGCTGGATGTAAACCTTGTGAACTCAATGATGTAAAAGAAATTAGAAATACTGACACTCTCTTAGCTTGCATCTTTAAGACCATGACTGATTGACAGGAGATCAACTAGAGCAACTAGTTATCAGGAGAAAATGAAAAAACATGCACATCAATGCCTAAACTCAGAATATCTAATGGCTGTTAAGAAACTAATAGCAAAAAGGTATGGTTCCTCATTAATATAGATATGAACATCATATTTTCACCTTACTTATGAACTATAACAGTTTTCCCTCAAGTATTCATAATCTATCTAAAAAGGTAAAGAGAGAAAGTACACTGATAATGGAAACTCAAATGCCTATAAACTTTCTCTCCATCCAAGTTTTAGGTTGAAGATGATAACTTAAAAGAGACCTGAAATGGTTTTAAGAGCCTCACAGGTCGATTGAATGTGAAAGTAATATTTGATGATGGGTTAATGTGCTTCGTACATCCCATGGTCTAAGTGTTTAATGACACACATAGTATGATCAGATCTACAAGAAAATCTTGAAGATTCATAGAAACTGATCACCTCCATGAATCAACCAGATGCTAATAAATCGTAGAGTTGATTATCACTCTGTGAACATTTAAACCATGTGAACATAACATGGCAAATGATGAAACCATCAAAGATAAGAGTGGTTTTTTAAAATAACAAATCTCACACACACTCACTATCATGCATCTCAAAATGTATTATCTAAATTAGTTACATGCATGAATATGACTGATGGTAAATAATATGATGATTATCCAAATATATGAGGAAAATGGGTTTAAAAAACTAACCTAGTAGGATCCATTTAACCATAGGTACCAAAAATAGAAATTTATAACCTACAGGTACCTGGTCCATCTGACTACACTAAGGAATGCTAAAGTAAAAGACTTCAGTTAAGAAGAGTCAACCAGCAGAAGGCTTAGGACAATTCAGAAATTATTCTGACAAAATTCCTACATATTAAAGCCTAGTCCTTAAAGACCTGCTGAGCTAATCTAAATGAAGCTCACATGGCTACTGATATTTGTATGGAAGCAAGCCATTCAACAAAAGAAGAAAAGGGTCTTATATGCTCAATCAGGCAAAACATCAATTATGAGGAACTCATTATGGGAGCAGAACTCAGCAAGCACAAACTGACAAGGAATACTACGTTCTTAGTGCTGTCAAAGGATCGTAGAATGATCAACCCTGAAAATGCCCATTTCTATGATACAAGAAGATTTAATGACTTTAACCAAAATGAGATATGCATGGTTGCCTTCTGCTACACATGAAGAAGAAGAACTTAGGTCTCTCTGAGAAGACAGCATCAACTATGGGGGAGCAATAATCTGCTAACAGTACAAAAGCTCTAAACCATCAGAGATATATTATGAAGCTGCGTACCAGCTACAGAGTCCCAAAACCCTGTGGTTGATGAACCAAATGAAGATCCATAGTCAGTAGGAACATCTCAAAACTGTACTACTGATAGCCTTTCAGCCACCCAACTCAAAATCGTGGAGTACCTACGATCAAACATCTGATCGTAGTGCAAGAGCAGGAGGACACCACAATTACAGCCAGTGCAAATGTCTAAAGTTGGAAGAGGGACTCCCCAACAGAAAAGGTCAAATGAGATATCAGTGCAAATCACTTCTAAAGTATTTCATTTGGAAAGCGCCTCAGGGACAAACCTGACTCTTAGCTCACTCTAAGAGTTTAGCCCTTCCTGAGTTACCTTGACCCAGAAGGAATGCTTAGTAAAGTTAATCTAAAGGACCAAGTCAGTCATCGATTATAGAATAAAGTTTTGAGAGAACTCAACGATCGTGATGCAATCTCAACGATAGTAGTGAAAACTCAACAATCATAGAAGCAGACTCGACGATCACAGACTTACTAGAAGAACGAGACAATTTCTCTACCATTTTGAAGTATGAGGAGATTAGTTCTAATACAGTTTGGAAAGACATCTTGAAAACGCACATTAGAACTTAAGTACCCAAACTGGCTTGAGGTACATCAGTGGTTGAGCTATGCAGTTTCAACATGAGGAAAAGTTTCAACATCTTGAAAACGCACATTAGAACTTAAGTACCCAAACTGGCTTGGGGTACATCAGTGGTTGAGCTATGTAGTTTCAACATGAGGAAAAGTGTCAAAATCATCCATTGTAACTTCCTTCAGAGAATTGATCATTGAGCCAACAAGGAAAATGTAGAGTCAATAGTTGTCCTATCATGATACTCTACGAACTAAAGAAGTCAAAGGTCAATTCACGTCAATCAAACATCCACTCTTCTGAAATAGACAGCTAACTGAAAAGTTACTAGGGAGTTACAGCTTGTTACTGGGCATCGTGCAACCAATGACGAGTTAACACATCATAACGTATGCAGTGTAAGAAAGAACTGCCATAAAGACAGATTCAAATCTGCAAACAGTTATCAGAACCTCTTCATTTTCAAACCCTAGAACCCTTTCAAAGCTTAAATCGTATTAAATCTCCAGAACCCAAATAACAATCAGCTGTCTCTCATAAATCTCTTCGAATCAACACCCATTACTCCTTGAATCCTCTAATGGCAGACTGGCGAGTAATCACTGGCATTCAGCTAGGAACCAAGTCATTTGAAAATTCCGAGAAAAAGTTCAGGGATATTCTCTAACTTGTGAAGGAGGCAGGGTTCTCAGAATGTCTTGAGGTGAACACACGAATATATGGTGACCTGGTCAAAGAGTTTCATTCAAACGCAACAATAAATTCTGGGATTTTCTCCACCAAGGTTAAGGGTCAGACACTGAAACTAAGTTCTTCTGACATCAATCAATGCTTAGACCTTCTTGACCAAGATCTGAAAAGCCTGGAAGAGATCGACACTGAAAAAGCTAAGAAGATTATGCAGTACAAAAGAAACCCTAGTCTGAAGGACATGAAAAAAAGGAGTTTCCTGAAGAATATGAGTTCCTTGCTGAAATAGAGTTCCTTGCTGAAATAGTGGGTAAATGTATCTTATGCAAAGACACTGCTCATTATACTGTGATTGATCAACAGCTGAAGATCATGTCTGCTATAGTCCTGAAGGAACATATCAACTATGGATTTGTCCTGCTTGACCATATGTCTAAGTGGCTGGATAAGGAAGAAAAGAAAAGGTCAACTTAAAAACCACTCACAAAGGTTTTTCATGGGAGATTTTTAAGTATCATCCTGAAGAAAAGGTTGAAGAATAAAATCAAGGATGATGAGGGAGAGATTCTTAATGTTCACAAAATTATGTCTCCTTAGCTGTTCGTAAACTAGAAGAAAAACCCAAAGGAAAACAACAGGTTAACTACAACAGAAAGCAGCATAAAGATCTCTGAAAAGAAGAGAAAGGCAAAGGAGGAAGAAAGCTTTGAGTCTGGTGACTCCACACCAGTTGCTGCCACATCAGCAAGCAAGAACCCTAAGAATATGAAGAATGTTAAGGCTTCATCAAGCCATGTCTCCACTGTTATGAAGAAACAAGGAACAAAAGAAGAACCAACTTCAACTACTGTAAATCTAAAAAGGAGAAAAAGTAACAAATTACTTCAGGAACCCTCAAGAAAGAAAGCTAAGGTGGTAAACAAACCAGCCCCAGTTCCCCAGGGAAGTCCATCCAATCAAGAAGAACATAAAGAGTCTGAAGATGAGAAAGGAATTGAAAGTTCAAAAATTGAATCCTTAAAGTGCAAGTCCAGAAATAAGGAAGGAGTTGAATCTGTGAAAGAAAAAGCCAAGTCTGATGGTGAAGAAAAAGGATGTGCAAGCTCTACGGTTAACTCTTAGAGCATTCACTCTGATGATAAAGAAAGGCTGCAGGCTAACAGAACAATATCCTCCACAACAATCGCTCTAACAAATCCAAAAGATGTAGAGTCTGAGGAAGAAAAACATGCCCATACTACTGCTGAACATCAAGCTAGCCTGTTAAATTGCACAATCAAATTGCACAAAATATGCGGAAACGTGGAAAATCAGAGTTTTAAATTTTTACAAACCATAAACCCGGATCACCCTTTATGCACAATTATTAATTAAACGAAAAGATAAAGAATAAAATCATACCCTTGAAGATCGAGCTTCCTCAGGTACAAGTTCACCTCCAAATCCTTTCGCGTTCAACTTGAATCCACCGGGATTGGTTCCTTCCTTTGATCAACGTTAGCCACCCAAGTGTTTGGCCTCTAGAGGTGATCCACCAAGGAAGAACAAGAATTCAAGAAGATGGGTATTTGGCTCAAACCCTAGTTTTCTATCTCTATAGAAAAAGGGGCGTACTCTCCAACAACTGGAATAACGTATTATATTTTTGATATCTGATATAAGACTCATCTTATAAAGATATCAAGTAACTCTATTAAAATAAGGTATTATTTATTTAATTAAACTCTTTTAATTAAATGGGCTCCCTAATCTTATTAGGGATAATTAATTAAACTCCTTTAATTAATTTTCTCTCCTAATCCTATTAGGAATAAATGAGAGTACTTATATTAAATTAATTCCTAAACTCTTTTTGAAATTAAAATAATAATAATTGTAATAATATTAATAAGACTCCTCTTATTAATTTATATTTAATATTTCTAAAATATTAAATAATAAATATTAAGCTATTTAATTTATTCTATCACCATAGATTAAATTAAATATACTTAACATATTATTACGATTATGCCATTAACTTCTTAAATAATTATTCTTCCTTGTATGGTGTGACCCTTTAGGTTCTCCATATTAAACTGGTTGTAAATAAATCAATTAGAACGATTCTAATCTTATTTAAATAAATAAATTAAACTAATAATTTATTTAAATAAATAATATTTATTCTACAATAAGGATAAGCCTCCCTAGCGATCAACGACTTTCCAGATAATATAGATTTCAACATTAATCATAAAAGAACCTTTGAGTAAATAGTTACCGTACAATTCAATCCTTCCACCATACAATGTCCCAATTAAATATAAGACATGGAATTACTGTCAAGTCTTATTTTATTTAATTATATGTATTTCGACTCTTAAATGCACAACTCCAAATAATGCAAATTAGAAACTCCTTTCTAATTTCATTCTGCCTTGGCCAAGGACTACTGGGTTGTCATTTATCGAATCACATAGGACATTTCTCTTCTTTTACTAGAAGTGGTAGATTCTTTATTGATCATACATTATCTCCATGTATAACTTATTATACCCAAGCATATCCTTTGATATACCCTAAGGGTCTTAAGGAATAAGTCAAAGTATAACTCATCATACACAAGATACTATGATGATCTCAAGTCCAAGGATCACTTGTACTACTATCACTACATGAATTCCTATTGACAGACAAGTAAAACTCCATTAGGTATTCCTTAGCGAGCCACGTTCAGTGAACTTATTCTCTAATAAGCACCTACATACTTGCTTTAGTGTCTCCACACAAATGATCATGAGATCAATCATCCTCATCAAATGATCAAGCAACGTATGTACCAATCTATCCGGATTCACTAATCCCCAATTTAGTAATCCAACGATTGGGAACTATTTTAGTTTTAAGCTTTCTAAGAATTTAGATCTCATTAGAATGATCATCATCATTATTCTAAAAGCATTGCTTAAAACTATGGGTTTATCACATATTATAAAACAGCATCATGTAGATAATTTAAAAGCCTTTAATAAATTAATACTTTTTATTAATAAATGAATAAGATTGTTACAAAGTATATGTTTTATCATCAAACATGATTGGCTTGTGTGCATACTACTTTCATGTGAAAGCTCTACGGTTAACTCTCAGAGCATTCACTCTGATGATAAAGAAAGGCTGCAGGCTAACACAACAATATCCTCCACAACAATCGCTCTAACAAATCCAAAAGATGTAGAGTCTGAGGAAGAAAAACATGCCCATACTACTGCTGATCATCAAGCTAGCCCGTCCGGTGATGTAAATGAAGATGATTCTGAAGAATAAGGACATGCCCCTGTCAATGATGAAAATCAAGAAAGCTTGTCTGATGACTCAAATGCCTCAGAGTCTAAAGAGGAAGGAGAGTCTGACTCTCAAATTGCTGAACCACCAAGGAGAAGGAAGAGCCACAGACTACTGGCTAAATTTGCCTCTAACAAGAAAAATGGTCACTCTACTATAGTCATTGAGGTAAGTGATGATGAATCTGATGAAGAAAATGATGAAGATGGAATTAGTGATGAATCCAAGGAAGATACTGCTGAAGAAGGTTCTAAAAATGAAATTCAACAAGAAGACTTCACTGAAGAATCTGTGAAGGAAGTCAGCGAGATTCTGGATCAAAAAGGGAAGAAATAGGGAAAGCGTCTGATTCTACACTTTAGGAATTAGAGGAACCAGAATACTATCATGTTCTCTCTCTAGCCAGAATCAACAGAAGAATAGTGGTGGAAGTTTTTGATGAACCACCAGCTGAACCAGAAGCAAGATGGATAAGTCATGGAAATGATCAACTTCGAGTTTTAAGGATGACTACATATGAAGTACTTTATAATTTGAAAAATATGGAGTTAGATTGCACAACAATATTGTACAACTCTGAAGATCCTCTGATAAGATGGTTCTTCCCATAGATGCCGTGGTTAAAGGCTCATATTGATAAGGATGAGAGCTATTTCAGCTGGTGTTACTCTCAATTTCCAAATCTAGAGCTGGTGTCACAAAACTTCCCAAAGGTAAAGAAGTTTACAACCATGATGATCAATGACAAGCCTCACTACAAGATCTATAGACAAGCTGGAAATCACTATATTCCCTATGATCATAGAGTTGACACTGAAGGCAGAAGGACTATAGCCAAAGGAATAATTGTAGAGTCTGTTTACTCTTCCATTGATGATGTTCAAATTCAAATTAAGAAGTCTCCATCTGCCCAAGCTCAGATATCTAACATCCCTTCATCTTCCAATATCTGTTGGTACTCAACGATTTCTCAGATTGTCAACACTTTCCACAATCTATCCAAGGATGAAAATCATAGAGTCCAAGCTAGTGTTCAACAAGAAGCTGTCAGATCAGATGACGGGGAATTCCTTCACTAGTATGACCTACCTAAGTTTATTTGGTATTTAGTTGGTCGGTCAGAATATAGGGATAATATGTGGCATGTCAATTAACCCTTATTTTGAAACTATATTCTAGAATGATATCTGAAATATAGGAGATGAGAAATGGGAAAATCATGATAGAGAGGAAATAACCGAAAAGGTACAATCCGAAAAGAAAGCAAAGTCTTCTCATTTCTTCGAACTTCCAGGTACGTAAATTTCGAGGGCGAAATTTCATAAGGAGGGGAGATTGTGAGACCTCGAATTTTATGAAATGAAAGTATTCAAAATTTCTTATAATTATTTTGTTATTTAGTAAAAGGTTAAATTGAGAAAGGGTTAAAGTTAAGGGTAATATGTGAAATTTTTTGCAAAGTAAGCAAGTTGTTATAAAATATTCTTTTTGTCGGAGAATATTCGTACGACGGCACAATCATTGGTGGACCCCACAACGTAAGTATTGTCGTAGTTAGAAAACGACAGAATTATCTTTTTATAAAAATAACGGCGAAAGTGTTACCGTTAAAACTGTTGAACTAATCAGTAGTAAAAGTAAAGTAATACGCGTGGTTTCATAGTAGCACACGATATTGATTATCGATGCTTACGTGAGAAGTCACTCAGTTATACTCAATTATTGCTACAATAATTGCTGCATCATATCTATCATATTATTGATTCAATTATTGTCACAGTATCATCTGCATAATATTTTATATTATTAAATCAATAATTGAGACGACAAAGTTATTCATATTATTATTTTCAATATTGACAATGTCTAGAAGTTCTGTCAAGAAGAGGTTTGGTCACCTAATTGCGCGCCAATAAGGAGAAATCCTTATCGGAAAGCCCCCTCTTTCCTAGGAACGACATGATTGTTAAATATTGTGAGTTATAATATTAATGATGAATAAGTTCGTGTTGATTAAAGATGAAATTGATAGTTCCATTGTGTGGGAATTTTTAGTGTTAGTGGAAATAGACATTTATTTCGATAATAATTGATGCTTGGAGGTTATATTGACCAATCGGGTAATTAACCAATTAAATGAGAAATTAATTGCTATTGATTCACATGATTATAACTATTTGTTCACATGTGTGTACTATTGATTCACATTCTTGTACTATTAGGGGAGTTAGTGCAAGATTGATAATACTTACATGACTAAGTTAAAAATGGAGGTATAGATGGGGACACTATACTGTAATTCGTATTTTTAAATATTTTGAACTATTGATTCACATGATTTACTATTAGGGGAGGTTGTGCAAGTTTGATAATACTTGCATGACTAAATTAAAAATGAATGAAAAGATGAGGGTATTATACTGTAATATTTCGAGCCCCAAAATGTGCAATTATGAAAACTATATTTTCTATAAATAGAAGCTCATTCCTTCATTATCTTTCACCAATTCACTAAGTCCCACAAGAGCAATTATTATAGAGAAATTATAGAGAGAAAGCTGTAGGGAGAAAGAAGAAGCGAAGTCTGCTACTTCACTATTCCAGTATCCAGTCTTCTTCTGAGGTAAAGGATATCATTATTGTGTAAGGGGTATTATTCTTTTGTATTCATGAAGAGAGCTTCTGTTATTCCATTCTTTATTATTATGTTGGAATAACATATCTATGCGAAGTACCGCATATATGGTGAAATTCTTCTATTATTCCATTCTTTATTATTATGTTGGAATAACCTGTCTATGCGAAGTATCGCATACATGGTGAAATTCTTCTGTTATTCCATTCTTTATTATTCTGTTGGAATATCCTGTCTATGCGTATTACGCATGACCTGGTTCCATTCTTTATTATTCTGTTGGAATAGTCTGTTTGTGCGGTCTATCGTATGCCTGGTGAATTCTTTTGTTATTCCATTCTTTATTATTCTGTTGGAATAACCTGTCTATGTGGATTACCGCATGCATGGTGAATGATCCTTCGTATTCATTTTTTTATTAAATTGTGGAAATGATCTGTTTACGTGGATTACCGCATGACGGGTGAAAATCCATTTGCAGTTTCGTATATTCTATTATACTCGTCTGGGATATCATTTCTTTTGTACTCGTCATGAAATATCTTTTTCTTTGGTATTTTTCTATTACGAGTTACTATTCACCCGATTACTATTCACTCAAGTATTCGGGCCAGAGTACTATTCATGAGTTACTATTCATAGGTTACTATTCACCCGATTATTATTCACTCTAGTATCATTCACTTGGGCATTCGAGACACTTTTCGTGTCGGGGTGCTATTCACGGGGTACTATTCCCGAAGTACTATTCACGAGGTACTATTCACCCGAAAAATATATTTCTTTTCTGTCCAAATTATTTTTGGTACATGAATATTATTCTTGAATTTTACTCTACAAAGCAGTATCATGTTGACAATTTAGACGTTATTGATTTCTGGATAAATTAAATTATAAATCTTTAAAAATTTTCCTTGAACTTGTTTTATTGAATTATTATGTCATTGTCATCATCCTCATGTTTATATTGTGATTAAAGTCATCTTTGGCTTACGTGCATAGATGGACTTGGTATGATTATGACCAGAGATTATTCGGTATAATCATGACCGTAATGTAATGAATGATGTAGTAAAAGTCCTCATTGGCCTGTAGTTCATTGATGGACAGTTGTTGGTATAATTATGACTAGGGATTATTCGGTATAATCATGACTATTGATGATTACATGAATATCCTTGGCCCGTAGTGCAGGGATGATTCGATGATGTGGTTTATTTATTAAGCTGAGTCTCAACGATAAAGTTGATGAAAAACTTTTTAAATCATAGAAGATAGTAGATTTTATGCTCTACTTGACTCTTCTAATGGATTGCTTATTTTTGCTTAAAATTGTTATTCTGTAAATGGTTAAATTGATAAAAAATTAAAGTTAAGGGTGATATATAATTTTTTTTTTCATAATAAGCATGTGGTTATAAAATACTCATTGTTGTTGGGGAATATTCGTTTGGTCGTGGAATATTCTTGCTGTCGGAGAATATTCGTACGACGGCGCAGCCATTTGTGGGCCCCATAACAGAATAACTGTCGGATGAAGAAAATGACAAGTTTAAGTTTTTATAAATAACAACATAGTTGTTACCGTTAACATTGTTGGAATACCTGGTGGTTAAAATACAGTAATACGCGTGGTTGCACAGTAGCACACGGTATTGCATAGTATTTTTGATTATTGATTCTTACGTAAGAAGACACTACTCAATTATCGTTACAGTAAACACTGTTCAATATTTTATTTTATTGATTCAATAATTGCTACGTTGATATTTTATATTATTGTTGTTTCAATAATTTTCACTGCACAGTATTTCCCATTATCGGATCAATAATTCATATTAATTGAATAATATTATTAGATAACATTATTGGCGATATCTAGAAAGTTCTGTCGAGAAAAGGAGTTAGGTCATTTAATTGCGCGCCAGTAAGAAGAAATTCTTATCGGAAAACCTCCTCTTTCTTGGGAACAACTTGGTTGTCATTATTGTGATTCTGTAATATTATTTGTGAATAATTAATTATTGATTTATATGATAAGAAATATTTTTTTATGTGGATATAAATGATGAATTAATGCTGAGGTGTTCTATATTTTGTTGAAATGGAGGAATTCTTAGAAAAGTGACAATTGTTGAAAATTGATATTTTGTCTTTTCTGATAAAATAATTCATTACAAATATATTATTATATTACATTATAAATGTATAATGTGATAATATAATAATATAATAATGGTGATATTTTTACACTAAATTCACGGTGCATGAATCAAATGAGAGAAATCTAGAAATCAAAAGAACAAAATATGGGATTTTCAGACAAATTAGTTCATTACTTGATTTTGTAAAATCCATAACTCTTTGTGTATAATGAATTAGGAGATGAGCCATATATCAAAAGAAAGCCCTGGTAATAAGCAAACCGTAGACTGTTTATTGTGGAATAAGCAAACCGTAGACTGTTTATTGGAATCACCCAAAAATTTATTGTGGATTTTTCGTGGTGACTGTTTGAATGAAACTGGTTCGAATGACTCATAATCCGAAAAATCAGTGTTCTTGAGATATATTGCATGAGTTATAATTTTTAATCCGACCGTTGGATCGTTGTGATTTTTGAATATGTTATACATATATAAGTTAAGTATAAGTCCACAAATTTTGAACCGTTAAAAATTAACGTATGATTTGTTATGAATTTTAAGAGGTGACTGATTCAGAAATTATTTTTATAAAGGATTTTTGGTGGAGATTTCTAGAAGGTGGGACCCACTTTTGATTGTTGTGGAAGTTCGCTGATTTTTGGTGGGCCCCACTTGTGGTGGCCGAGTTTTATTCAAAATGGCATGCGTAGAATTTTTTTATTAATATTTTATTAATTTAGTCTCCTTTGGCGTTCTAACATTTTTCTATAAATAGGTGCTTAGGTTAGAATTGAAAATCACACCAGAAACATAAGTTTTCTTTCTTTATATTATCGAGCGCATTTTTGTGAGTATTTAGATACTTTGAGAGTTGCTATTCAGTACAAGTTTCATTCGGCTTTACATCCGATATTCAGTTAGAAATACTGCTCTTTTGAGGTAAGGGATTGTAAGTGTTATTATGTTTTTCAGTTTCGTAATTTTTCCAACCTTCAAAAATTCTGAAAAAATTTGAAATGATAATTTGATGAGTTTTCTAGATTGTGTCCAAAAATAAGATTTTTGGATGTATAGATTAGAAGTTATGAATTTTATGAGAAAAGACTTTTTTAAAAGTAAACCCTTATAATTCCTTGTGGTTAAATCCAAAATTGGTGAAATATTTATTGGGAGTACATGTATATAACAACAGTATACTCTATAAATTTCAGAATTTTTGGTACAAAAGTAAAATTTATGATAAATGTCTAAATATTCGGTAGTTTTGGCCATATGAAAAATAGTAAATAAATTTTAGAAATTCCAAGAAAAATATATGTTCAATATGGGACTATATTATGCTAAATCTTAGAAAAGAAATTTTTTTGGGACTGATTTAATATTTTTCATGAAAATGGACTAGTTATGAGTAAATGAATTAAATATGTTATGTGAAGTAAGAAAATTGAAAAATAGGATTTTATGTCTTGAGAATACCATATAAGGTATATGCAGATTTTTGAAGAGGATTTTGGTTATTGGTGATAAAATTTTATGAGTTTGGCATTTTTGGATGATTAAATGCATTAATTAGTAAAGTGTAAACAATTAAAATAAATTGTTTATAAATTTAAGAAATGAGTAAAATATTGTGATAATATTAATAATATTAGATTATGAGATTATTAAGTGATTTATAACATTTGGATTAAGGTGTTATGAAATTATTGATTTAAAATATTATTTAATGATTAATAATATTAGTAAATGAATTTAATTTTATTATATAATGAATAATATTAAATGGAGTTTATAATATAATGAATAATGTTATTATCTTCATTAAATATTCGTTGAAACATTATTTTCTGTTCAAATCATTTTTGATATAATATTATTCTTGAATTTTACTCCACAAAGCAGTATCATATTGACAATTTGGATATTATTGAATTCTGAATAAATTAAATTGTTAAAGTATTTAAAAATTTATTTTTTATCTCATGTGATTGATTCTTTATATCCTTGTCATAATCCTCATGCTTATATTGTGATGAAAGTCATCTTTGGTCCGTAGTGCATAGATGGACTGTTGTTCATTGGTTTTACAGTTGTTTGCCTTTGGCCTGTAGTAAGAAGAACTGTTGATTGATATCGTTGGCCTGAGGTGCAAAGATGACCTGTTGTTGAATATCTTTGGTCTGTAGTGCAAAGATGACCTGTTGTTGAATATCTTTGGCCTGTAGTGCAAAGATGAACTGTTAATGAAAATCTTTGGCCTATAGTGCAAAGTTGAATTTATTAGTATGATTATGAACAGGAACTGTGATTTGGTATAACCATGATCGTTGATGTTTTAGGTAAAGACAGGTGATGAAAATTATATTCGTCCTGAATGAGAAGAGGAATTTAGAACCACAATTATGATTATGAGTTATTCACATGTTTATGGATAGGAACTGTTGATTGATGTTGCAGGGATAAAATTTGTTGGTGAACTTTTAACATGGAAAAGATAATGGACTTTATGGTCTATTTGACTTTTCTAATGGATTGTTCATTCTGCTGCAACTAAGGTTGAAAAGATTTATCATCTACCATATGTTTTAAATATCCGATTTATTACTGACGAAGGCTATTGATAATTTAATTATCTTTAGTTATGATATTCTTTACTGGGCTATTTGTACTCACCCTTTTGCTTCACAATTCCTTTCAGGTAATAAGAGTGTAGCTGGGTCGAACGAGGATAATAGGGGAATAGAACGGTGGTCTATAGTTGTTGAGGTTCTCTCTAAACAGTATGAAAATAATTTTATTGAGAACTTTAGATAAGTGTGTTGTATTTTATACATTATTTAATAGTTATATTTGGTTAATCAAATAGGGTGATACGAACCTACTTTGGAAGGGTGTTTTGCCACTATCATACAAGATGTCTAATAACATACAACCTCGTGTTATCATAAGACAGGGTTGTGCTCATCCACTTGCTGAGTATATCTACGAGCACTACCTATATAATCTTGGAGTTTGGTTGAAATATAATTCTCAATTGCAGACAGTGGAGATAGTTATATGTCAAGAGAAGACTCACTATTGGAAAGAGCATGATAGTAATTTTCTCATTTTTCTTTGGGGTCTATTGGATCAACCAAGGATAATTCTCCAGTTATATGATATCTATTATAACATAGATGCTTGGCCTCCCATGTACGAAGGTTTCATTGAGCATTTCCCAAAGATTTTAATTTCTAAACCAGTTATTGATTGTACCTTTATGTAAGGTGCCATTGTGACATGCTATACAAAGTTGGGATGAGATTTACAGTTGGTATATATTTTTATCAAAACTCACATTATATGTGTTGTTGTATTTTGCACGACAATTGTAATAATGAAGTTGTATTTATTTTCTGTACCATGTATTTTGCGACTTAGAATAGGTTGGGTGATTTGGACCTATTTTGGGGGCGTCACGGTTGGTATCAGAGCTTAGGGATATGGTCTCTGGCGGATATCGGAGAATAAAACTAGGAGGGGAGGGATGAGTAAACCCTTCGCTAGTGTGTCCTACCTAAGCTGAATTTTCTCACTTGAGTTGAGAAATTGTGATATGTCAAATAACCTTTGTTTTGAATGTGACTCCCCCAAAATAAGTATACATCACCCATCTAGGGTCGCCATAAAATACACTACTGACAACTTCATTTATACAACTGTAGTGCAAAATACGACGACAAGTATACTGTGAGTTTTAATACAAATGTATGTAACTCTCATGGTACCTCGACCACAACCTTACAATGGTACGTTACATAAAAGTACAGTCAAAAATTATTTTAGAAATTAAAATCTTTGGGAAGTGCTCAAGGAAACCTTCGTACATAGGAGGCCATAAATCTAAGTTATGATAGATATCATATGTCTAGAGAATTATCCTTGGTTGACCCAATAGACCCCAAAGAAAAATGAGAAGATTACTAACATGTTCCTTCCCATGGTGAGTCTTCTCTTGACATATAACTATCTCCACTGTCTCCAAGTGAAAATTATATTTCAAATAAACTCCAAGATCATATAGGTGGTGCTCGTAGATATACTCAGCAAGTGGATGTGTACAACCCTGTTTTATGATAACACGAGGTTGTATGTCATTAGACATCTTGTATGATAGTGACAAAGCACCCTTCCAAAGTTAGGTTCACCTCACCCTATTCGGTTCACCAAAATTAAATATCAAATGACCTATACAATACGACACACTTATCTAAAGTTCTCAATAAAATTATTTTAATACTATTTAGGGAGAACCTCAACAGCTATAAACCACCATTCTATTCTACTGTTATCCCCGCTTGACTCGGCAACACTCTTATTACCGAAAAGGAATTGTGAAGCAAAAAGGGTGAGCACAACTAGCCCAGTAAAGAATATCATGACTAAAGATAATTAAATTATCAATAGCCTTCGTCAATAATAAATCAGAGATTTAGAACATATGGTAGATGATAAAACTTTTCAACCATAGTTGCAGCAGAACGAGCAATCCATTAAAAGAGTCAAATAGACCATCAGGTCTATTATCTTTTCTATGTTAAAAGTCCACCAATAATGTTTTATCTATGTAACATCAATCAACAATTCCTGTCCACAATTATATGAATAACTCATAATCATAATTGTGATTCAGAATTCCTTTTCGCACCTAGGACGAAGATAATTTACATCACCTATCTTCACCTGAAACATAAAAATATATGGTTATACCAAATCACAATTCCTGCTCATAATCATACTAATAAATTCATCTTTGCACTACAGCCAAAGATATACAGCTGTAAAACCAATAATGCTGAGACTCAGCTTAATAGTATTAGGACCATGAATTATCCATGCACTACGGGCCAATGATATTCGTGTTATCAATTACGGTCATGATTATACCGAATAATCCTTGGTCATAATCATACCAAGTCCTTCTATGCACTACGGGCCAAAGATGACTTTTACCACATCATTTATAACATTAAGGTTATGATTATACCGAATAATTCCTGGTCATAATCATACAAAGTCCATCTATGCACTACAGGCCACAGATGACTTTCAACACAACACAAGCATGAGAATGATGACAATGATATAAGCATTAATCAAACGAAAATAAGATAAATATTAAAGACTTTAAATTTATCCAAATATTATCAATCACTTAATAAACTCATAATCTAATATTATTAATATTATAATAATATTTTAATCACTTCTTAAACTTATAAACAATTTATTTCAATTGTTTACACTTTACCAAATAATGCATTTAATCATTCAAAAATGTCATACTCATAAGATTTTATCTCATTTACTCATAACTAGATCATTTTCATGAAAAATAACAAATCAGTCCCAAAAATATTTCTTTTCTGGGATTTAGTAGAATATAGTCCCATATTGAACATATATTTTTCTCGGAATTTTTAAAATTTATTTACTATTTTTCAAAAATCAATTTCTAATTAATTCCTTAAGAAATTAGCTAACTCAAGTTTAACTCAAGAAATTCCCAAATTTTGGCAGGATCTTACACATGTTAACATGATCTTCCAGTTTAAATTTCATGGTCATCGGAGTTATAGAACTCTGGTTATAGCATTTTTCATCGAAAAAACCTAAATATTGAAATAGTCATAACTTGCTCATTTTAAGTCGGAATTAGCTCATTTTTGGACAGGAGTTACTTTATACCATATATTTCCATGTCCTAAAAGGCCATAATTTTTCTCACAAATTAAGTGGCCGAAACAGCCCTTACAAAATTTTGGGCAGTAACCTTTTTGGTATTTTTAGTTTCCGACTCCTTTGCTAAAATCAGTCCACACGAAAATCTGCAAAACCTTTTCCTGTGATTCCACTTGGATAAGTTAGAAAACTCATAGATCTAACTCTAGGACTTGACCACTCTTAAAAATTCAAAATATAATAGGAGATATGGTAAATTGAATTTCATATTCCATTTTCACCAAAATATAATTTTCAACCCTTTGTGATTTCTAAGAAACTTTCATGTTTTCACATAATAACCAACATAACTTATCATAACACTTACTAATACTACATATACCCATGATTTTCATCAATCCAATGCTTTTATTATGACTTTCCAAAATTTTTAAATGTCCAAAAAAATTATGAAACTGCAAATGGATTTTCGCCCGCCATGCGATAATCCACGTAGACAGATCATTTACATAATTTAATAAGGGATAAATACAAAAGATCATTCATCATGCATGTGGTAATCCACATAAACAGGTTATTCCAATAGAATAATAAAAAATAGAATAACAGAAGAATTCACCATGTATGCGATAGATCACACAGACAGTTTATTCCCAACAAAATAATAAATAATGGAACGAGGTCAGACGTAATTCGCATCGACAGGATATTCCAACAGAATAATAAAGAATGGAACAGGTCAGGTTTAATTCGCACCGACAGGATATTCCAACAGAATAATAAATAATAGAACCAGGTCATGCGTAAACGCACAGACAGGATATTCCGACATAATAATAAAGAATGGAATAATAGAAGAATTTCACCATGTATGCAGTACTTCTCATAAACAGGTTATTCCAACATAATAATAAGGAATGGAATAATAGAAGAATTTCACCATATATAGGGTAGTCCGCGTATACAGGTTATTCCAACAGAATAAAAAAAACGGAATAACAGAAGTTCTCTTCATGAATACGAAAGAAATAATACCTCTTACGAGTACAACAAATAATATCTCTTACCTTAGAATAAACTCGACATAAGAGTAGTGAAGTAGCAGAATACTTTTCTTCTTTCTCTCTATAGTTTCTCTCTCTAGAGTTTTAGTGAATTCGTAAGAAATAATGAAGAAATGAGCTTCTATTTATAGGAGAATGGACTGAATAGTAACTAATTCTTGAATGGTCCAGATTGATTTACTTTTAAACGGACGATCCAGATTGATTTAATAAAATATTTTAATAAAACAAAATCTTTTTAAATAAAATATATTCTATTCTATTTATAATCTAATAAAATGAATAACTTTATAAAAGTATTCTGTTTTATATAAAAAGATTTTACTATGCAAAACACTATGCATAATAGAATATAATATTTTTATTTATAGTCTAATAAAACGAATAACTTTATAAAAGTATTTTATTTTATATAAAAAGCTTTTCTGTTTTATTATATTAATAATACAAATAAAACAAAACTTCATCATCATTATTATAATTCACACTATTAATCGACCAGGTCGTTCTAAGGAAAGAGGGGGCTTTCCAATAAGAATTTCTCCCTATTAGCGCGCAATTAGGTGACCAAACCTCTCCTTAACAGAACTTCTAGACATCGTTAATATTGAAAATAATAATATTAACAACTTTTTTATCTCAATTATTGATTTAATGATATATAAAATATCGACAATAATTGAATCAAACTGAGTGACTTCTCACGTAAGCATTAATAATCAATACCGTGTGCTACTATGCAACCACGCATATTTTACCACCGATTATTTTATGATAACTTACTTACTTTGAAAAATTTTCAAATGTCGCCCTTATCTTCAAACTTTTATCAATTTAACTATTTACCCAAAATAGAAAAAATTGAATACTTTTATTTCATAAAATTCGGGATATCACATTGAAGCTGTATTCTAGAATGATATCACAAATACAGATGAGCAATGAGAAAATCACGATACAGAGGAGATGACCTAGAGAATACAATCGGAAAAGAAAGCAAGGTATTCTCAACTCTTCGAATTACCAGGTACGTAAATTTCGGGGACAAAATTTTATAAGAAGGGGAGATTGTAAGAGCCTGAATTTTATGAAATAAAAGTATTTAATTTTTCTTATAAATGTGATTTTCTGTAAATAGTTAAATTGATAAAAAAAATTAAAGTTTAGGGTGATATATGAATTTTTTTTAAAATAAGCAAGTGGCTATAAAATACTCATTGTTGTCGGGAAATATTCGTTTGGTCGTGAAATATTCTTATTGTCGGGGAATATTCGTACGACGGTGCAGCCATTTGTGGGCCCAATAACAGAATAACTTTCGGATGAAGAAAATGACAAGTTTGAGTGTTTATAAATAACGATGTAGTTGTTACCGTTAACACTGTTGGAATACATGGTGGTTAAAATACAGTAATACGCGCGGTTGAACAGTAGCAAACGGTATTGCATAGTATATTTGATTTTTGATTCTTACATAAGAAGGCACTACTCAATTATCGTTACAGTAAATATTGTTCAATATTTTATTTTATTGATTCAATAATTTCTTCGTTGATATTTTATATTATTATTGTTTCAATAATTGTCACTACACAGTATTTCCCATTATCGGATCAATAATTCATATTAATTGAATAATATTATTAGATAGTATTATTGGCGATGTGTAGAAAGTTCTATCGAGAAAAGGGGTTAGTTCATCTAATTGCACTCCAGTAAGGAGAAATCCTTATCCGAAAGCCCCCTCTTTCCTGGGAACAACCTGGTTGCCATTATTATGATTCTGTAATATTATTTATGAATAATTAATTATTACTTTATATGATAAGAAAATATTTATTTTATGTGAATATAAATGATATGCTGAGGTGTTTTATATTTTATCGGAATGGAGGAATTCTTAGAAAAGTGACAATTGTTGAAAATTGATATTTTGTCTTTTCTGATAAAATAATTCATTTAAATATATTATTATATTACATTATAAATGTATAATGTGATAATATAATAATATAATAATAGTGATATTTTTACACTAAATTCACGGTGCATGAATCAAATGAGAGAAATCTAGAAATCAAAAGAAGAACAAAATATGGGATTTTCAGAAAAATTAGTTCATTACTTGATTTTATAAAATCTATAACTCTTTGTGTATAATAAGTTAGGAGATGAGCCATATATCAAAAGAAAACCCCGGTAGTAAGATAACCGTAGAAATTGGAATCAACCAAAAATTCATTGTGAATTTTTCGTGGTGATTGTTTGAATGAAACTGGTACGAAGAACTCATAATCCAAAAAATCATTGTTCTTGAGATATATTGCGTGAGTTATAATTTTTAATCAGACCGTTAGATCGTTGTGATTGTTGGATATGTTATACATATATAAGTTGAGTATATGTCCACATATTTTGAACCGTTAAAAATTAACGTATAAGTTGTTATGAATTTTAAGAGGTGACTGAGTCGAAAATTATTTTTATAAATGATTTTTGGTGGAGATTTCTTGAAGGTGGGAACCACTTTTGGTTGTTGTGGAAGTTGACTGATTTTGGTGGGCCCCACTTGTGGTGGCTGAGTTTTATTCAAAATGGCATGCGTAGAATTTTTTATTAATATTTTATTAATTTAGTCTACTTTGGTGTTCTAGCATTTTTCTATAAATAGGTGCTTAGGTTAGAATTGAAAATCACACCAGAAACATAAGTTTTCTCTCTCTATATTATCGAACGTATTTTTGTGAGTATTTGGATAATTTGAGAGTTTCTATTCAGTGCAAGTTTCCTTCGGCTTTACATCTGATATTTCAGTCAGAATTACTGCTCTTTTGAGGTAAGAGATTGTAAGGGTTATTATGTTTTTTAGTTTCATAATTTTTTCGACCTTCAAAAATTCTGGAAAAATTTAAAATGATAATTTGATGAGTTTTCTAGATTGTGTCCAAAAATGGCGATTTTTGAATGTATAGATTAGGAGTTATGAATTTTATGAGAAAAGACTATTTTAAAAATAAACCCTTATAACTCCTTGTGGTTAACTCCAAAATCGGTGAAATTTTTATTGGGAGTACATGTATATAACAGCAGTACACTCTATAAATTTCGGAATTTTTGAACAAAAGTACAATTTATGATAAATGTCTAAATATTCGACAGTTTGGCCATATAAAAAATAGTAAATGAATTTTAGAAATTTCAAGAAAAATATATGTTCAATGTGGGACTATATTCTGCTAAATCCTAAAAAAGAAAATTTTCTGGGACTGATTTGGTATTTTTCATGAAAATGGACTAGTTATGAGTAAATGAATTAAATATGTTATGTGAAGTAAGAAAATTGAAAAATATGATTTTATGGCTTGAGAATACTATATAAGGTATATGCAGATTTTTTATGAGGGTTTTTGTTATTGGTGATGAAATCTTATAAGTTTGGCATTTTAGGATGATTAAATGCATTAATTAGTAAAGTGTAATTAATTAAAATAAATTATTTGTAAGTTTAAGATATGATTAAAATATTATGATAATATTAATAATATTAGATTATGAGATTATTAAGTGATTTATAACATTTGAATTAAGGTGTTATGAAATCATTGATTTAAAATATTATTTAATGATTAAGAATATTAGTAAATGAATTTAATTTTATTATATAATGAATAATATTAAATGGAGTTTATAATATAATGAATAATGTTATTATCTTTGTTAAATATTCGTTGAAATATTTTTTTCTGTTCAAATTATTTTTGATATAATATTATTCTTGAATTTTACTCTACAAAGCAATATCATGTTTATAATTTGGATATTATTGAATTCTGGATAAATTAAATTGTTAAAGTCTTTAAAAATTTATCATTTATCTCAAGTGATTGATTCTTTATATCCTTGTCATGATCCTCATGCTTATATTGTGATGTAAGTCATCTTTGGCCCGTAGTGCATAGATGGACTGTTGTTTATTGGTTTTACAGTTGTATGCCTTTGACATGTAGTGCAAAGAAGAACTGTTGATTGATATCTTTGGCCTGTAGTGCAAAGATGACCTGTTGAATATCTTTGGCTTGTAGTGCAAAGATGACTTGTTGTTGAATATCTTTGGCTCGTAGTGCAAAGATGACCTGTTATTGAATATCTTTGGCCTGTAGTGCAAAGATGACCTGTTGTTGAATATCTTTGGCCTGTAGTGCAAAGATGAACTGTTAATTAATATCTTTGGCCCGTAGTGCACAGATGAATTTATTAGTATGATTATGAATAGGAACTGTGATTTGGTATAACCATGATCTTTGATGTTTCAGGTAAAGACAGGTGATGAAAATTATCTTCGTCTTGGATGAGAAGAGGAATTTAGAACCACAATTATGATTATGAGTTATTCACATGATTGTGGATAGGAACTGTTGATTGATGTTACAGGGATAAAATATTGTTGGTGGACTTTTAACATGGAGAAAATAATGGACTTTATAATCTATTTGACTCTTCTAATGGATTGCTCGTTTCGCCGCAACTATGGTTGAAAAGTTTTATCATCTACCATATGTTCTAAATATTTGATTTATTACTGACGAAGGTTATTGATAATTTAATTATCTTTAGTTATAATATTCTTTACTAGGCTATTTGTGCTCACCCTTTTGCTTCAGAATTCCTTTTAGGTAATAAGAGTGTAGCTGGGTCGAATGGGGATAATAGGGGAATAGAACGGTGGTCTATAGTTGTTGAGGTTCTCCCTAAACAGTATGGAAATAATTTTATTGAGAACTTTAGATAAGTGTGTTATATTTTATACATCATTTAATAGTTATATTTGGTGAATCAAATAGGATGATACGAACCCAACTTTGGAAGGGTGTTTTGCCAATATCATACAAGATGTCTAATGATATACAACCTCGTGTTATCATAAGACAGGGTTGTGCACATCCATCTACTGAGTATATCTACGAGCACTACCTCTATAATCTTGGAGTTTGGTTGAAATATAATTCTCAATTGCAGACAGTGGAGATAGTTATATGTCAAGAGAAGACTCACCATTGGAAACAACATGATAGTAATCTTCTCATTTTTCTTTGGGGTCTATTGGATCAACCAAGGATAATTCTCCAGTCATATGATATCTATTATAACATAGATGCATGGCCTCCCATGTATGAAGGTTTCCTTGAGCATTTCTCAAAGATTTTAATTTCTAAAACAGTTACTGATTGTACCTTTATGTAAGGTGCCATTGTGACATGCTATCCAAAATTGGAATGAGAGTTACAGTTGGTATATATTCGTATCAAAACTCATAGCATATGTGTTGTTGTATTTTGCACGACAATTGTAATAATAAAGTTGTAGTTATTTTCTATACCATGTATTTGGCAACTTAGAATAAGTTGGGTGGTTTGGACCTATTTTGGGGGCGTCACACTCATGATCTTCACGGATTTTGGAATATATGAGAATGTCATCAATAAAAACCACCACAAAATGATCCAAATATTCCTTGAATACTCGGTTCATCATATCTATGAAGGCAGCAGGAGCATTAGTCAATCCAAAAGACATGACTAGGAATTCATAATTCCCGTACCTAATGCCCTTGAGCTAATCCCCATCATTTAATGATTTCTACAACATCATTCCAGCACCCAATCTCTTTTTAAAAAATATTGTGTTTCTTTCTTCCCAAATGTTCCACGCCCTATAAGCGATAATAATGATCGAGCCGCCATTTCTTCAATCTTGAGCTACCTGGGATGGAATCTACATCCATATAACATAACAGACCTTTGTACAATCGATCAAGCAATGAAATCTGCATTGTATGGAACACCAATGATGCTTAAACTGTGAAACCCTGAATTTTATGAAATGAAAGTATTCAATTTTCTTATAATTATTCTATTTAGTAAATGATTAAATTGATAAAAGGTTAAAGTTAAGGGTGATATGTGAAAATTTTTCAAAGTATGCAAGTTGTTATAAAATATTCGTTTGGTCGGGGAATATTCTTTTAGTCGGGGAATATCCGTAGGACGGCACAATCATTGGTGGACCCCACAACTGAAGTATTATCGTAGTAAAGAAACGATAGAATTATCTTTTTATAAAAATAACAACAAAAGTGTTACAGTTAAAACTGTTGAACTACTCGGTAGTAAAAGTACAGTAATACACGTGATTGCATAGGAGCACACAGTATTGATTATTGATGCTTACGTGAGGAGTCACTCAGTTATACTTAATTATTGTTATAGTAATTGCTACATCATAGCTCTCATATTATTGATTCAGTTATTGTCACAGTATCATCTGCATAATATTTTATATATTATTGAATCAATAATTGAGACAACAAAGTTATTCATATTATTATTTTCAATATTGACAATGTCTAGAAGTTCTGTTAAGGAGAGGTTTGATCACTTAATTGCGTGCCAATAAGGAAAAATTCTTATCGGAAAGCCCCCTTTTTCCTGGGAACGACATGGTTGTTAAATATTGTGAGTTATAATATTAATGATGAATGTTATAAAAAATGAATTTGAGTTTGAAGTTGAATTTGGAGACGCGGACGTGATATTTGAGTCTGGAATGATGAAATTAGTAGAAATAGACTATAAACACAAAATTTGTCGGGGTTGGCTTTTTGGTCAAAAAAGTTAATAGTTGACTTTTTTTAGAAAAAGTCAAACTTCAAAATTTCAAAAATGAAATTTTTGAGAAAAATATTTCCATTGTGTTGGGATTGTTAGTGTTAATGGAAATCGACATTTATTTCGATAATAATTGATGTCTGGAGGTTATATTGACCAATCGGCTAATTAATCGAATAAATGAGCAATTAATTGCTATTGATTCACATGATTATAACTATTTGTTCACATGTGTGTACTATTGATTCACATTCTTATACTATTAGGGGAGTTGGTGCAAGATTGATAATACTTGCATGACTAAGTTAAAAATGGAGGTATAGATGGAGGTACTATACTGTAATTCGTATTTTCACATGTTTAGAACTATTGAGTCACATGATTTACTATTGATTCACATTATTTACTATTAGGGGAGGTGGTGCAAGTTTGATAATACTTGCATAACTAAATTAAAAATGAATGAAAAGATGAGGGTATTATACTGTAATATTTCGAGCCCCAAAATGTGCAATTATAGAAACTATATTTTTCTATAAATAAAAGCTCATTCTTCCTTCATTTCTCACCAATTCACTAAAGCTATAGAGCAATTATTATAGAGAGAAATTATAGAGAGAAAGAAGAAGAGAAGTCTGCTACCTCACTATTCTAGTATCCAGTTTTTTCTAAGGTAAGGGGTATTATTCTTTCGTATTCATAAAAAGAGTTATTTTCTTTCAATACTCGTAAGGGTTGTTATTCCATTCTTTATTATTATGTTGGAATAACCTGTCTATGCGAAGTACCGCATACATGGTGAAATTCTTCTGTTATTCCATTCTTTATTATTCTGTTGGAATAACCTATCTGTGCGGTCTATCGCATGCCTGGTGAATTCTGTTGTTATTCCATTCTTCATTATTCTGTTGGAATATCTTGTCTGTGTGGATTACGCATGACCTGATTCTATTCTTTATTATTCTGTTGGAATAACCTGTCTATGCGGTCTATCGCATGCCTGGTGAATTCTGTTGTTATTCCATTCTTTATTATTATGTTGGAATATCCTGTCTGTGCGGATTACGCATGACCATGTTCCATTCTTTATTATTCTTTTGGAATATCCTGTCTGTGCGGATTACGCATGACCTAGTTCCATTCTTTATTATTCTATTGGGAATAACCTATCTGTGCCGTCTATCGCATGCATGGTGAATTCTTCTGTTATTCCATTCTTTATTAATCTGTTGAAATAACCTGTCTATATGGATTACCGCATGCATGGTGAATGATCCCTTGTATTCATTCCTTATTAAATTGTGGAAATGATCTGTCTACGTGGATTACCGCATGGCAGGCGAAAATCCATTTGAAGTTTCGTAATTTTTCTGACCCTCAAAAATTCAGGAAAAATTTGATATGATTATTTTGTTGAGTTTTCTAGATTGTGTCCAAAAATGGCGATTTTTGGATATATAGATTAGGAGTTATGAATTTTATGGGAAAAGACTATTTTAAAAGTAAACCCTTATAACTCCTTGTAGTTAACTCCAAAATTGGTGAAATATATATTGGGAGTACATGTATATAACAGGAGTATACCCTGTAAATTTCTGAATTTGTGGACAAAAGTACAATTTATGAAAAATGTCTAAATATTAGGAAGTTTTGGCCATATGAAAAATAGTAAATGAATTTTAAAAATTTTGAGAAAAATATATGTTCAATATGGGACTATATTCTGCTAAATCCCAGAAAAGAAATATTTTTGGAACTGATTTGGTATTTTTCATGAAAATGAATTAGTTATGAGTAAATGAATTAAATATGTTATGTGAAGTAACAAATTTGAAAAATAGGATTTTATGGCTTGAAAATCCTATATAGGGTATATATAGATTTTTTGATGAGGAATTTGATCATTGGTGATTAAATCTTATGAGTATGACATTTTTGAATGATTAAATGCATTATTTGGTAAATTGTAAACAATTGAAATAAATTATTTATAAGTTTAAGAAGTGATTAAAATATTGTTATAATATTAATAATATTAGATTATGAGTTTGTTAAGTGATTGATAATATTTGGATAAATTTAAAGTATTTAATATTTATCCTTGTTTTCGTTTGATTAATGCTTATATCATTGTCATCATCCTCATGCTTATATTGTGATGAAAGTCATCTTTGGCTTACGTGCAAAGATGGACTGTTGATTATTGATTTTACAATTGTATATCTTTGGCTTACGTGCAAAGATGGACTGTTGATTATTGGTTTTACAGTTGTATATCTTTGGCTTACGTGCAAAGATGAACTATTGATTGATGAGTATCTTTGGCTTATATGCATAGATGAACTGTTTATCGGTATGATTATGACCAGGGATCATTCGGTATAATCATGACCCGTAATGTTATAGATGATGTGGTAAAAGTCCTCATTGGCCCGTAGTGCATTGATGGACAGTTATTGGTATGATTATAACCAGAAATTATTTGGTATAATCATGACCATTGATGATTACATGAATATCCTTGGTTGTAGTGCAGGGATGATTCGATGATGTGGATTTTTATTAAGCTGAGTCTCAGTAATAAAATATTGATTATACACTTTTAATTCATAAAAGATAGTAGATATCATACTCTACTTGACTCTTCTAAAATACAGTTGTATGTCTTTGGCCTGTAGTGCAAAGATAAATTTTTAATGAATATCTTTGGCCGTAGTGCAAAGATGAATTTATTAGTATGATTATGAGCAGAAATTTTGAGCAGAAATTTTGAATTGGTATAACCATGATTTTTGATGTTTCAGTTGAAGATAGGTAATGAAAATTATCTTCGTCCTGGGTGCGAAGAGGAAGTTAGAATCACAATTATGATTATGAGTTATTCATATGATTATGGACAGGAATTGTTGATTGATGTTAAAGGGATAAAAAATTATTGGTGGACTTTTAACATGGAGAAGATAATAGATCTAATGGTCTATTTGACTCTTTTAATAAATTTCTTGTTCCGCTGCAACTAAGGTTGAAAAGTTTTATCATTTACCATATGTTCTAAATCTCTAATTTATTACTGATGAAGGCTATTAATGATGTAAATTATCTTTAGTTATGATATTCTTTACTGGGCTAGTTGTGCTCACCCTTTTACTTCACAATTCGTTTCAGGTTATAAGAGTGTAGCTGGGTTGAGCGGGGGTAACAGGAGAATAGAACGGTGGTATATAGCTGTTGAGGTTCTCCCTAAATAGTATGAAAATAATTTTATTGAGAACTTTAGATAAGTGTGTCGTATTGTATACATCATTTGATATTTAATTTTGGTGAACCAAATAGGGTGAGGTGAACCCAACTTTGGAAGGGTGTTTCGCCACTATCATATAAGATGTCTAATGACATACAACCTCGGGTTATCATAAGACAGGGTTGTGCACATCCACTTGCTGAGTATATCTACGAGCACTGCCTATATAATCTTGGAGTTTGTTTGAAATATGATTCTCAATTGGAGACAATGGAGATAATTATAAGTTAAGAGAAGATTCAACATTGGAAAGAAGATGATATCAATCTTCTTGTTTTTCTTTGGGGACTATTGGGTCAACCAAGGATAATTCTGTGGAAATATGATATCTATCATAAGCTAGCCGCATGGTCTCCCATGTACGAAGGTTTTCTTGAATATTTTCCAAAGATTTTAATTTTTAAAACAGTTATTGACTGTACTTTTATGTAAAGTACCATTGTAAGGTTGTGGTCAAGGCACCATGAGAGTTACATACATTTGTATTAAAACTCACAGTTTAACTGTGGTCATATTCTGCACGACAGTTCAACAGTTGTATAAATAAAGTTTGTAAATGATCTTTATAGTGTGATATCTGGCGACTCAGAATGGGTCGTGTTGACCTATTTCGGGGGCGTCACATAAATCTCGTGTTTATATTGAAACAAGAACCACGATACAATCGACGATTGATGCGGTAGAAGACGACACACACATCTATGAATTGTTATATGATAAGTCAAATTGAATATTAAAAAATTATTTAATAAAAATACTTGGGAATTCTTCAAAAAACAAAAAATAGAGAATAATCTCACAAGTAATTAAATCTAAATATTATTGAATGTATATTGTTGAATTACAACCATGCGTATTTAAATAAAAGGAATTGAAACCCTAAGAATCCTAAATGGAATCAACAATTATTTTTTGAATCAAAATCTAATCTAACATCCTAGCTATAATAGAAATTTGATAAAATATGGTAAAAACTAAGATTAGGAAATAAATTCACGCTAAAAAACTAACAAAATGTGTATGCCTCAAAAAATGTGCCAACACATTCTGGGCAACTCTGTCGGGGCGGACATTTTTAGCCTGGAAAGCCCGTTGGGGCGGGTGTGGACAAAGAGCTCTGCGCCAGGGCAGCCTCTCAGTCCGCTGGAGCGGGTGTTGGCAAGGAAGTTACCGCCGGGGCAGGTGTTCCTAGGCTGAAAAACCCGTCGGGGCGGGCATGCTGGAACTCCAAACCCAAATTCTATTCTCGCTTTGCGCTAGACCGATTGGAGACAACACAACCTTGAATCATATATGTTAATAAATTTGGGCATAGTCTCATCCTCCCTAGACCAAGTACGTGTGTCATTCTCCTTCCATGCACATTGCTTGTACTAATCCCATAAGACCTTTCTTGAACCGTTTAGCTCGCTCTCTCGTCACAGGTCCAATAGGAACTTGCACCGGATCCAATCCATGTCTTCGTTCTGATTCTGAGCTATTGATGACCTCATCATTCCTCTCCTCTTGAAAATCATTTTGCCCTCAAATCGTTAACTACATCAAACGAACTTAGATCAGAAACATTGAAATTTTCACTAACATTATACTCACCTGGTATATCCAGTTTGTAAGCATTGTCATTAATGCATTCTAGCACTCGGAATGGACCACCTCCTCTTGGAAGCAATTTGGACCGTCTTTGAGATGGAATCCTTTCTGTCCTCATATGTAACCCCACCCAATCTCCAGTTCAAAGATAACTTGACGCCGACACTTGTTAGTAAGAGCCCAAAATTTTTGAATAAAATGGAATTTCTTCTATTTAATATTTTGAAATAGTAAGGGTTTGATTCGATTAATCTGGTTAATTATGAGTAAAATGCGCAAATATTTTAAATAAGCATGTGGTTATAAAATATTTATTGTTGCCAAGGAATATTCGTTTGGTCGTGTAATATTCTTGGTGTCGGGGAATATTTGTACGACGGCGCAGCCATTTGTGGGCCCCATAACAAAAAATTGTCGGATGAAGAAAATGACTCGAATAAGTTTTTTAATAACAACGGCGTAATGGTTACCATTAAAATTATTGGAATACCCGGTGGTTTAAAATATAGTAATATGCGGTGTTGCACAATAGCACACGGTATTGCACAATAATTCTAATTATCGATTCTTACGTAAGAAGTCATTACTTAATAATTGTTACAGTAATTATTGTTCAATATTTTATTTTATTGATTTAATAATTGCTATGTTGATATTTTATATTGTTGATTCAATTATCGCTGCACAGTATTTCCCATTATCAGATCAATAATTTATATTATTTGAATAATATTATTAGATAGCATTATTGGCAATGTCTAAGTAAGTTCTGTCTAAGAGGGGCTATTTAATTGCGTGCCAGTAAGGAGAAATCCTTATCAGAAGGCTCCTTTTCATGGGAACGACCTAGTTGTCAATATTGTAGTTCTGTAATATTATTTATGAATAATTAATTATTGATTTATATAATGAAAAATTTATTTTATATGGATATAAATGAAAGAATTAATGCTGAGGTATTTTATCAAAATGGAGGTGTTAAAAATCATCCGTATGTGGATTTCTGTCATTTTTGTTTAGAATTTGGTAAAATTTTCTTTTACAAAGTTGTAGAGAATTAAATTTCCTATGTAATGGATATAAAATTTGAATTTTTTTGATAAAAATGTTATTTATTATGAATCATTGAAGTTCCAAAATAATTGATTTTTGGGGTTATAAATATTTTTTTCATAAAAAACGTTTTTAATGTGGGTGGGACCCACTTGTGTGTGCTGATGAGAGTGATATGGTGTGCGTAGGAATTTTTTTTAAAAATATTAATATTTTATTAAATTTTCTGCTTTTGTGTTCTAAGCATTTTCCTATAAATAGGGTACTTAGGTTAGAATTGAAAATCACACCAGAATCAGAAGTTTTCTCTCTTTATAATATCGAGCGTTTTTTTGTGAGTATTTTGATACTTTGAGAGTTGATAAGCAGTGCAAGTTTTCTTCAGCATTATATTCGATATTTCAGTTAGAAGTATTTATCTTTTGAGGTAATGGATGCTATTTTTTTATAAATGATATTATTTCTTTTAATATCATTATATCGAAATATTGATATAAATTTTATTGTGAAATTTTTACCTTTTTGTGTCGGAATTACTATTCACGTATACGACACTATTAACATATATAGCACTATTCACGAATATAACACTATTCACAAAAAAAATTAAATCTTTTTCTCTTTGCCCAAGTTGTCTATTATGGTTACTATTTTAGATTGTATTCATGTTTTAATCTTCATTCTTGAATTTTGCTCCACAATTGATTATTATGGAGTATTTTTGAACTTGGATAAACTAAAGTACGAATCCCTAATCTTTGTCTTTTTATCTCACTGGAGTCATTTAAAAAAATATTTTTATCATCCTCAGTCCTAAATGATGATATAACTGAATATCTTTGGTCTGTAGTGCAAAGATGAATGATTACCTGATGAATATCTTTGGTCTGTAGTGCAAAGATGAATGATTACCTGATGAATATCTTTGGCCTGTAGTGCAAAGATGAATAATTACCTGATGAATATCTTTGGCCCGTAGTGCAAAGATGGGCAGGTGTTGAGATGAACATGATCAACTGGTGATACAAATGAATATCCTTGGCCCGTAGTGCCATGAACTTTTAAATCATAGAAGATAGTAAACTTCATTTTCTACTTAACTCTTCTAATAAATTGTTAATTTCACTGCGAATATTGATCTAAAACTTTTTGTCCATTATATTTTATCTGATTTATTGAAAGCTAACGATAATTTGTTTCTAATTATCTTAGTCATAATATTCTTTACTGGGCTAGTTGAGCTCATCATTTTCCTTTTTGTTCCATTTTTCTTCTTAGGAAGTTAGAATATAGCAGGAACTAATCGGGGTATAAAGTGATGGTTCAAGACAGTTATTATAGCAGTCCTCACTATTTTGTAAAATAGTGTATCAGTAATTATAATGAGAACTTTATTTGAGTTTGGATATTGTCTAGAAGACAATATTTGTATTAAAACTCACAGCATATGTGTTGTCGTATTTTGCACGACAATTGAAATAATGAAATTTGTAGTTGTTTTCTGTATCATGTATTTGGCGACTCAGAATGGGTTGTGTGAACCTATTTTGGGGGCGTCACATTGTTGGCTTGTCTAGAATATTGTTCTGTCCTCCTCTCAATGTTGAGCCTTGTCTTCTTATGTATCTGCTTAACAAATTCAGACTTTTTCTTTCCATCCATATTAGTTAATTCAGAAACAGGTAATGGTGATAAATCCGATGGAGTTAAAGGATTAAAACCATAATCAATGTCAAATAGTAAAAAATTAGTAGCAGAATGAACAGATCGATTATAAGAAAACACAACATACGGTAAACATTCTTCCCAATGACTGATATTCTTTAATTTTTTATGATTGCCCTTATCAACGCAAACAAAGTTTTATTTACTACTTTAGTTTGACCATCGGTTTGTGGGTGACAAATAGTAGAAAATAACAATTTAGTTCCTAATTTACACCACAAGGTCTTCCAAAAATAGCTTAAAAACTTAGCATCTCTATCAGAAACAATGGTTCTAGGCATACCATACAATTGAATAATTTCCCTAAAGAACAAATCAGGTATATAGGATGCATCATCAGGTTTTATGACATGGAATAAAATGTGTCATCTTTGAAAATCTATCCACAATTACAAATATAGAATCATTACCATGCTTAGACATAGGTAAACCTAACACAAAGTTAATATGTCAATCCAAGGTTCATTAGCTATATGCAATGGTGTATACAATCCATGGGATTGAATATGAGCACTAGTAGAAAAAAGTAAATAGATAACGTTTAAAAAGCGTTGTAATAGGGCCCCCCAAAAACGTCGTGGTTAGCAGTGTTATTTATTAGACATATTTACGCAATGTTTTAAAAAAAGTTGTCTATTTGTTTTCCATAAGATGTTGGATGCATGAAAACGTTGTAGTTAGTATGATTCTACAACGTTTTTTTACTAAAAAATGTTGTAATAGATGCATATATACAACGTTTTTGGATCTCTACTTTAGCAAACAACGACGTTAATTTTGTAAAACGTTGTCTATTGACACATTACACAACGTTTTTTTTCCTAAAAACCGTTGTCTATTTATTTTTCATAAGGAGTTAGATGTGTGAAAACGTTGTAGATAATATGATTCCACAACGTTTTTGACCAAAAAACGTTTGTAATACATGAACATTACACAATGTTTTTTTGTCAAAAAATGTTATAGTTTGACACATTACACAACCGCTGTGTATTTGTTTTTTGTTTTTTTGTATTTGTTTTCCATAGAAAATTACAGGAGGAAATCACTTCATTTAGAATAAAGGAAATGCACAATTGTCATTATATTACCTATAATCGCAAATTTAGAACCAGATGAATATCCTCTTAATGTAATTTAAAATTAAGATTAAAAGATGTACCCACACAATGAGTCAAAACTTCATAAATGAAACACTAATCAAATAATTCACAATAATATAATGTCAGGTAGATAGTTTGGTAATGCATCTGACGGGAAGAAGGGCAATAGTAAGCTAAAGATGCACACTAATCAAAGCTTGAAAGTCATTTTGGCCGCTTGGGAAAATGCAGTTTGATCAGCTCAGGAAGTTCAGCCAGGTCAATCTGAGATTTGCCCAACAAAAGTCTCCTTAACTTGTCATCACAATTGACTATGTTCTTATTGTTCGGATCCTGAAAATAGAAAGAACTGTCCAATCAAGGTTTGGGTAAAAGCTATATTGTTGTGTTGTAAACTATTAAGCTTTTAGTACATGGAATGCAGCAAGAAGGAAGTTCATATAATCATTTAATTTTCCCAGATTAGTTAAAAGGTTTTCAACAAACAGCAATTGAAGTACATCAGGCTTTTGAGATCTTATTGAAGTGAAACACAACTAAGTTAAACACTTGAGCCTATTATACTGAAAGAGCCTATTATGCCAAGGATGAACGTTTCTAAGGCCAAGTCATATCTGATTGTGTCCTTTTTATATGGAACCTGATAGGCAGGTGGTTAATTTACAAAGTACTACAATAGAATAAACAAAATGGATTTTCCCGATTTTCTATGCATAGGAGCTTTAGCAACATAATACTGATGAGACAAATACGAAATTAGCTTTCGACTGTTTTCACTGTTTCTACTCAAATAGTCTTATAAAATTATTCTTCAATCTCCTTTGTTAAAGGAGCTGGACATAACATACCAAATAGGAATTAGTGTAATGAACATCTACAGTACATAAGTTCAGAAATTCGCAGTTAGTGTAATGAACACTAAAATATCTACCGTAAGTTTATCCACAAAGTCGCAGCTTAATGTTCCCACTTTTGAATTTAAAAACAAAAACAAAAAAGAGGTCAGAATGCTATTTTAAGTTCCTACTGAAACTGCTCATTTTGTTTTAAACACCATTTGAATACTGTTATAGATTAAGCTTTAAGTTTTGTTCAGGGTATGTTGGTTGTCGTTTAAGGCTGCTCTGTTGTTTAAGCCGTGTTGACATAAATCCTATAGTGGACATCCCTTCTATCAAAACTTGCCTGCTTATGTTGTTAAGTTTTAAATACCGTTTAAACGTCTAATGGAAAATCTTTTCAGAAATCTAGGCAGATCTAGAAACTCTTCATCTTCTTCATCTTCTTCCTCTTTGGATTCATCTACTAAACAGGTTGTTTCTATCAGAAAGAGTTTATATAGAATAGAAAACAGCGGAATATTATTAAACTTAATATCAAACTTACATAAATTTGGAAGCTCTACAACTTCAAGCTGGACTCTTCCAAAGAAAACTTAGACTCGTAAGACTGAATATTATTTTTCGAATCCTTATACTGAAAACAAGACGCGCCTCTTATAGAACTGAGGGCAAGCAAACATCCAAACAACTTTAAAAAAGTAAAGCTAAATTATTACAACGGACAAACAACTTTAAAAAAGTAGATAAAATATTAAAACAGACAACCAACTTTTAGAAAAGTAGCTGACGCGTGTCCTGGAAATACTGGAGTCGATCAGACAGCCACAACCACTAAAGAGGAGATAAGAGATAAGATTCTCTCCACCGAAAGCCTGTATTATTAAGGCTATCAAAATCAACCTCTATTATTTAGGTTGAGAGCATGGACCACCAAAAGGATTATTTGAGGCAGTATTTTCATCCTCATCGCTGCCCAGCATAGTCACAGTATCATTATGATTCCTTAGGAAGTCTAAAACTTCATCTTTAGGAATACCTTTAAGGAGAGCTTTCAGCCTTTCCTGAGTAGCATCATATTTCTCATTATCATAGTCAACAAGATTTGGGGGAACATCCATAATCTTATCTTCATCGAATTTATCCCACCATTTTACAGCTAGTTGACGACACAGCCTATGAACCCCTGTTCCCACATGCTGTGTGAGAGTGTAAGACCATTTGAAGATCCAAGGGATATCGTTGGCACAACAGAAGTTTAGTAACGCCTGATTGTCATTGAGATTGACAGAAGTTTGATAGTATTTGTCAAACTTATCTTCAACCTTAGGCGGAAAAATCTGAGGGACAGGACCCCAAAAGTAAAACCAAGATTGGAACCAAGCAGGGAAGTCCTGTGCTTTAGTACCCTTAGGAAATTTAGGGTGAAGAAACCAACTATGGGTGTAATGTTCGTTTTGATACAATAAAAACTTTTCCCAGGCTAAAGTATAATCAAAATAATTAAAATACTTTGGAATCATGGATTTGTTCTCAAAATATTTGTGAGACCTGAGATCACCAACCCATTCATTAGGACGTAAGACCTTTAAGATCTTAACTGTTGAAAAGGCCAGATTATACCTGTCCCTTGGTTTATGAGAGATTTTGATAGAACCTGTTTCCAACAGGATTTTTTCAAAGAACTCCCTAGTTTTAGGAAGGAAAACAGGAAGATCATGAGAGTAAGATAAATACAGATCTGCTATCTGTTCCGGAGATCTTACTGCATCCACATCTTCAACGTCAACAACCTCTCTAATTAAGGTATCAATATATTGAGAATCAGGTTGAACTTTAAGTTCTGGAGCCTTCCCTTTATTGGCATGCTTTTTAGACCCAGAAGATTGCCCTTTAAGGTAGTCAAAAGAAGGTCTTTCCATGGATGGTTTAGCAGAGCGTCTTGGAGACCTGACAAGTTTTAGCATACAAATGTTAGGAGTAACAAAGGGAATGTCCTGTAAGAATTCTCTGGTTAAGAAATCAGGCAAAGAGTTAGTATCTCCTTTAATAAATTCAATATCAAAATCAAAAGCAGATAATAATGCTTGCCAACGAGCAAAGATTTGCTTAGAAGCAATGTTCTTAACATCCTTCTCCAAAACTTCTTTAGCTGATTTGCAATCAACTCTAAGATGAAATCTCTGATTTAAGAGATCTCCCTGGAATTTATCAATACACAGAACTATAGAACATATTTCTTTTTTGATAGTAGAATAGTTCCTTTGTGCATCGTTCCATTTTCCAGAAACAAAACAAACCAAGACTTCATTGGAATTCTTAATTTGCTTGAGTATACCACCATAACCTTTGTCAGAGGCATCAGTCTCGACAATTTTAGGGGCAACAGGATCAGAGAAATGTAAACATGGTAGGGTTTTAACCCTAGTCTTAATGTTAATAACAGCCTGTGTACATTCATCCGTCCAAGGTGAAGGCTTCTTATTAAGCCTTTTGTATAGAGCAGCAGCATCAACGGCCAGATCTTTATAGAAATCTCTAACATAGTTAGCACTTCCTAGAAATCTCTGAAGCTGATTTTTATCCAAAATTTTGTTAGGAAATTTATCTGCAAAAGCAATTGCTCTATCAATAGGAAAATATCTTCCTTGAGATATTTCAAAACCCAGAAACCTTATGGTTGTTTGGAATAATTGTAATTTACTCGCCGAAACCACAAGTCCTTCTCTTTTAACAGCAGCTTTAAACACATTTAAGTGTTTCCAATGTTGATCAATATCCTTAGAGAAAACAAGGATATCATCAATATAAACGATCATGAAATCCATGAATGGATTGAAAATCTCGTTCATAATATTTTGAAATTCAGAGGGTGCATTTTTGAGCCCGAATCCCAAGACATTCCATTCATAATGTCCAAAAGGAACTGTGAATGCCGTTTTGTATTTGTCTTCTTCTTTAATCTGGATTTGCCAATAACCACTCTTCATATCAAATTTAGAAAAAATATTTGCTTTAAGCAAACGATTCAGAAGATCCCTCTTATTAGGGATAGGATATCTAATCCACTTCAACACTTTATTAAGTGGTTTATAATTGATTACCAGCCTAGGAACTCCTCTCTCAATTTCAGCAGCGTTCTCTACATAAAAAGCAGAGCAGGACCAAGGGGAGTAACTTTTCCTGATCAATCCCTTTTTTAAGAGATCATTGATTTCATCTTGACATAGTTTTAAAAACCTGTCATTCATTTGGATAGGTCTTGCTTTCGTGGGAATAAGCTTTTCATTGAATCCATCAATATAAGGCAACGAAATAACATGTTGCTTCCTATTCCAAAAAGCTGTAGGATCTGTAGAACATATTTCTTTACATAGATCCTCCTGATAAGCTTTAAGCTTAATTTTAAACCTGTCATCTTTAAGAAGTCTCTCAATTTTCTTGATTTCTAACTCTTGTTTGAGAAAGAACAGAAAATCTTCTTTGCGTTTGAGCAACTGGTTAACACCTTGAAACCGAGGTTCAGATATAAAGTCAAACCTTACATCTATCCCCCCTTTATTAGTACTTATGCCCTTTTGATCAATAGAAATGGGGAAAAGTAAACTAATAAATGGCGTTCCCAAAATAGCAGCCTGGGCCATATTTTTAACCAGAAGGAAAGGAGTCTCAAAACAAACTCCATTGTTACAAACTACTGCGTCGGATAGTTTATAATCAATATTTAGATGGCTACCATCAGCAGTACTCAGCATTTGAGCTGTTTTAGAATAGTATTTTGAAGGAACCAGGCCTTCAGCCAGACAATTTAAGTCTGCACCAGAATCAATTAAGGCTTCAGTAGCGACTGAAAACTCGTCTTCAATAATGATAGTGATTAAAACATACCACTTTTGAGTGATAATCCTATCAATTAAATTGATTTTTAGACCCTTTGAACTGGATTCACCGGGTATAACCATGCGTCTATCTTGAGAAGCGAAGTTTAAAACTTCATCATCAAAATCCTCACTCTCATCATTAATTAGGGAAGGAGAATTAGAATTTTCTAATTTTTCCTTTCCTTTATCATCCCTGCTTTTAAGCCAGCGGATATCTTTTTTGACTTGCTTGATCTCTTTCTTTAGATCAGCAATATCAACTTCTCTAGCAGCGTTATTAGCTTGCAAATTAGTGATCAATTCTTGCAACTCTTTTAGAGTAGGCTCTTTATGACGATCACTGACCTTATCAAAGATCTTCTGCAAAGAGTATTGACCTGGATCAAATCTATCATCATCTTCAGAAGCTTTCGACTTGCTTTTAGCCAGGTTAATGTATTTTTCAATCATTTGCCTTTTCTTGCTGGGATCTTCTACTTGATCTATAACATCTAAGATAAGGCTATCTTCTTTTGATAAGACATTAATAGACAGTCCATTTAAGGCACATAAACAGGCCTCTCCATCGTCACATTGACAATCTTCTAGCTCATTACATGATACTTCTTCATTATTAGTATCTGAGCTAGAACAGCTACTTCTAGGGCTTGATTCTTCTGCAGAAGAGATTCTTCTTCATCAGAATTTATAAAGACCGCCAGAAGTTGTCTTTTTAGACCTTCATCCTTAACCAATTGGTTAATCTTCTTTTTAGTTGTGCAATCAGGACTTTTATGTCCTATTTTTCCGCACTTATAACATGTTGGAGGTTTAGAAGTAGTCGTCTTTCTTTTAGAAGACTTTCTCCTTTTAGGAAAAGAATCAGTCTGAGATTTAGACTTTCTATGATGATCTTTCTTTTTGAATCTTTTGTTATCTCTATAACTAGAAGACTCTTTAGAAGATTTTCTCTTCTTTTTATCCTTAGGGATCTCGGCCAAGCCATATTGCTCACAGAAATCGCCTAAAGCTTTTTTGCCTCTTGCTCTTTCTTCAGCAATTTGCTTTTGAATCTTTAAGATATTGCAAAGATCAGCACCTTCGGCTATAACCTCAGAAGCTAATTCACCATAAGTATATTCCTCCCAAGGAATAACTCCACCATTCTTATTTTTTAACCTAGTTTTGACTCTTTGAGAGAACAAAATAGGTAGACCTTCAATAAATTTCTCCTTCCAATAGTCACTGTTACAGTCTCCTCTATTGAAAACTTTAGAGAAAAACGTATCACGATAGAATTTAAACCCAGAGAGGGATTTGCACTTTAAGTTGCTCAATTGCTCATACGTTCTTGATACTATTAACTGATTATTGCCCACAAAGTGGCGCATAATAGTATATAGTAATGTATTAACAGCATCTTCTCCAAAGATAGGTTCGTTTCTTTCATCGACACCCTTTTGAACTTGGAAATTAAAGATACTTTCTTTAACTTCGCTGGTTAGGAGATTATCCCACCAAAGACCAAGCTGTCCAACAAAACCGGATGCTAAGGCTTGAGCAATCCTTTTTTCAGAATTACCTTTAATTCTGGCTGCTTGAGCAAACATCGTCATTTGCTTTAGGAGAACAATGATTTGATAATCAGTAAGACCATCTAAATTCCACTCACAAATGTATTCTCCATTAAACTGATTACCATCATTAAACGCTCTATTTTCAAACTGAGCGTCAATAGGCGAAGGGCGATGATAATAGGGTTGATTTTTAATCTTTCCCCATTTTAGCCTATTCAACTGTGGATCACCTTGTTCTTCTTGGATTTTATTTAAGATCTCATCAAGATCTAACCCATCGTTTTTAAGAACCGAAATGGAAGGACCTTGAGACGTAGACCCTGTAGATGTTCTTTTAATAGACATCTTTTCAAGTCTGTTCTTCAATTCTTCAAACATTTCAGTAGAAGCAGAACCAAGCTTAAAATCTTTATAAAGCTCTGGTGGGGGTTTAAAAAGAACTACTCCAGGTTTTTCTTTTGATGAAAGCTTGCTTTCCTTTGAGGAACTATCAATAATCTCTGCAGGCGAAGGACTAATAGACAAAGGTTTTACTTTTGAAGTAACTACCTTTTCTATTCTTGTCAACTGTGTTCCCAGGGATTGAAGAAATAAATTAGTGTAATTATTTTGTTCTAAAACTTGATTAATCCCTTGAACTTCTTCAGACTTTCTTTCAGCCTCTTTGTCAAAAACCTTCTTATAAGGAACAGCTCGGGTTTTACCCGTTCCCACAAAGACTGGGACAGAAGGAGGATGAATAGATGAAATAACATCATTGTCATCTTTATCATTAGCCAATCTAAAAGGTCTATAAGAATTTTCAATAGTATTAATAGCACCAGATTGATTAGAAATGACTCTGCAATCCCCCCTGAAAGGGAAGTCATACCCTTTGACATGACTCCAAGATTTCAGAAAAATAAAGAAATCAACATTTTTCCCAGATTCTTTTAAGAAATCATAGTAAATATTTCTGATAAAATCTTGATGTTCTTGAGAATAATGGGTAAAAAACCATTCTCTTTTTTCCTTATTTTTTTCTGAATTAAACATTGCTTTTAACAATGATTTCTGTATTTCAACACCCTGATTATTAAGGGTATAAATACTTTCTGAATATCCAAAATCAGAAGCAGTCGGGCTCTGAGTTTTGGGAATTTCAGAAGGAGTTTCAACCATGTAAGTTGGTCGACTAACCGGATCATTGGGGCGATTAAAGACTCCTTGAATAGACGAAGCCGATCTCCTCGATGGTTCTTCACATATCTTTTGAGATATACCAGAAGTACTATTTCGTCTAGAATCGTCTGTATTAAGACGAATAGAACTACTGTTGCCAAATCTGATGTTCACAGATCCATCAGGATTTTCCGTGACATCTTTCAATTGGTGATTAGATCCTTGTACCCTTTTAGGTACAGCTTCTTGCAGTGTCCAATTCTGAGGAATAGCTATTTCATCCCACTTTAAAGTTTTAGGGACTGAAACATTAGCTTTCAAAGGATTGATCTGAAACACTATAGTTTCTCCTCTACAATCTTTAATAAAATTACTCTTAAGATTGATATCAGGAGTAATAGTATTCATAACCTTAATATAAATACGATATATTAAAGCCATGTTAGAGGACAAAGGATCCATATCAAAACCTGATGTTTGCAGATTTAACGTTAAGGTTTTAAGTATGGTAGGATCTAACAAAGACACCAAAAAATTTGGAAAACTATTAAAGTAAACCGGTCCTTCTGAGAGAGATGAAGTAACACATCCGAACAGAGAATCGTTAAACTTTATATGTCTTTTATCCCTTAAGCACAAAAGCAAAGAGGTAGGAAGACCGATTCTAGTTAACGGTTTAACCGCTACCTGAACTAAACCAATATGAAGATATTTGTATCCTCTTTCAACAGCTTCTTCTAGCAATCTCTTGGGAAGCATCTCAACAGTCATATGACCTTGAGTTATGGGAAGGGACTGTTCAACAGACTTAATAATATAATCAGATTTAAATAAAAAACTACCTTTATTATAAATTTGTGAAGTAGGTGTTTTTGGAATAGACCAATTTTGTAAATGGGTCTCTATATTTCTGATAGAAACAACCTGTTTAGTAGATGAATCCAAAGAGGAAGAAGATGAAGAAGATGAAGAGTTTCTAGATCTGCCTAGATTTCTGAAAAGATTTGCCATTAGACGTTTAAACGGTATTTAAAACTTAACAAGATAAGCAGGCAAGTTTTGATAGAAGGGATGTCCACTATAGGATTTATGTCAACACGGCTTAAACAACAGAGCAGCCTTAAACGACAACCAACATACCCTGAACAAAACTTAAAGCTTAATCTATAACAGTATTCAAATGGTGTTTAAAACAAAATGAGCAGTTTCAGTAATCCAAAGTAGAACAGGACACTATATATCATCAACAAGATCAAACTCTTTAAATGGCTGTTTTCTCTAAAGTTTTCAATAGAGGAGACTGTAACAGTGACTATTGGAAGGAGAAATTTATTGAAGGTCTACCTATTTTGTTCTCTCAAAGAGTCAAAACTAGGTTAAAAAATAAGAATGGTGGAGTTATTCCTTGGGAGGAATATACTTATGGTAAATTAGCTTCTGAGGTTATAGCCGAAGGTGCTGATCTTTGCAATATCTTAAAGATTCAAAAGCAAATTGCTGAAGAAAGAGCAAGAGGCAAAAAAGCTTTAGGCGATTTCTGTGAGCAATATGTCTTGGCCGAGATCCCTAAGGATAAAAAGAAGAGAAAATCTTCTAAAGAGTCTTCTAGTTATAGAGATAACAAAAGATTCAAAAATAAAGATCATCATAGAAAGTCTAAATCTCAGACTGATTCTTTGCCTAAAAGGAGAAAGTCTTCTAAAAGAAAGACGACTACTTCTAAACCTCCAACATGTTATAAGTGCGGAAAAATAGGACATAAAAGTCCTGATTGCACAACTAAAAAGAAGATTAACCAATTGGTTAAGGATGAAGGTCTAAAAAGACAACTTCTGGCGGTCTTTATAAATTCTGATGAAGAAGAAGTCTCTTCTGCAGAAGAATCAAGCCCTAGAAGTAGCTGTTCTAGCTCAGATACTAATAATGAAGAAGTATCATGTAATGAGCTAGAAGACTGTCAATGTGACGATGGAGAGGCCTGTTTATGTGCCTTAAATGGACTGTCTATTAATGTCTTATCAAAAGAAGATAGCCTTATCTTAGATGTTATAGATCAAGTAGAAGATCCCAGCAAGAAAAGGCAAATGATTGAAAAATACATTAACCTGGCTAAAAGCAAGTCGAAAGCTTCTGAAGATGATGATAGATTTGATCCAGGTCAATACTCTTTGCAGAAGATCTTTGATAAGGTTAGTGATCGTCATAAAGAGCCTACTCTAAAAGAGTTGCAAGAATTGATCACTAATTTGCAAGCTAATAGCGCTGCTAGAGAAGTTGATATTGCTGATCTAAAGAAAGAGATCAAGCAAGTCAAAAAAGATATCCGCTGGCTTAAAAGCAGGGATGATAAAGGAAAGGAAAAATTAGAAAATTCTAATTCTCCTTCCCTAATTAATGATGAGAGTGAGGATTTTGATGATGAAGTTTTAAACTTCGCTTCTCAAGATAGACGCATGGTTATACCCGGTGAATCCAGTTCAAAGGGTCTAAAAATCAATTTAATTGATAGGATTATCACTCAAAAGTGGTATGTTTTAATTACTATCATTATTGAAGACGAGTTTTCAGTCACTACTGAAGCCTTAATTGATTCTGGTGCAGACTTAAATTGTCTGGCTGAAGGCCTGGTTCCTTCAAAATACTATTCTAAAACAGCTCAAATGCTGAGTACTGCTGATGGTAGCCATCTAAATATTGATTATAAACTATCCGACGCAGTAGTTTGTAACAATGGAGTTTGTTTTGAGACTCCTTTCCTTCTGGTTAAAAATATGGCCCAGGCTGCTATTTTGGGAACGCCGTTTATTAGTTTACTTTTCCCCATTTCTATTGATCAAAAGGGCATAAGTACTAATAAAGGGGGGATAGATGTAAGGTTTGACTTTATATCTGAACCTCGGTTTCAAGGTGTTAACCAGTTGTTCAAACGCAAAGAAGATTTTCTGTTCTTTCTCAAACAAGAGTTAGAAATCAAGAAAATTGAGAGACATCTTAAAGATGACAGGTTTAAAATTAAGCTTAAAGCTTATCAGGAGGATCTATGTAAAGAAATATGTTCTACAGATCCTACAGCTTTTTGGAATAGGAAGCAACATGTTATTTCGTTGCCTTATATTGATGGATTCAATGAAAAGCTTATTCCCACGAAAGCAAGACCTATCCAAATGAATGACAGGTTTTTAAAACTATGTCAAGATGAAATCAACGATCTCTTAAAAAAGGGATTGATCAGGAAAAGTTACTCCCCTTGGTCCTGCTCTGCTTTTTATGTAGAGAACGCTGCTGAAATTGAGAGAGGAGTTCCTAGGCTGGTAATCAATTATAAACCACTTAATAAAGTGTTGAAGTGGATTAGATATCCTATCCCTAATAAGAGGGATCTTCTGAATCGTTTGCTTAAAGCAAATATTTTTTCTAAATTTGATATGAAGAGTGGTTATTGGCAAATCCAGATTAAAGAAGAAGACAAATACAAAACGACATTCACAGTTCCTTTTGGACATTATGAATGGAATGTCTTGGGATTCGGGCTCAAAAATGCACCCTCTGAATTTCAAAATATTATGAACGAGATTTTCAATCCATTCATGGATTTCATGATCGTTTATATTGATGATATCCTTGTTTTCTCTAAGGATATTGATCAACATTGGAAACACTTAAATGTGTTTAAAGCTGCTGTTAAAAGAGAAGGACTTGTGGTTTCGGCGAGTAAATTACAATTATTCCAAACAACCATAAGGTTTCTGGGTTTTGAAATATCTCAAGGAAGATATTTTCCTATTGATAGAGCAATTGCTTTTGCAGATAAATTTCCTAACAAAATTTTGGATAAAAATCAGCTTCAGAGATTTCTAGGAAGTGCTAACTATGTTAGAGATTTCTATAAAGATCTGGCCGTTGATGCTGCTGCTCTATACAAAAGGCTTAATAAGAAGCCTTCACCTTGGACGGATGAATGTACACAGGCTGTTATTAACATTAAGACTAGGGTTAAAACCCTACCATGTTTACATTTCTCTGATCCTGTTGCCCCTAAAATTGTCGAGACTGATGCCTCTGACAAAGGTTATGGTGGTATACTCAAGCAAATTAAGAATTCCAATGAAGTCTTCGTTTGTTTTGTTTCTGGAAAATGGAACGATGCACAAAGGAACTATTCTACTATCAAAAAAGAAATATGTTCTATAGTTCTGTGTATTGATAAATTCCATGGAGATCTCTTAAATCAGAGATTTCATCTTAGAGTTGATTGCAAATCAGCTAAAGAAGTTTTGGAGAAGGATGTTAAGAACATTGCTTCTAAGCAAATCTTTGCTCGTTGGCAAGCATTATTATCTGCTTTTGATTTTGATATTGAATTTATTAAAGGAGATACTAACTCTTTGCCTGATTTCTTAACCAGAGAATTCTTACAGGACATTCCCTTTGTTACTCCTAATATTTGTATTCTAAAACTTGTCAGGTCTCCAAGACGCTCTGCTAAACCAGCCATGGAAAGACCTTCTTTTGACTACCTTAAAGGGCAATCTTCTGGGTCTAAAAAGCATGCCAATAAAGGGAAGGCTCCAGAACTTAAAGTTCAACCTGATTCTCAATATATTGATACCTTAATTAGAGAGGTTGTTGACGTTGAAGATGTGGATGCAGTAAGATCTCCGGAACAGATAGCAGATCTGTATTTATCTTACTCTCATGATCTTCCTGTTTTCCTTCCTAAAACTAGGGAGTTCTTTGAAAAAATCCTGTTGGAAATCGGTTCTATCAAAATCTCTCATAAACCAAGGGACAGGTATAATATGGCCTTTTCAACAGTTAAGATCTTAAAGGTCTTACGTCCTAATGAATGGGTTGGTGATCTCAGGTCTCACAAATATTTTGAGAACAAATCCATGATTCCAAAGTATTTTAATTATTTTGATTATACTTTAGCCTGGGAAAAGTTTTTATTGTATCAAAACGAACATTACACCCATAGTTGGTTTCTTCACCCTAAATTTCCTAAGGGTACTAAAGCACAGGACTTCCCTGCTTGGTTCCAATCTTGGTTTTACTTTTGGGGTCCTGTCCCTCAGATTTTTCCGCCTAAGGTTGAAGATAAGTTTGACAAATACTATCAAACTTCTGTCAATCTCAATGACAATCAGGCGTTACTAAACTTCTGTTGTGCCAACGATATCCCTTGGATCTTCAAATGGTCTTACACTCTCACACAGCATGTGGGAACAGGGGTTCATAGGCTGTGTCGTCAACTAGCTGTAAAATGGTGGGATAAATTCGATGAGGATAAGATTATGGATGTTCCCCCAAATCTTGTTGACTATGATAATGAGAAATATGATGCTACTCAGGAAAGGCTGAAATCTCTCCTTAAAGGTATTCCTAAAGATGAAGTTTTAGACTTCCTAAGGAATCATAATGATACTGTGACTATGCTGGACAGCGATGAGGATGAAAATACTGCCTCAAATAACCCTTTTGGTGGTCCATGCTCTCAACCTAAATAATAGAGGTTGATTTTGATAGCCTTAATAATACAGGCTTTCGGTGGAGAGATTCTTATCTCTTATCTCCTCTTTAGTGGTTGTGGCTGTCTGATCGACTCCAGTATTTCCAGGACACGCGTCAGCTACTTTTCTAAAAGTTGGTTGTCTGTTTTAATATTTTATCTACTTTTTTAAAGTTGTTTGTCCGTTGTAATAATTTAACTTTACTTTTTTAAAGTTGTTTGGATGTTTGCTTGCCCTCAGTTCTATAAGAGGCGCGTCTTGTTTTCAGTATAAGCATTCGAAAAATAATATTCAGTCTTACGAGTCTAAGTTTCAAACCTTACATCTATCCCCCCTTTATTAGTACTTATGCCCTTTTGATCAATAGAAATGGGGAAAAGTAAACTAATAAACGGCGTTCCCAAAATAGCAGCCTGGGCCATATTTTTAACCAGAAGGAAAGGAGTCTCAAAACAAACTCCATTGTTACAAACTACTGCGTCGGATAGTTTATAATCAATATTTAGATGGCTACCATCAGCAGTACTCAGCATTTGAGCTGTTTTAGAATAGTATTTTGAAGGAACCAGGCCTTCAGCCAGACAATTTAAGTCTGCACCAGAATCAATTAAGGCTTCAGTAGTGACTGAAAACTCGTCTTCAATAATGATAGTAATTAAAACATACCACTTTTGAGTGATAATCCTATCAATTAAATTGATTTTTAGACCCTTTGAACTGGATTCAACGGGTATAACCATGCGTCTATCTTGAGAAGCGAAGTTTAAAACTTCATCATCAAAATCCTCACTCTCATCATTAATTAGGGAAGGAGAATTAGAATTTTCTAATTTTTCCTTTCCTTTATCATCCCTGCTTTTAAGCCAGCGGATATCTTTTTTGACTTGCTTGATCTCTTTCTTTAGATCAGCAATATCAACTTCTCTAGCAGCGCTATTAGCTTGCAAATTAGTGATCAATTCTTGCAACTCTTTTAGAGTAGGCTCTTTATGACGATCACTGACCTTATCAAAGATCTTCTGCAAAGAGTATTGACCTGGATCAAATCTATCATCATCTTCAGAAGCTTTCGACTTGCTTTTAGCCAGGTTAATGTATTTTTCAATCATTTGCCTTTTCTTGCTGGGATCTTCTACTTGATCTATAACATCTAAGATAAGGCTATCTTCTTTTGATAAGACATTAATAGACAGTCCATTTAAGGCACATAAACAGGCCTCTCCATCGTCACATTGACAGTCTTCTAGCTCATTACATGATACTTCTTCATTATTAGTATCTGAGCTAGAACAGCTACTTCTAGGGCTTGATTCTTCTGCAGAAGAGACTTCTTCTTCATCAGAATTTATAAAGACCGCCAGAAGTTGTCTTTTTAGACCTTCATCCTTAACCAATTGGTTAATCTTCTTTTTAGTTGTGCAATCAGGACTTTTATGTCCTATTTTTCCGCACTTATAACATGTTGGAGGTTTAGAAGTAGTCGTCTTTCTTTTAGAAGACTTTCTCCTTTTAGGCAAAGAATCAGTCTGAGATTTAGACTTTCTATGATGATCTTTCTTTTTGAATCTTTTGTTATCTCTATAACTAGAAGACTCTTTAGAAGATTTTCTCTTCTTTTTATCCTTAGGGATCTCGGCCAAGCCATATTGCTCACAGAAATCGCCTAAAGCTTTTTTGCCTCTTGCTCTTTCTTCAGCAATTTGCTTTTGAATCTTTAAGATATTGCAAAGATCAGCACCTTCGGCTATAACCTCAGAAGCTAATTCACCATAAGTATATTCCTCCCAAGGAATAACTCCACCATTCTTATTTTTTAACCTAGTTTTGACTCTTTGAGAGAACAAAATAGGTAGACCTTCAATAAATTTCTCCTTCCAATAGTCACTGTTACAGTCTCCTCTATTGAAAACTTTAGAGAAAAACGTATCACGATAGAATTTAAACTCAGAGAGGGATTTGCACTTTAAGTTGCTCAATTGCTCATACGTTCTTGATACTATTAACTGATTATTGCCCACAATGTGGCGCATAATAGTATATTGTAATGTATTAATAGCATCTTCTCCAAAGATAGGTTCGTTTCTTTCATCGACACCCTTTTGAACTTGGAAATTAAAGATACTTTCTTTAACTTCGCTGGTTAGGAGATTATCCCACCAAAGACCAAGCTGTCCAACAAAACCGGATGCTAAGGCTTGAGCAATCCTTTTTTCAGAATTACCTTTAATTCTGGCTGCTTGAGCAAACATCGTCATTTGCTTTAGGAGAACAATGATTTGATAGTCAGTAAGACCATATAAATTCCACTCACAAATGTATTCTCCATTAAACTGAATACCATCATTAAACGCTCTATTTTCAAACTGAGCGTCAATAGGCGAAGGGCGATGATAATAGGGTTGATTTTTAATCTTTCCCCATTTTAGCCTATTCAACTGTGGATCACCTTGTTCTTCTTGGATTTTATTTAAGATCTCATCAAGATCTAACCCATCGTTTTTAAGAACCGAAATGGAAGGACCTTGAGACGTAGACCCTGTAGATGTTCTTTTAATAGACATCTTTTCAAGTCTGTTCTTCAATTCTTCAAACATTTCAGTAGAAGCAGAACCAAGCTTAAAAGCTTTATAAAGCTCTGGTGGGGGTTTAAAAAGAACTACTCCAGGTTTTTCTTTTGATGAAAGCTTGCTTTCCTTTGAGGAACTATCAAGAATCTCTGCAGGCGAATGACTAATAGACAAAGGTTTTACTTTTGAAGTAACTACCTTTTCTATTCTTGTCAACTGTGTTCCCAGGGATTGAAGAAACAAATTAGTGTAATTATTTTGTTCTAAAACTTGATTAATCCCTTGAACTTCTTCAGACTTTCTTTCAGCCTCTTTGTCAAAAACCTTCTTATAAGGAACAGCTCGGGTTTTACCCGTTCCCACAAAGACTAGGACAGAAGGAGGATGAATAGATGAAATAACATCATTGTCATCTTTATCATTAGCCAATCTAAAAGGTCTATAAGAATTTTCAATAGTATTAATAGCACCAGATTGATTAGAAATGACTCTGCAATCCCCCCTGAAAGGGAAGTCATACCCTTTGACATGACTCCAAGATTTCAGAAAAATAAAGAAATCAACATTTTTCCCAGATTCTTTTAAGAAATCATAGTAAATATTTCTGATAAAATCTTGATGTTCTTGAGAATAATGGGTAAAAAACCATTCTCTTTTTTCCTTATTTTTTTCTGAATTAAACATTGCTTTTAACAATGATTTCTGTATTTCAACACCCTGATTATTAAGGGTATAAATACTTTCTGAATATCCAAAATCAGAAGCAGTCGGGCTCTGAGTTTTGGGAATTTCAGAAGGAGTTTCAACCATGTAAGTTGGTCGACTAACCGGATCATTGGGGCGATTAAAGACTCCTTGAATAGACGAAGCCGATCTCCTCGATGGTTCTTCACATATCTTTTGAGATATACCAGAAGTACTATTTCGTCTAGAATCGTCTGTATTAAGACGAATAGAACTACTGTTGCCAAATCTGATGTTCACAGATCCATCAGGATTTTCCGTGACATCTTCCAATTGGTGATTAGATCCTTGTACCCTTTTAGGTACAGCTTCTTGCAGTGTCCAATTCTGAGGAATAGCTATTTCATCCCACTTTAAAGTTTTAGGGACTGAAACATTAGCTTTCAAAGGATTGATCTGAAACACTGTAGTTTCTCCTCTACAATCTTTAATAAAATTACTCTTAAGATTGATATCAGGAGTAATAGTATTCATAACCTTAATATAAATACGATATATTAAAGCCATGTTAGAGGACAAAGGATCCATATCAAAACCTGATGTTTGCAGATTTAACGTTAAGGTTTTAAGTATGGTAGGATCTAACAAAGACACCGAAAAATTTGGAAAACTATTAAAGTAAACCGGTCCTTCTGAGAGAGATGAAGTAACACATCCGAGCAGAGAATCGTTAAACTTTATATGTCTTTTATCCCTTAAGCACAAAAGCAAAGAGGTAGGAAGACCGATTCTAGTTAACGGTTTAACCGCTACCTGAACTAAACCAATATGAAGATATTTGTATCCTCTTTCAACAGCTTCATCTAGCAATCTCTTGGGAAGCATCTCAACAGTCATATGACCTTGAGTTATGGGAATGGACTGTTCAACAGACTTAATAATATAATCAGATTTAAATAAAAAACTACCTTTATTATAAATTTGTGAAGTAGGTGTTTTTGGAATAGACCAATTTTGTAAATGGGTCTCTATATTTCTGATAGAAACAACCTGTTTAGTAGATGAATCCAAAGAGGAAGAAGATGAAGAAGATGAAGAGTTTCTAGATCTGCCTAGATTTCTGAAAAGATTTGCCATTAGACGTTTAAACGGTATTTAAAACTTAACAAGATAAGCAGGCAAGTTTTGATAGAAGGGATGTCCACTATAGGATTTATGTCAACACGGCTTAAACAACAGAGCAGCCTTAAACGACAACCAACATACCCTGAACAAAACTTAAAGCTTAATCTATAACAGTATTCAAATGGTGTTTAAAACAAAATGAGCAGTTTCAGTAATCCAAAGTAGAACAGGACACTATATATCATCAACAAGATCAAACTCTTTAAATGGCTTTGATACCAAACTCTACCAAGATCATAAAGAGTTTATATAGAATAGAAAACAGCGGAATATTATTAAACTTAATATCAAACTTACATAAATTTGGAAGCTCTACAACTTCAAGCTGGACTCTTCCAAATAAAACTTAGACTCGTAAGACTGAATATTATTTTTCGAATGCTTATACTGAAAACAAGACGCGCCTCTTATAGAACTGAGGGCAAGCAAACATCCAAACAACTTTAAAAAAGTAAAGCTAAATTATTACAACGGACAAACAACTTAAAAAAAGTAGATAAAATATTAAAACAGACAACCAACTTTTAGAAAAGTAGGTTCCTATAAATCATTGTAAAAAGTACAGAAAAATAGTAAATGGTATCAAAGACTTGTAGAATTAGTGAAATGCGTTTTGGTACTTTTGCTCCAAAATATAGTACTCTTTACATTCCAGAGTTCTAAATTCATCAACTCAAGTATTTTTATTTTTTGTTTTCCACCACTAATTGCAAAAATATCAATATTTTAACTTAGGTGTGGGGTGATAATGAGAGGGTGATATTACTTTGTGCATACCTCAAAGTTCGTAAGTATTAATTTGTCCAAAAAAGGGAAACATAGTAAATAATATATGCTACCTTAATAGCTTCCAATATTTTGCTGAATTCCAACTTATCTTCATTCTTCACTGTGGTCAAGCACAAAACAGCTGCAGTTTTTTGGTGAACAATCTGGCAATAAAAAGGAAAATGGAAAGGGAAAGAAAAACATAAAAGGAGCAAAAAAAAGGAGAAGCAGACGAATACAAATGAACCATGGCAGCTGTATTAAGTTTCCAATTACAAATTTAAAAGAAGCAGAAGTTATTAAAGAATAGAATCTTGTTTCAGTACCAAGTCCCACCTCCCCCAACCCCAAAAAAACAAATGAGATAATTTGTGTCAAGTGAGTAGGAACTTTATGCTAATGTTCTACCTACATGAGATCTTACGGAATCTCGACTATATAAATAAAGATCCCAGCTTCTACCATCTTCCTGGCTAAGTAAATAATTCACACTTCTTCAACCTATATATCAATAAATCCAGTTATTTCCACTAAACTGTACAATGAAAAAACAAATAATTAAGTCTTAATCTGGTCATCCCTGGAAGTGTCTCTGAACCAAAAACCAAAAATAGAACGACCTAAACAAAAAAGTACTGCATATTACTGTATACATTCATGGAGTACCTACCTGGGGGAGGCTCATTAACTCAAGAACATCCTTTTGGGGGGTCAACTCATTGTCAATAATCCGAGCAACTGCCGTTAAGACTGGCATCTTGACATTATATTTCTGGGCCAGTGCAATAACAGCTCCAGCTGTTGATACACCTTCAGCTACCTGGGAAAAACTGAAGGTTGTTGTAACCGCATAAATTAGTGGAAGCTGTACTTGCCATATAATTTGATTAGGAAACATGGAAAGTTTCCAATCACCTGATTCATGCTACGAAGTATATCATCAAGCTTTTCCCTTGATCCAAGACGAACTCCAACTGTTCTGTTTCTTGAAAAGTTCACAAAACATGTAAGCATAATGTCTCCAGTGCCTGATAAACCAGTAATTGTTGTCGACTTCGCACCCATCTTCAACAGAAAGGATAACTGCATAACCTAGTTATTTCAGAAAGAGAAATATCAAGCAAGATAAAGCTGTTTTTACCTGATTCATGCTACGAAGTATATCATCAAGCTTTTCCCCTGATCCAAGACGAACTCCAACTGTTCTGTTTCTTGAAAAGTTCACAAAACATGTAAGCATAATGTCTCCAGTGCCTGATAAACCAGTAATTGTTGTCGACTTCGCACCCATCTTCAACAGAAAAGATACTGCATAACCTAGTTATTTCAGAAAGAGAAATATCAAGCAAGATAAAGCTGTTTTTATCTAAAGTTACCAAATCAAAGTATTAAACCCCCCCCAACCAGCACACACAGGAAAAAAAGGATGAAAGTAGTAGACTCTCATATTATGTAAGATAAGGGGGAAAAATCACCTCCCAAATACATTAAATTTGTAGTTTCACAAAAATAATAATCACTGCAGGAAATAATAAGTAGAAAATATCCAACAACGAGACACTAAGATTTTACATGGAAAACCCTCTAAAACTAAGAGGTAAAAACCACGGGACAAACTCTGAACAATTCACTAGAATATCCGAGAGAATACAAAGATATTTTAATTTGAGTACAAACCCAAATTACTTCACCACAATAACTATGTGATGGAACCCAAATAGAATACCGTTTTATTTAAAATATCTTTCTCCCTCTATTTTTCTAAAGCTTTACAAAAGCTTTTCTCTCTTTCTCTCCTTAAACTCTTAGCTGAGAGTATATAATTTTTGGTGTGTTTTTCCTTTGCAGCATTGTTGCCCTTTTATAGCCAAATGAAGAAGAAGAGGAGTAAATGAGGTTGGCATGAAAATCAACTGGCGGGAAGGTTGAAAGTTCAATGGGCGGAACATTAAATGAATGAGGAACGGTTGTTGACCAACAATCTCCCCCTCCGAACCCATTAGAGGAGGTATTCTCTGTGACCCTGTCACTTGGAGTCCATCCCGGCCAATTCCTTGCAAAATTCCAACTTGTCGCGAGTGACAGCTTTTGTCAACATGTCTGAGGGATTCTTGTCGGTATGTACTTTCTTCACTTTCATCAATTCCTTTTCCATCACTTCTCAAAGCCAGTGATAACGAACATCAATATGTTTGGTCCAATTATGATACGTGGCATTCTTGGTCAAGTCAATTGCACTCTGACTATCATAATAAATCACATACTCATCTTGTTTTAAACTCAACTCTTGGAGAAACCGTTTTGACCACAACATTTCCTTGCCTGCTTCAGTAGCGACGATGTATTCTGACTCAGTTGTAGACAAAGTAACACACTTTTGCAACTTGGACTGCCATGATACTGCTCCCCCTGCAAAAGTGAACAGATACCCCGAAGTAGACTTCTTCTTTTCAGAACCTGCCATGTCTGTATCTGTAAAAATCTCTAAGACTGGACTCGTACCACCAAAACCCAAACATAAACTGGAAGTAGCTTTCAAGTATCTGAGAATCCACTAAACTGCTTTCCAATGTTATTTACCAAGATTTGACAAATACCTGCTCACAACGCCACCTGCATAAGCAATATCTGGCTGCGTACAAACCATTGCATACATAAGACTCCCTACAGCAGAGGAGTAGGGAACTGCTGCCATATCATCTCTTCCTTCCTTGGTAGAAGGACACATGCACTTTGTCAACTTAATATGACTAGCCAGTGGTGTGCTAACTGGTTTAGCATCACCCATGTTAAACCTTGCAAGCACCCGCTCAACATACTTCTCTTGTGACAACCACAACCTCTTGGCTTTCCTGTCACAAACAATCTTCATACCCAAAATCTGTTTAGCTGGACCTAAGTCCTTCATATCAAAGGACTTGAACAACTCACCCTTGAGTCTGCGAATCATATCAGCATCCTGCCCAACTATCAATATATTATCTACATATAGCAACAAGATAACGAATTTACCATCCAGGAACCTTTTAACATACACACAATGATCTACAATTGTTCTATTGTAACCATGATCCACCATAAATGAATCAAATTTCATGTACCACTGCCTTCGGGCTTGTTTCAGGCCGAACAAACTTTTCTTCAGCTTGCAAACCAAGTGTTCTTTCCCTTTAACTTCAAATCCCTATGGCTGCTCCATGTAGATTTCTTCCTTCAAATCACCATGAAGAAAAGCAGTTTTCACAACTGCTCAAGCTCAAGATCCATACTTGTAACACCCCAGTCCCACATCGAAAGATACAGGGAAAATTTGTCTGCATATAAGGAATTAAGTAACTACCAATAGTACCTTCAAGTCATGACCTTTTGGGAGCCTATGGTGGGCTAGATGACCCAAGAAGATACTATTGAGCCAGTAGTTTGAGGCCTTATTTGGATGGATTTGATTCGATTCGGACTTGGGATTTGACCCAAGATTTGTTCCGAACTCGGGATTTGACCCGGGTTGTTTCATATGGTATCAGAGCCGACTCTCGAAAGCTCGAGTCGGGTTATCCGATCGGGTTGCCGGAGGTGGGGACACGAAGGCTGGTGGTATTATCCAATGGCTAGAGAGGCAAAGATCTTTGGGCCGTGTGTGTGATCGGTTCTGACGGGGACGTCAGAAATTTAAGTGGGGGAGTTTGTAACACCCCAGTCCCACATCGAAAGATACAGGGAAAATTTGTCTGCATATAAGGAATTAAGTAACTACCAATAGTACCTTCAAGTCATGACCTTTTGGGAGCCTGTGGTGGGCTAGATGACCCAAGAATATACTATTGGGCCAGTGGTTTGAGGCCTTATTTGGATGGATTTGATTCGATTCGGACTTGGGATTTGACCCAAGATTTGTTCCGGACTCGGGATTTGACCCGGGTTGTTTCATATGGTATCAAAGCCGACTCTCGAAAGCTCGGGTCGGGTTATCCGATCGAGTTGCCGGAGGTGGGGACACGAAGGCTGGTGGTATTATCCCACAATGGAGAGATGAAGGTCCGGAGGTGGGGACACGAAGCCAGCCGGTATTATCCCACAATGGCTAGAGAGGCAAAGATCTTTGGGCCGTGTGTGTGATCGGTTCTGACGGGGACGTCAGAAATTTAAGTGGGGGAGTTTGTAACACCCCAGTCCCACATCGAAAGATAGGGGAAAAATTTGTCTGCATATAAGGAATTAAGTAACTACCAATAGTACCTTCAAGTCATGACCTTTTGGGAGCCTATGGTGGGCTAGATGACCCAAGAAGATACTATTGAGCCAGTAGTTTGAGGCCTTATTTGGATGGATTTGATTCGATTCGGACTTGGGATTTGACCCAAGATTTGTTCCGAACTCGGGATTTGACCCGGGTTGTTTCAATACTAGCTACTAACCCCAGCACTACTCGAATAGAAGTCATCTTCACAACTGGAGAAAAAATCTCATCGAAGTCAATACCTTGCTTTTGAGCAAAACCCTTGACGACTAATCGAGCCTTGTACTCCACTAGTTTTTCACCATCCTTCTTAAGCTTAAACACCCATTTGTTCTTCAATACTTTCCTGCCATTCGGAAGTGTAGTCAACTCATAGGTGTGATTCTTGTGCAAAGAATCCATCTCATCCTGCATAGCTCTCAGCCAATTGCTTTTCTCCTTATGAGTCTTGACTTCCTGAAAATCCTCTGGCTCCCCCTCCTCAGCAACTAAAAGATATTCAGATGAAGGATATCTGACTGATGGCACATGTTCTCTAGTGGATCTTCTTAACTGAGGTTCTTCAATGTCAGGTTGCTCCCCCTGATCAACACTCTCTGCATCTGACCCATCACCATCGTGCAAATTTGTATCAGTTATATCTTCATTCTGACCTCCTTCTCCAACTGTAGCATTCTGTACTGGAGATGGAACTTCGCTGAGGTTTGGAAATCTATTATCTCTGGGCTTTGTAACATTACCAAAATGCTCATAATTTAGGTGCTCATGAAAAACCACATCTCTACTCCTGAATAATTTTCTCTGCACTGGATCCCATAACCGGTATTGTGACAACCCGAGGAAGTAGACAATTTATGAAAATCTTAAATGATTGTTTTAAGGTCAAATAATAGACCTAGACAGAAAATAAGTGTATGCGTTTAATGTTATTGGGATTAAATTTTGAGGATTTCAAAATTCGGTGAAGGATATAGCTGAATTATTCAGGATTAAGTGTTTATATGATTATGTTCTGTGTTCAGAATGTGGTTAAGGGTCATGGGTTGATCAGATAAATTACATCCGTGATAAACCCTAAGTATATATTAAGAACTTTAACGTTCAGTTAGAAAACTCTAACGTCTAACAAGAAACCCTAGCAATCGGTTCTGTAAAACCTAGTTTCAGTTCCGGGAGTCCGAAACCCTAATTCGGATATCGAAAACCCTAGATTGGGAATGCAATGTTATGTACAAGGTTAAACGTCATTAATTAGGAAAAACCCTAATTAATTACTGGAAATTCTAATTGATTATTAGAAGACCCTAATACCAGATCTGAAAATCCTAATTTCAGATTCTGATAAAATGAAGCCCTAATCTGGGAATAGAAAGGAGAATTATAATGCTTATGTGGTATTAATTATACTACTAATTAGGGCAAAGCTTAATTATTTAGCAAACCCTAATTTGGAATTTAGAAAACCCTAATTTCGGGATTTGAAACCCTAATTTTATAATTAGGGAAAACGAAAGTGTTAATTGAATACTTTTAATGATAATTAGGATATATTAATTCTAATTTTCAAGATTTAGTAATTAGAAAAAAAAATGTAATCTAATTACGAATATTTAATTTTTATTTTAGAAAATTAATTTTTCTATTAGAAACCCTAATTTGTGGGTTGAAAACCCTATTGACCATTTTGAACCCTAATTGTTCAGTGGTGGATTTAATTGCTATATTAGCAATGTTAATTAGGAAATATAAATCCTAATTGTCAAGTTATTAGAAACCCTAATCTAATTGGGGAATCTAATTCTAAAAATTGAAATATTATTATTTTTCTATTTTAAAACCCTAAAATGTGGTTTTGAAATCTAATGTACAAATTTGACCTTAAGTGCTAAATTAGCAATTTTAATTAGGATAAAATGGTCCTAATTAGAAAATGATGATTCATGATTAGGAAATTACAAAATAATTAGGGAGTCCTAATTATAATTTGGAAATCAAAATTTTCTATTTTTAAATTTAATTAGAAAATTTTGGAAGTCAAGTTGCTAAATATTTAAGGGTTAAAACCTAAACCCTAAATTTGTCCAAATCTTAAATATAAGTATGCTCAAACCCTAAACTTTAAGGGTTTTATCATTTGGCAAATTCTAGAAAATTAAGGAAATGACATAAATGCCCTTTTGTGCATTATTATTGGTAGCTTGCATATCTTGCTATGATTTTGGGTTGTTCAACAACCCTAAGCCTAAAACTAGCTAGCATTTGACAATTTGTATCTATGTCAGCCGAAAATTTGCAAGATCATAAGCAACATGTCATCAAATAAATAATTAAAGAGAGAGAGAATTTCACTTAAAAATTCTCATTTTTCTCCAAACCCATTCTCTCACTAGAAATTCGAGATTTGAGGGAGATAGAGAGAGAAGGTAACACATAATCAATGTCATAGCAAGCCAAAGTCAGAATCAAGGATCAAAAATGAAAAATCAAAGCTCAAAAGGTATAAAATCTCTAAATTTTGAAATCCTTCGATTCTTGGTTAAATGTTGCAATTGATTGTGCAAAGATGTGTAATAGGATGTCAATTGATGTTCTGGGTTGTTAAATCCATGACCCATAACATCAAAGTGCACGATTTTGCATTTTTAGCAAATCTGGAAATCTGGAAAATTATGTTTTTCAGTCAAATGTCAGATCCGATATATCCGTCTGTGTTATGAGTTTTTGATTTTTAAAACTTTTAAAATGTAGCCTGTTATGCGTTCTTTAAGTTACAAAAAGAATCAGACCCAGATCTATTATAGATCGCATGTTATAATCGGTCAAAATCCGTTGACCGAGCTGCTTAAAATTGCGAACCCAGAAATTCTAGAGCAGTTGTCCGTGTCCTACTTTGACTGTCTATATCTTGCTCATTCTGTGATGTTTTAATGTTATAAAACTTTACAGTTGTCGTACTACATATTTCCTACACACTGTAATTGATAGATCTCATAAACGTTGCTCGATCATCAAGTTATAAAGCGTCAAAGGAGGTACCTTGACTGTTCTTCATTTTCTGGGTAACCCAGAAAATGAAGAACATGTCTGTCAGACATTTCGGGAGCCCAGATCTCTCTTAATTGTTGTTGTTTGGTCATGAAATTGGTGTATACTTGTATTACTATATTAGTACTACAACATGAAAGTTTTTACAAGACCAGAAACGTAATAACCATTGAATTATAGACGGTCAAACCACCCACCTCGCGACTGCCGGAAAAATCTGGGTTTGGCTCAAGAACACCTATAGCGACAGAAAGCGTCGCTATAGGCCTTTAGCGACAGTTTTAATTATTATTTTCCGGAAAAATGATTTAAAATTAGAAAAAAATAATTTTTAATTATTAAAAATACATAATAAATTATAAAAAATTATTTTAAAGTCTGAAAAATAGTTTTTAACTATTTTGTGTATATTTCGAAAATAATTAATATTTTTGGAATATCAATGGTATTTATTTATTTAATTATAATATTAAATAAATTATTTAAAAATAGTTTTTAATTCATGAAAAATCATGAAAAATAATATTATGGTATAAGAAAATATTTTAAGTTATTTTTGATGACTTTTAATATTTTGTGATGAAATTCATTAATTAATCAATATTAATGATAATTAGTTTATTTAATGAATATATTAAATAAATTAAGGAAAATTAGAAATAATGCTTTATAAATCATATAAAAATGATTTAAGTGTTATAAAAATATTTTAAGTTATAAATTATAACTTTTGATATTTTGGCATGAAAATATTAATATTTTAATATTAATAGCAATTATCGGATAATGTAATTAAGTGTTTAAAAATCATATACTTATGATTTTAAAGTATTAAAAATACTTTGTGATATTATAATTATATTATAATATTATGTTATGATTTTCATTAATATTTTATATTAAATAAATATTAATGATTAAGGTATTATGGGGTATTTAAATTATTTAAATACGGTTTTAAGGATTGAAAAATGTTAATAAATGGTAATAATTATCCGAAAATTATTACGAGCCTAGGAAAAATGTTTTGTCTGATTAGAGAGTTATCTGTGATATTGTTAAGTATTAAGTCAGAGTTTAATTGAACTTAAACTCGATATTCGTCCTACTAGACCGTCGGGATGATAGAATTGTGTCGGTTTCAACTCAGACTGCAATAGTTTGACTTGATACCTAGTCTTATGTGTGTTATAGACTGATAAGATTTTGTGGTAATGTGTTTAGGTTATTCTGCGGATATAAATATAACAGTAATATACTGTGATGATATTATTCTAATATTGGAGATCTATATTATTAATATTAGGTCTTCGGGTAAAGCGTTATAAATTGCGTTGCGGTAATCAACGGTGCATGCAAGTTTTTCAGTTCTATTATGTTTGTGGATTGAATGTGGTTATGTGTTAAATTACATATCATGCTCTATGAATTGTTAAAAGTCAAAATATGACTAAGTTAATTGGGTTATGGAACTCAATCTATATGTGATGACATGTTGTATGATGTAACTCGATAAATTAAAAATGTATAATGCATGAATTTATGCTTTGTAGGGAATTATTGATGCATATATGATATGCATAGTAAAGAATATATGTTGCATTCGAAACATGATAGACTGTTAAATTTGCTGGACTGTCGAGCTCAATCTTGCAAACATAAACTTTTTGCAGGTTAATGATGTTAGACAATATTACTTGCTATATGGATGATGAAGATTGTACGATGCTTAAAATGAATACATTTTCTTGATTTAGAAATGGTATAGATCTATGATTGATAGTATTATCAAATGTAATTTTCAGCTATATACAGTTTGAAATGTTAAATAGATAAATAAGATTTATTTTGAATTGAGAATTAATATGATTCTTAAATAAACGAATCATCGATAGAAAAGATAATGCCAAGCTCAGCTTGGGACAATATATGTGGCTACCTTGTAATAGAATAGTTGATAACAATATTTGGTGTTAAATAACTTTTGATTTGTGTAATCAGTTAAGGTTAACCGATTTTGGGGAAAATAGTGTGTAATGTAATGTATAAACAATCTATGTTTATATCTTCCACAAATATAGAATGATTAGTGTACCGGATCTGGGGCGATTTGGGGCCCGGGTTCGGGGCTACTACAGTTGGTATCAGAGCTGTTGGTTATGAAGCTTAGGTAGGAATACCTGAGACCAATAACCGCAGTAATTAGGATAAGATCTAACTCAAATAGAGTTAATTGGTCGGTAAGATTCAAAGACGAATCTCGGAGAGTGTAAAGACACAGAGTTCCCTAACTCTGATAATAAAGTTGAACAGTAATGGTGAATAGATCGAGTCTAAAAGACTGAAAGTGCAGGGATAGAAGATCGTAAAACAAAACGATCATGGGCATAGAAATAAATCGTAATATATACGATAAGATCACCCCGTGATCTGATAAGGTTATGACAGTCAGAAAGAATCAATCTTATGATTGAAAAGGTTATAACATGATGCTGTGTGAAAGTTGTACTATCACCAGTACAAAGTACCTAATAGACAACACTTAATAGACAACGTTTTTTATAAAAACGTTGTGGTATATTCTTTTACAACGTTTTTAAAAAAAACGTTGTAGATTTATATATAAAAACGTTATCTATTTAAAAGAGTATTTTTTTGATTTTAACTAGATAACGTTTTTTTTTAAAAACGTTGTCTATCTACAAAGACACGGAGCAAAAAAAAATACACAGAACAAAGAAAAACACGGAGCAAAAAATCAACTTCTCAAAATCCACCAGCTATTCTTTCTTCTAAATCCCTAAACCTCCATTCAGCAGATTTAAATCTTCTTCATCAAAAATCCACTTCTCGCAAGCCGCCGCCTCACTTTCCGGTGAGGAAACCCGGCCTTCCGGCTTCCGGAGTTCGATTGAAGAGGGACGGAGCCAAAAAAAATGCTTAACTAAATAAAACGTCGGCACTCTCTTTTGTAGCCCAAAACCCTACCTCTATTTTCTCTCACTCCCAAATCCGTCCCTATGAATCTGTTTCTCTGTTTCTGTCTCTCCTTTTTATTTTTGTTGATAGTACCGCCTATTATTCTTATTCTTTGCTTACTTTCCCTCATAGTTAGCAGTGTTAAATTGGGTATATGAGTTTTCTCTTATAAATTACATTTGTTTTGTGCACAGGACTCTTCGGGGACGACGTTGATGGATCTGCTAACTTCAGACTCGACGCCGATACCATCGTCTGCTCCTCCACCTCCTTCTCACTCTTTAGCGTCACCCGCGACATTGCCGCCTCCGAGCAGCGGAATCGGAAAGTCGGTGGCAAAATCGGTGAGTTGATGGACCTTGGTACCAAAAACCCTATTCTCTATCTTGATTTCCCTCAGGTATATACTGCTATTCTTTCTTTCTTTTTATTTTTTTATATAAGTTTTAACGTTTTCTTACTTTAATTTGTGTATTTATGGCCTATTTGGTTGCTTGGAATGTTGAAATGGAGTGCTGATTGGTATTTTATTTTATTATCCGGGACTCTTGATGGTAGGAGTAATAAGAATTGGGGTTTTGAATTTAGTTAGAATTTCAATTTTTACCATCTTATAATTAATGTAATCGACTGTTTATATTGGACATAAAGCTGGCACTTTTGATAAATTTGCTTGGGTTGTTACTTATGCTATCAAGGTATAGGATATCTTTTGTTTCGCCTCACATTTGTCCAACTAATTGAATTCCTTGTGATAGATTTTAATTTCTATATAATAGAAACATTTGTGTTTGGAGTATAGAACTGATTCCTTTTGTCAAACAGCGATGGACTGAAAAGTGAGACCTTATATTCAGGTTTCCTTACCAATGTTGCTATTTATTTACAGTCCGTAACTGTTCACTTGTCTAATTATCAGCTCTGTTGCTCACTTCTGATTCAGTTAGTATTCCACCCCAGATGAGCGGGATAGCTCAGAAGGGTTGTTTACAAGTTCCAATTGTCTGAGAGATTTTATAAGTAAGGTTATGGAAATATTAAGTTTAACTTAAGATAGTTTCTAATATTTTTGATACCAATATTACTTGTATGACTTGTATGTTGAAAAAATCCTTCACCTGGTAGTTTAATTATAATAGTGAAGAACCCCTTTATAGTTGAAAATACAGGTTGTATGTTTGAGTTGAGTTGAATTTATGTTTTAGGTGTGTTCAGTTGGTCTTTTCAATATCCGCATTCTAGTGAGTTAATTGTTTCTCCATCCTTTGTTCTTTTCTCTGCAATTGATCTGTACATGATAAATTATTCATGAGGTTGTCTTTCCGTGGTTCCATATGGTGTCTCATCTGGTTTTCTATGAGCCGGTCAGGTCTTTAGAGTATGCATGGAAATTAATGGCTCCAGATCTCTCCGCTGACCGTACAGTTTCTAAGGGTGGAGCTTCCCCTCGCCGCCGCAACCTTGTTTTCATCGTCAATCCTAGAGGTAAAATCTATTTTTATATCTCCTAGTTTTTATCCTCAGTTTCTGTGATTTTTTGAGAGCATGTTTCTTATCTCAATCAATTTGTGCATGAAATTTCCAGGAGCTAATGGAAGAACAGGAAAAGATTGGAAGAAGCTGCTTTCGTATATAAGGTCTTGTCTTGGTGTTGATTGCAATGTGAGTTCTGAACTAAAAATTATGTCACCGTTTGAGTTATTTGTTTTCCTTGTTTATGGAATTTCAGCATTGTTAATTTAATAGTTTTGTTCATATACTTCTACACACTGTCAAACACACACAGACTTATAATGATGTAACATGTAAAGAACGCATTAAAAATAAAATGATTTATTGCTAAAGTTCTGGTTTAGTGTTGTTTGTTCTGTAAGTGGTTGCAAATAGGAAATTTTGAAAAGAATTGCAAGGGACCTAGTTTTATAGAAGCTATTTGAAATCCATGGATGTATTAGGATCAAAGCTTGACTATTTGAAACCTGTCATCTATGTAATTATTTGGACGACAGTGAAGTGGGTGGTTCCAATTTCAACTAGGAGCAGGGAGGGTGCTGCATTTTCAATAAGGGCAAGAAGATGTATTACATCATTTCATCCACCATTTCTGTTATGGCATTTGTTTCACGTGTTGTGTAAACTTTTGTAGAATAGCTTGTATGTTTAATTAATTTCTGATGTTATTATGATAACAGTTTCTTCATATTTGACCAGATATGCGAATCTTTGACTTCTGGTCTTTCTCATGCTATTGACATAACAAGGGAGGTGAGCATGTTGAGCCTTTGTATTTCAGTTTTAAAACTAAAATAACATAATACTCTTCAATTTTGTAGCTCCATGGTTCTTTAAAAGTCATCGTGTATATCTTACTGTAATTGTTCAAAGCTTTTCAATGCCCATGCCTGTAGAATTGCTAATGTTTTCACCATTATCTTCATACTCAAACACCATTTATGTTTAGCTGTTTATATTTTATATTGAAGTTGGTTGATTTCTTTTGTGACAGTCAAAGTTGCAGTATCTTCTTATCTTATGTTATCTGTGATGCAGCCTTCTTTTTCTCATTTTTTGGACAAAAGATTCTAACCAACTCTGCTGTAATCTCAGAAGAGAACGTGTAACAGCCAGTGGAGTCTCCATGAGGAAAGAAGATCAGTAAAGCTCCCAAGATTCAGAGGTTGGTGACTCCACTGACTTTGCAAAGGAAGCGTGCTAGAATTGCTGAGAAGAAACAAAGGATTGCTAAGGGCAATTCAGAGGCAGCAGACTACCAGAAACTTCTCGCCAGTAGGTTGAAGGAACAGAGGGAATAGAGGGAACGATGCAGCCTCTAAGCCTTCCATTGCTGCCTAGGTTGGGCTATTGTCCTGGTTTTTTTGAGAGTAGTTGTTTGGGTGTTAGTTCTGAATACTAAAATAGTATGCTGGGGTGATTTTGACTGTTATTTTATGACAAGTAGTTCATTTGACTGCTTGATATGTGTACTACTGGTCTACTTTGAATTGATTGAGATTTTGGGTATATTTTATTTTGCAATGGAACGAGGATCTGTTTCTCTGATTTACATATTATTATTTTTTTGTTTTAGCCAGTGAAATAGTACTTCTATGAAAATGAATTGCAGGTGCATTGGTAATGTAGGTGAATTATAACTTTTTTTTCTTTTTTTTTAATCTACAACATTTTAAAAACGTTGTGTAAATGTGCCTAAACGTTGTCTTATACACTAAACAACAACATTTTTAACCAAAAAACGTTGTTGAATCATACATTCTACAACATTTTTAAGCATCTGCTAATTTTTTGAAAACAAAACTACAACGTTTTTTCCGAAAAAACGTTGTGTATTGCGATTAACTACAACGTTTTAAAAACGTTGTGTAAGAGTGTTAAATACACAACACCCTTAACCACTACGTTTTTCTGACAGAAACCACAACGTTTTTTTCGCGTTGTCTATTTACTGTTTTGTAGTAGTGTATGAAATTGTACTATGAAAACTCATGAAAGAGTTATGGATTATGAATACGAATTGAATTCGTATTGAAAAAGGGGGTTAAGTATTAGGTGGGGATTCAATAGAGGACTCTTGTCGGCAGCTGAGTTGTATGATTCCTTGTATGGGCGGGGAATTTGTACTTGGTTTTAGAATCACTTAGCTTCCTGGTCAATGTAGTGGTTAGGTTGATCAATTCTTTGTATGGGCGGGGAATTGTTCGCTTAGCTTCCTATATTGATTAGTGGCCGAGTTTGGTTTGACAACCACTTAGTTTCTGGCACTGATAATCATTGAAATGTTTGTGTCGCGCTATTTGCTATATGCGTGTTAAGAGGGTGATTCCTTTCTCATGTGTATAACAGATAGATAGGTCATAGGTAGAGGATACAGGTTTAAGTACGAGTTCTTAAAATTCATACTTATGTGACATTCTTGATTCATAGTTATATGAAATGAGAGGGTGATTCCTTTCTTAAACTCATATAATTGTGGTCAGGTTATGAACTCATAAGTGTGGTTTTATGAACTGGGTATAGTTGTGTGTGAATGGAGTATTGAGGATAATAGGAACATATAGAATGTTTAAGCATATGATCATTAGTGGAGAATTAGGTTTTCCTAAACCTCTATCTATGCTAGATTTCAAAATTTTGACATCAAGCTAAATACGCACTATGTGCCTTTTAAAAAAAAGAAAAATTTGTTTTTATTTATCACTTATGTACCATGTGACCTGGTGCATAGATGATAAAAAATGATGGAGTTATCAATGCAGAATTACTTGGTGTTAGATGTGATCTAAGGATCGTCAGCCCACTACAGTATGATGTAGTATAACAAAGTCACAAAATGACGAACACTCTATGTTTTACTTGGGGAAAATAGTGTGTAATGTAATGTATAAACAATCTATGTTTATATCTTCCGCAAATATAGAATGATTAGTGTACCGGATCCGGGGCGATTTGGGGCCCGGGTTCGGGGCTACTACAGGTATCCAAACTCTGCATCTCCATAGCCAACAAACACACATGGAGTAGATTTGTCATCAAGTTTCTATCTTTGTTCCTTGGGGATATGTGCCAAAGCCTTGCACCCAAATACCCTCAAATAAGAATAAGACAATTCCTTACCACTCCAAATCTTTTCTATAATCTAAAAATCCAACGGTGCTGATGGACAGAATGACTTGGGCAGTTTATCCATTCTCAACATGCATCGTACTCTCTCAATAATAGTGCAGTTCATTCTCTCAGCCACACCATTATGCTGTGGGGTACCAGGAATAGTCTGCTCATGCCGAATGCCATGTTTACTACAATATTCAGCAAACTCTTTTGAAGTGTATTCTCCTCCATTGTCACTACGAAGACACTTCAACGATTTTCCAGTCTCCCTTTCAACCATATCATGAAAACTCTGAAAATGATGGAATACCTGGTCTTTTGTTTTCAACAAAAATACCCACGCCTTCCGCGAAGCATCATCAATAAAGGTAACAAAGTACCTATTTCCACCCAAAGACTCAACCTCAATGGGTCCACATACATCAGAATATACTCTCTCTAGTAGCTCTGATTTTCTTTTAGTTGAACTACTAAAAAAAACTCTATGTTATTTCCCAAACAAACAATAATCACAAGGGCTTAAAATAGTACCTTTAGCAAAAGGAATGATTGACCTTTTTGCTACTAACTGCAACCCTTTCTCACTCATGTGGCCAAGCCTTTTATGCCATAAGTTTGGCGAAAAGTCATCCTCAATTGCATTCAACTCACTAAAACACTCCTTCACATGAGTCTTGTACAACGAACAACAAGCAACACCTCTTGCAATCACCATAGAGCCCTTGGTAAGCTTCCACTTTCCATTGCCAAAGTGATTCTCATAGCCTTCTCTGTCCAAGGCCATGCCAAAAATCAGGTTGAGACACAAATCTGGAACGTGCCTAACATCCCTCAAGGTAACAGTGCAACCAACACCTATCTGAATGCAAACATCACCAATTCCAATAATCTTGGACTGATCAATATTTCCTATTCTCACGTGCCCAAAGTCTCCATCTTTGTAAGTTGTGAAAAATTCTCTCTTAGGTGTAGCATGATACAAGGCACCAGTATCAACTACTCAATCAACTTTCTGATCATCAACATGGAAGCATTCTTCTTCCCTAAATGAAAGAATAACAACATCTTCGGTGACTGTGGCTGCAGTGTTCTTCTCCTCAACCCTTCCCTGCTCACCATTTTTCTATTTGTCTAACCAGATTCTGTAATTTCTCTTGTAATGACCTTCCTTATTACAATGGAAGCATCGATACGTTTCACCTTGTTTGGTCTTTCACTTGCTCCTGTGATTTTTACATTTGCTGCGACTTGTATCTCCTTTGTGAGATCCCCTAAAATTACTTCTGCCCCTGTTCTCTGTGACAAGAGCATGTGTCTTAAAATTTACGCCTTGCTCCTTTCGCCTTGTCTCCTTATTATGAAGACTGTCCTTGACCATCTGCATAGTCATTTTTCCTTCTGAAGCTGGATTGCTTAGAGACACCACCAAAGTCTCCCAGCTGTTTGGTAACGAACTGAGAAGCAAAAGAGCCTGAATCTCATCATCAAGATTCAACTTTATGGTGGACAGTTGGTTCACCAAACCTTGGAACTCACTCATATGCTCCGACACACTGCTCCCATCCTTGTACTTTAGATTCACAACTTTTCGAATGTCAAAAGTTTTATTTTGAGCATTCTTCTTCTCGTACATAGACTCTAGTGTTGTCCATAAAGTGTGAGCATCTGTCTCCTGCGAAACATGGTGGAATACACTTTGATCAATCCACTGCCGGATGTGACCAATAGTCTTCCTATTTATTTTATTCCAATCAGTCTCTGACTTATCCGCGGGCTTCTTGCCCTTGAGCTCCAACGGATCATACAAATCTTTGCAATAAAGGATATCATCCATTCTAGGCTTCCAGATCGAAAAATTTGAAGAGATCAATTTAATCATGGCTCCGATTGATTCTTCCATAAAATTTATCAAAAACAACCGAGCAAATAACCTTAGCTTTGATACCAGTTGTTGGGAAAAAAATCACCTCCCAAATACTGTTGTCTTTGATAAATTAGACGAATAAAATATCAGTATATGCCAAACAGATTAAATTTGTAGTTCCACCAAAATAATAATCACTGCAGGAAATAATAAGTAGAAAATATCCAACAACGAGACACCAAGATTTTACGTGAAAAACCCTCTAAAACTAAAACGTAAAAACCACGGGACAAACTCCGAACAATTCACTAGAATAATCTGAGAGAATACAAATATATCTTAATTTGAGTACAAACCCAAATTACTTCAGCACAATAACTATGTGATGGAACCCAAATAAAATACCTTTTTATTTGAAATATCTTTCTCTCTCTATTTTTCTAAAACTTTACAAAAGCTTTTCTCTCTTTCTCTCCTTAAACTCTTGGATGAGAGTATAATTTTTGGTGTGTTTTTCTTTTGCAGCATTGCTGCCCTTTTATAGCCAAAGGAAGAAGAAGAGGAGTAAATGAGGTTGGCATGAAAATCAACGGGCGGGAAGGTTGAAAGTTCAATGGGCGGAACATTAAATGGGTGAGGAACGGTTGTTGACCAACATTATAAAGTTATATAATCTAGATAGATTGGGTCCATCTAGAACGCCAGAAGGGAGCTCCCGGAACCAGGCTTTAATTAGGCCTGCCAAGCAGTGAACATCAATGTCTTGAGGCACAATGCCTCTGTTCAGCTGGTTCCTGACTTGTTCTTCTTTGTTGTTCTCTGGGTTTATACGAAATATTCCTTCAGCCTACAAAAAATTATTCAAAGAAACTCAATTAAAAAAGTTCTACAAAAATTGGTCATGTTTACAATATGATTAATTGATTATACTAGTTGAGAAATTTTATGTTCAAGCCTCCTTGTTTGTATAACCTCTCCTGCATTAGCAATAGTATTGTAGGCACACATTATTCCCTCTTGAATCATAGGAGCATTGCATTAATTGTGCCGAGACGCCAAACACACAAACACTGCAAAACCATATATAAGAAGTTTAGCATTCTGCAATAATTTCATTAAGGGTAAAAAAATGGTTGTTCATCCATGAATTCGCCAAAAAGATAAGCAAAGTAAATAACATGAGAGCCGAAAATAATAATCACAACTATTAGATTTTGAAGCCTATTTAGCAAGTGTAATTTTCAGGTTTAGTTTCATTACAATAAGGTGTTTCAGAATGAGCAGTCACAGGAGGCTCTCCAAGCTAAACAAGAACAGAGGATAGCATCATTAATTCTAAGCCATGACCCAAGCAAGAACCAAAAAGGCACCAGCTCATTAATAATACACACCTTCACAATGTCACCAACATTTCGACAATCTCTATCAGGTGAGTGCCCCACAATATCATAGTTTAAATAAATTCTAATAGACTGTTTTTCATCCTCTTGCTTCCCAGAAAATTTGGAAGCTTCAAGCAACGCCCTTCCCCTCCTGTAGAGGGGTTTTGAGATACTAGGCTCCTCATAAACCTGTGGCGTAACAGAATACACCTTGAGCCCCGGTCTTTTCCTTTGTTCAATTATCTGGTCATGGATACAGGAATGTGATATAATGTTCTCATTGCCCTTTTCTGAACCTCGCCACTGCAATTCATGTTCTTGGTATATTTCTTGACCAGCTTCAAACCATACCAAAATCAATAAAATCTGACAGAGGTGAGCAAATGGGTGAGCATCTACAGTGTAGAAATTTTGCCTAAGAAACCAGGAATATAACCACAAAGGTTATATATGAACCACAAAGTTTCAATATGAACAAACCAGGAAACCTAAGTTGTGCTCCAACTTCTAAACCAGTATAAAATATTACTACAGTGTATAAATTTTGCCTAAGAAAATCAACAGGTCACTAAAGTCCCACACATGCTAGTTCATACCAAATCAGGCAGAAATCTTTGAACAACATAGGTATTACTTGATACATAGGTATTACTTAATGATATACTTCACGGCATGCTTGCGTGAGTTGGTTATTGTCCAGATTGTTTCTAGCACAGTTGTTGGGTGAATTGATTGCAACACCTTAACCCCTCGTCTATATGTAGACAGTAATCTTGGTACAATTGCTCGCGTTCGGAAATCTGCGTTAAATGGACACCAACGACATCTTGACCTCTCGCTTATATTGAAGTGGTAATCTCGGTACAATCGACGATTGATGCTGTAGAAGACGCCATACACAACTATGAATTGTTGTATGATAAGTCTAATTGAATCTCAAAAGAAATAACTAAGAACTTAGGAATTCTTCAAAGAACCAAAAGTAGAGAGTAACCTCACAAATATATTGAATAATGAATAACGTGTTTGATTATATTAACTTGGACCTCTATTTATACTACTCAAAACAATCCAAATCCTAATAACAATAGGAACAAATTATTCTAATCCTAATAGGATTTGCAAATCAATGTAAAAATAAAAATCCATCCAAATCCTAATAACAATATAAACAAATTATTCTAATCCTAATAGGAATTGCAAATCAATGTGAAATAGAAATTCATTGTTTCCATAAACCGATAGAAACTTATTTTTAAAAAATAAATCTTAACTAATAATAAATCTTAATTATAATAGAATTTTTAAAAATTTAATTTCCTAAAATATTATAATCCTTGTCGCGTTTGGACTTTCTTGCCGCGTGACTAAATTGCCGAGTGAACTGAATTGTCGCGTGAAGATGCCGCCCACTTAATATGCTAAATAGAAGGAATTACATGTATTCTGATTAAGTGATATGATTTAATCTAGAAGACCCAAATCATGTAGTTATCCTTTCGTCGCAGTTTGCTTGAATTGAGCTCCATTTCAAACATCTTTGAATAAAATTCAAGCCAATTATTTGAAATCATTTGACGAACCCCTGGAACTTGAAATGAGTTATTGTTTGATGTGATCCTGGTCATGTTTGTATCATTCCCCTACTCTTGAAAAGGATTTGTCCTCAAATCTGGCATCCCCTCCTCTTGAAAAGGATTTGTCCACAAATCTGATCCTACATAAAACAAATGAAATTAGTAACACCAAACAAAATATAACCACAAGTCTCATCTGGCAATTTAAATGAATAAGTAATATCAGCAACGCAAGCAAGAATTTGAAAAGTTCCAATTCCTCTTGGATCAAATATCAAAAATGAAAAACTCTTCGTGTGATAGATTCTCCCAATGATGAATTTCCCGGATCAAACAGAAATCTTATGATCTCGATCATTTTCAAACATAACCACATCAATGATCTTGGGTTAAATATCAACCTTTGAACTTGACACATTGCAAATGCAAAGCTCTCTTGACTTCCTAGAATAAACACAAAATAAAATAAATCAACAAGTCCATTTTGTCTAATCACAAAGGAATCAAATAAATCAAAATCACATGCATAGTCTACTAAAACTATATTCAAAACACTTCCCTATAAACTGTTAATGCATTGATCAAATTGAATTACACAATCCTATTAACATTAACATTAACACAACCAACCTTTAAACTGTTAATGCATTGTTTCCCTCGATGAATATGATCCTATCACGAATCTGCAAAACACAACCAACCTTTCTCCTTCCATTAACATTAACACAGTCAAAATCACATAATAGCACCAATGAAATAAAAATGTCACAATCATAAGTTGAAAATTCAATAGCATATCGACGATGATCACAAAAAACTCAACACAAGCTAAAGAATTTTCCAAAGTGTTGACAAAAATCGAATATCATCAAAATAGAGAAAAACAATTTTTCCCATGAAAAAATGAAAAATATAATTTAACAATTCCGTGGAAGTATGCAATGCCTTAGCTAATCCAAGTGAACTAACTAAACATGCAAATAACTCATCTCTCAAACCATCTTGATGAGAAACACTTCTTGAATCAAAACCATATGATAGTAAATCATGCAATGAAGATTGCTCTAATGACAATTCATGTAAAGATTGACTAACATGAAACCCTAAATTAATATTTGGATAAGAAAACCTAGAATTAATTTCATGCAAGTAAGCACATCGACAACGAGAATATATATCATGATCATAAACTAACTCAACATAAATCAAATATCAGTAAGACCCCGAATTTATGAAATAAAAGTATTCAATTTTCTTATAATTATTATGTTATTTAGTAAATGGTTAAATTGATAAAGGTTAAAGTTAAGGGTGATATTTGAAAATTTTGCAAAGTAAGCAAGTTGATATAAAATATTCGTTGTGTCGGAAAATATTCTTTTTACCATGAAATATTCGTACAATGGCAAAATCATTACAACGGAAGTATTGTCGTAGTTAGAAAATGACAGAATTTTTTTTATAAAAATAACGACGAAAGTTTTACTGTTAAACTGTTGAACTACCCGATGGTAAAAGTACAGTAATACGTGTGGTTGCATAGTAGCACACAATATTGATTATTAATGCTTATGTAAGAAGCCACTCAATTTACTCAATTATTGCTACAGTAATTGTTGCATAGTATCTCATGTTATTTGATTCAATTATTGTCACAATATTAATATTTTATATTATTAAATCAATAATTGAGACGACAAATTTATTCATATTATTATTTGCAATATTGACGATATCTAGAAAGTTCTGTCGATGAGAGGTTTGGTCACCTAATTGTGCGCCAATAGGGAGAAATCCTTATTGGAAAACCCCCTCTTTCTTGGGAATGATCTGGTTGTTAAATATTATGAGTTATAATATTAATGATAAATAATTGTTGAAGTATTAAGAATGTGTTTATTAAAAATAAGTGATTTATAAACGTTAGAGGGGAATAATGTAAACTTGGAAAACTTTATGGGTACCAAAGTATAATAAGTTAAATTAATCTGGATCATTGGTGGTGGTTTTAATAGTAAATCAATCTAAACCTCTGGTGTTGATTTTAATAGTAAATAAATCTGGACCACCGGTGGTGGTTTTAATAGTAAATCAATCTGAACCGTCGGTGGTGGTTTTAAAAATAAATCAATATGGACCGTCGGTGGTGGTTTTAAAAGTAAATCAATCTGGACCGTCAGTTGTGGTTTTAATAGTAATCAATATGAATCGTCCGTTCTAATAGTAAATTAATCTGGACCGTTCATGAATCAGTTACTATTTAGTCCATTCTCCTATAACTAGAAGCTTAATTCTTCTTTCATTCTCACCTATTCACTGAGATTCACAAGAGACACTATAGAGAAAGAAATTATAGAGAGCAAGAAGAAGAGTATTCTGCTACTTCACTATTGCAGTATCCAGTCTTCTACTAAGGTAAGAGATATTATTTTTTGTATTCATAAGGGGTATTATTTCTTTCGTATTCATAATGAATACTATTTTTCGTATTCATCCTTTAATATGTCGGAATAACCTGTCTACGCGGATTACATACCGTATGACAGGTGAAAATCCATTTGCAGTTTCGTATATTATTTCTTTTCATATTCTTAAATCTAAACTTACTATGGTAAGTATTGCTTCTATAATCCTTGAAATTAGTGGAATATCCTCGAGTTTTGCGCTTCATCCGGTATCGTTTTATTAGAATATTGATTTGAACTTTCTTATTAAATATCAATATTTTCACCCGAGATAATATTCATGGGTTACTATTCACCCAGTTACTATTCACTAGAATATTATTCACTCGGGTATTCGGGGCACTTTTCATACCGGGGTACTATTCATGGGTTACTATTCACCCAGTTACTCTTCACTCAAATATTATTCACTCGGATATTCGGGGCACTTTTCATATCGGGGTACTATTCATGGGGTACTATTCACAAGGTACTATTCATGGGATACTATTCACCAAAAAATTTATTTCTTTTCTGTCCAAATTATTTTTGATACATGGATATTATTCTTGAAATTTACTCCACAAAGCAGTATCATATTGATAATTTAGACATTATTGAATTCTGGATAAATTAAATTATAATTCTTTAAAAATTTATCATTTGCTTTCTTTTAATTGAATTCTTATATCATTGTCATCATCCTCATGTTTATATTGTGATGAAAGTCATCTTTGGCTTACGTGCATAGATGGACTGTTAATTGGTATGATTATGACCAAGGATAATTTGGTATGATCATGACCATTTATGATTACACGAATATTCTTGGCACGTAGTGCAATAATAATTTGTGGACGTGATACTAATGAATATTCTTGGCCCGTATTGCAGGGATGATTCGATGATGTGATTTATTTATTAATCTGAGTCCCAGCGATAAAATTAATGATAAACTTTTTAAATCATAGAAGATATTAGATATCTTGCTCTACTTGACTTTTCTAATGGATTGCTTGTTCTGCTGCAGTTAAACTTGTTGTCTATTATATTCTATCAGTTTAACATTGTTGAAGGCTAACGATAACTTATTCTGCATTATCTTAGTCATAATATTTCTTACTGGGCTAGTTGAGCTCACTCTTTTGCTTTCATTGTTCTCTTCAGGAAATGAGAACATAACCGGGACTAGTCGGGAAACGGAGTGATGGTCCGAGATGGTGCATTAGTAGTCCTCACTATTCTGTGAAATAGTGTGACATTAATTGTAATGAGGACTCCATTGAGTGTGGATATTGTCAAGAAGAAAATATTCATTTTAAAACTCTCAGCTTATGTTTTGGCGTATGTTACACGACAGTTGTATAATTAAGTTGTATTTGTATTCAGTACCATATATTTGGCGACCCAAGATGGCTGATGTATACTTATTTTAGGGTCGTCACAATATCCACCATAATTCATGATAAAGATGATTTTACCCTCAAAATATCTAACAATAAATCCAATGGAAGCATGCAAAATATGTTTTAAATAACTCATGAAAACGCTAGATCCATCAATTAATCTAACAGAAATAACTAACCACATATATAACTCACATGCTAAAATAATTTTCCATTTATCACAATATCTCATGCTAAATTGATTAGGCATTGTCATCACATGTAGATAAAACATAAAAACTATGCAATTTATCAAACATATTATCTAAATATTGAAAATAATAACGATACTTGTTTACCGATTAAAAATCAATGCACAAATTCGTTGTCTCATCCTCCTTAGGTACTATATGTGACGCCCCCAAAATAGGTATACATCACCCATCTTGAGTCGCCAAATACATGGTACAGAATACAAATACAAACTTAATTATACAAACGTTGTGTAATATACGACAAAATATAGCTCAGAGTTTAAACAGGAATATTGCCTTCTAGACAATATCAACTCTCAAATAGAGTCCTCATTACATTTATTGTCACACTATTTTATAGAATAATGAGGACTACTATAACACCATCTCGGACCATCACTCCGTTTCCGACTAGTCCCGGCTACGTTCTCATTTCCTGAAGAGAACAATAAAAGCAAAAGGGTGAGCTAAACTAGCTCAGTAAGAAATATTATAACTAAGATAATTCAGGATAAATTATCATTAGCCTTCAACAATGTTAAACTGATAAAATACAATAGACATCAAGTTTAACTGCAGCGGAATAAGCAATCCATTAGAAGAGTCAAGTAGAGCATGATATCTACTATCTTCTGTGATTTAAAATGTTTTCATCAATTTTTATCGCTGAGACTCAGCTTGATAAATAAACCACATCATCGAGTCATCCCTGCACTACGGGCCAAGGATATTCATTAAATCATCAATGGTTATGACTATACCGAATAATCCCTGGTCATAATCATACCAAAAACTATCCATCAATGCACTATAGGCCACTGAGGACTTTTACCACATCATTTATAACATTACAGGTCATGATTATACCGAATGATCCCTGGTCATAATCATACCAAGTCCATCTATGCACGTAAGCCAAAGATGACTTTCATCACAATATAAGCATGAGGATGATGACAATGACATAATAATTCAATAAAACAAGTTCAAGAATAAATTTTAAAGATTTATAAGTTAATTTATCCTGAAATCAATTACGTCCAAATTGTCAACATGATACTGCTTTGTGCAGTAAAATTCAAGAATGCTCAGAAGAATATTTTCATGAAAAGATACTAGATGAAGCATAAATATCCAGGATATTCTACTAATTTCATGGAGTATAGAAGCCAAAACATTAACCAACTGAGTATAATAGAATATATAAAACTGCAAATGGATTTTCGCCCGCCATGCGGTATTCCACGTAGACAGATCATTTCCACAATTTATTAAGGAATGAATATGAAGGATCATTCACCATGCATGCGGTAATCCACATAGACAGGTTATTCCAACAGAATAATAAAGAATGGAATAACAGAAGAATTCACCAGGCATGCGATAGACCGCACAAGTAGGTTATTCCCAACAAAATAATAAAGAATGGAACCAGGTCATGCGTAATCCACACAGACAGGATGTTCCAATAGAATAATAAAGAATGTAATAACAACAGAATTCACCAGGCATGCGATAGACCGCACAGACAGGTTATTCCAATAGAATAATAAAGAATGGAATAACAGAAGAATTTCATTATGTATGCGGCACTTCGCATAGACAAGTTATTCCAACATAATAATAAAGAATGGAATAACAACTCTTACGAGTATTGAAAGAAAATAACTCTCACGAATATAAAAGAATAATACCCCTTACCTTAGAAGAAACTGGATATTGGAATAGTGAGGTAGCAGACTTCTCTTCTTCTTTCTCTCTATAATAATTGCTCTAAAGCTTTAGTGAATTGGTGAGAAATGAAGGAAGAATGAGCTTCTATTTATAGGAAAATATAGTTTCGATAATTGCACGTTTTGGGGCTCGAAATATTACAGTATAATACATTCCTCTTTTTCTTTATTTTTAATTTAGTCCTGTAAGTATTATCAAACTTGTACCACCTCCCCTAATAGTAAATCATGTAAATTAATAGTTCATTCATGTGACTCAATAGTATAATCATATGAAAAAAAATAATTAAAGTATAGCACCTTCAACTATACCTCCATTTTTAACTTAGTCATGCAAGTAAGTATTATCATTCTTGCACCACCTCCCTTAATAGTACATGAATATGAATCAATAGTACATACATGTGAACAAATATTTATAATCATGTGAATTAATAGCAATTAATTGCTCATTTATCGGATTAATTACCCGACTGGTCAGTAAAACTTCCAGACATCAATTAATATCGAAATAAATGTCGATTTCCACTAACACTAATAATTCCAACACAATGGAACAATCAATTTCATCTTTAATCAACACGAACTTATTCATCATAAATATTATAACTCACAATATTTAATAACCAGGTCGTTTCCAGGAAAGAGGGGGCTTTCCGATAAGGATTTCTCTTTTTTGGCGCGCAATTAGATGACCAAACCTCTCCTTCACAGAACTTCTAGATATTGTAAATATTGCAATTTAATAATATGAATAACTTTGTCATCTCAATTATTGATTTAATAATATAACATATTATGCATATGATACTATGACAATAATTGAATCAATAATATGAGAGATATGATGCAGAAATTACTGTAGCAATAATTGAATATAACTTAGTGACTTCTCACGTAAGCATCAATAATCAATACCGTGTGCTACTATGCAACCACGCGTATTACTGTACTTTTACTACCGGGTAGTTCAACATTTTAACGGTAAAACTTCCGCCGTTATTTTTATAAAAAGATAATTCTGTCGTTTTTTAACTACGACGATACTTCTGTTGTGGGGTCCACCAATGATTGTGCCATCATACGAATATTCCCTATTAAAATGCCCCGACCAATTGAATATTATATAACCACTTGCTTACTTTGCAAAATTTGTAAATATTATCCACAACTATAACATTATATTATATCCACACCATAATATTCAAAAATATATTTCGAGAGAAATTAATCTTTATTCATAAAAGTTGGGGTCTTACACTATAATCTCATAAGTAGCAAACAAACCCATGTCTTCTCTCATGATACCCACTTTCACCAACTCTCCAACCCGCCTTGGTAACTCCGTCGTCTCCTCGGGAATATTATCAGCTGATCGGTACGGAATGATAGCACGTGATATTTCATCAACAACCTGCACAATAGAAAAAACAGAACTAGACAAAGAAGAATCATTACTGTTATTATTCAAAAAGCGTCGTATTGTACGAATGTACAGTCATTGGCTTTTCAAAATACAACTCACTCTCTTCTTTATAGTCACATATTTCTCTCTCGCTTCTTTATGCTCACCCTCTCGTTTGTTTTTCTCTCGTTTATTTTCATTCTCTCTTTTCTTTTCTCTCTCATTCTTTTCAAACTTTTCTTTCTCACTATCAATCATTTGAAGAGTTTCTTTTTGTCGATCTTCTTTTTCTTCTTGCATTTGATCACGATCTTTTTGTAAATACATTAGATCGTCACGAACTTGCTCGGACGTCATATGACAAAAGTTGACTCTTATTCGATTGTGTACCAATGAATACTTATAACTCTTGAGGTATAACCTTTAAGCATAGAATATATTCCAGGATTTTAACTGGTACATCTTCATACGTTAAATTATCCGCTATCTCGTCCGGTTCTAAATCAATAATGTGGTTCGGGTCATCCACATATTTACGTAATATCGGTACGTGATAAACGTTATGAACACGCAACATATTTGGCTGTAAAACGAGTCTACAGGCCACAGTTCCTACTCGGTCGAGGATTTCAAATGGGCCAATTAAAATCGAGGGTTGAGATTTCCTCTCTTCATCGATTCTTGCTTCTAGAATAACGCTCTCTTGAACCTTCTTCTTCACATTCATCAGCTCTGAGTATGTATCTTGAGCGGCTATAACTTTATCGATTAAAGTCGATTCTACTCGTATATTCGTTATCTTCACGTGGATCCCTAGAGTCTATAACTCTATCTTCATTTTTGTAATTTATACGAAATGGGTCTTTGTGTTAACAACATCACACTCGTAACCGCATACGATCTTCTACTCAATGCATCAGCTACCATGTTCGCTTTTCCATGATGGTATTGAATGGTATGATCGTAATCTTCAATAGTTCGAGCCAATGTCTTTGGCGCATTATACGTTCGTTTTGGTTGAAGAAATATTTAAGGGTTTTAGAAATGGGGTTTTGTACTGGGGTTAGTACAAAATTTGATTTCACGCTCTGGGGTAGGCCAAGAAGTCTTCAGGAATACGTCAGGAAATTTATTAACAATAGAAATATCATTTAAAACTGTGACCCTCATCCAAGACTTGGATAGAACGTCACATTGATACCTATCAACTTGCCACCGTTATTCACGATGTCTCCTACAGAAAGTTTGGCTTCGGTCCATTCCACACAAGGAAGTCACCAGATAAAGGCTCGGGGCTCTTTACTTATGGTTTGATATAAAAGTGATTAACTTTAGTTGTTTAGTTACTTGAATTCGCATAACAAGTTGGTTAGGAATATAAAAGCTAACAACCTTACGAAAAGCATGATGAGTAGTTAACCAATCGATTGCTAAAATCACATCAAAGGCAAGTATTTTTAAAGAGATAAGATCGACAGGTAACGTGAAAGTGTCGATTTGAATCAAACAAGATTTATAAATAGTGAATGTAATGAAGGTTTCTCCTAACAGAGTTTTAATAGATAAGTCAAAGTCTAATTTCTCAAGAGCCAAGTTCAAACATTGAACACAACTAGGTGAAATAAAAGAGTGGGTAAAATCGGTATCGAATAAGGTATAAACTTCACAAGAGTTTATAATTAACTTAGCCGTAATAACTTTGTTCGGGTTCCTCGATAAACGTTCTCACTTAAACTATCGAATTTTGACTTGCTATAGAGTACATTCCACCCTTAATTGCTTCGTCACATTCCTGATCCATGATTTGAATCATTATTCTCCGATCCATATCGAATTGGGGTTGACCGCTCTGCACAGGGTAATTCCTAATTCAATGTTAGATTCTCTCAATTGCTGTCCAAAAAGCAAAATCCATTTCATCTATTTTGGCCTTATTGGATTGGACGTCTTTTTCTACAATATCTACGCGTCATGCAGCTTTTACCCATGCATCATCTATTCTCCTTCGTTCAGTTGTTTCTTCTTTCATCAGTACTTTGATCATAGCATTCTCAGATTCCAGCTCTAATATCTTATACTCTGCCAAAGAGTGCTTCTGTTCAAGCATCGCACATCGGGTAACACAATTTTAAATTGTTACATCTCTTTGCTCCATGACCGCCTGCCGTTCTCCAGCCTGCTCTTCTAACTCATAAACACAATTTTGTAATTCTAAATTTATATCATAAAATTCTTCTAACAAATTCTCCTCAGGTTCCTCTCTTCCTCTTCTTCCTCACTCTCAGCTGCAACCTCTGCAACTAGCTCGGGTGCAACTATTAGATCTTCATTCACCACATAGATATCTCTGATTTCTTCTCCATCTGACATCACATTAATCTGGTTAGTGATTAAAGGTGTCTCAACGGTCTCATTCACTCCATTGTTAACATTTTCAGCTGCCATTTTCAAACACTGCCACAAAATAAGGGTTAATTAACATGTCACGTATTATCAATATACTTTGACCGACCAATTAAATACCAAATAAACTTAGGTAAGTCATACTAGCGAATGAATTCCCCGTCTCTCTCCTCCTAGTTCTTATCTCAAATCTCAGTAAGGGATCATATCCCTAAGCTTTGATACCAACTGTGACGCCCCCAAAATAGGTATACATCACCCATCTTGAGTCGCCAAATACATGGTACAAAAATACAAATACAACATAATAATACTACTGTCGTGTAAAATACGACAAAACATATGCTGAGAGTTTTAATACGTATATTGTCATCTAGACAGTATACAAACTCAATGAAGTCCTCATTACATTTATTATCACACTATTTAACAGAATAGTGAGAACTACTAATACTATTATCTGGACCGTCACTCCGTTCCCCGACTCGTCCCAACTATATTCTCATTTCCTGAAGAGAACAGTGAAAGAAAGGGTGAGCTCAACTAGCCCAGTAAGAAATATTATGACTAAGATAATTCAGAATAAATTATCATTAGCCTTCAACAGAATTAAACTGATACAATATAACAAATATCAAGTTTAACTAAATCGGAACAAGCAATCCATTAAAAGAGTCAAGTAGAGAATAAAATCTACTATCTTTTATGATTTAAAAGGTTTTTCATCACTTTTATCGCTAGGACTTAGCTTAATAAATAATCCACATCATCCCTGCACTACGACCAAGGATATTCATTAGTATCACAACCACAAATTATCCATGCACTATGGGCCAAGGATATTCGTGTATTCATCAATGGTCATGATCATGCCAACAGCTGTCCATCAACGCACTACGGGTCAATAAGGACTTTTACCACATCATTTGTAATATTACGGTCATGATTATACCGATTAATCCTTGGTCATAATCATACCAAGTCCATCTATGCATTACAGGCCACAGATGACTTTCAACATAAAATAAACATGAGGATGATGACAATGATATAAGAATTCAATAAAATAAGTTCAAGAATTAATTTATCCAGGAACTAATAACGTCCAAATTGTCAACATGATACTTCTTTGTAGAGTAAAATTCAAGAATGCTTAGAAGAATATTTCCATTAAAAGATACTGAATGAAGCGCAAATATCAAGGATATTCGACTAATTTCATGTAGTATAAAAGTCAAAACTTTAACCAACTGAGTATAATAAAGAATGGAATAACAAAAGAAATCACCAGGCATGCGATAGATCTCACAGACAGGTTATTCTAACAGAATTATAAATAATGGAACCAGGTCAGGCGAAATTCGCACCGACAAGATATTCCAACAGAATAATAAAGAATGGAATAAAAACAGAAATCACCATGCATTCGATAGACCGCACAGACATGTTATTCCAATAGAGTAATAATTAATGGAACCAGGTTAGGCGTAACACGCACCGACATGATATTTTAACAGAATAATAAATAACAGAACCACGTCATGCGTAAATGCACAGACAGGATATTCCAACAGAATAATAAAGAATGGAATAACAGAAGAATTTCCCCATGTATGCAGTACTTCGCATAGACAGGTTATTCCAACATAATGATAAAGAATGGAATAACAGAAGAATTTCACCAAGTATAGGGTAGCCCGCGTATACAGGTTATTCCAACAGAATAATAAAGATTGGAATAACAGAAGTTCTCTTCATGAATACGAAAGAAATAATACCCCTTACGGGTACAACAAATAATATCCCTTACCTTAGAAGAAACTGGATATAGGAGTAGTGAAGTAGCAGAATACTTTTCTTCTTTCTCTCTATAGTTTCTCTCTCTAGAGTTTCACTGAATTCGTAAGAAATAATGAAGGAATGAGCTTTTATTTATAGGAGAATGGACTGAATAGTAACTAATTCATGAACGATCCAAATTGATTTACTTTTAAACGGACGGTCCATATTGATTTACTATGCAGTATAAATAAAATATTCTAATAAAACAAAATTTTTTAAATAAAATATAATATATTCTATTTATAGTCTAATAAAACAAATAACTTTATAAAAGTATTCTGTTTTATATAAAAATATTTTACTATGCAAACACTATACATGCACTATGCAAACACTATGCATAATAAAATATAATATATTCTAATTATTGTCTAGTAAAACAAATAACTTTATAAAATTACTCTGTTTTTAAATAAAAAGATTTTACTATGCAAAATACTATGCATAATAGAATATAATATATTATATTTATAGTTTAATAAAACAAAAAACTTTATAAAAGTATTCTATTTTATATAGAAAGCTTTTCTATTTTATTAAATTAATAATACTCATAAAACAAAATTTATATATATATATATATATATATATATAAACTTTCGTGACTTCATAAAAAGATACCTCAATATATTTAACAACATTTATCATCATTATTATAATTCACAATATTAATCGACCAGGTCGTTCCCAGGAAAGAGGGGGCTTTCCAATAAGATTTCTCCCTATTGGCGCGCAATTAGGTGACCAAACCTCTCCTTGGCAGAACTTCTAGACATCGTTAATATTGCAAATAATAATACTAATAACTTTATTATCTCAATTATTGATTTAATAATATATAAAATATCGACAATAATTGAATCAAATAACGCGAGATACTATGCAATAATTACTGTAGCAATAATTGAACAAAACTGAGTGACTTCTAACGTAAGCATCAATAATCAATATCGTATGCTACTATGCAACCACGCGTATTACTTTTAACACCAGGTGTTTCAACAGTTAACAATAAAACTTCCACCATTATTTTCATAAAATATTTTTGTCATTTTCTTAATCCGACAATAATTCCGTGGTGGGTCCACCAATGATTGTACCGTCGTACGGATATTCCCGACAAAAAGAATATTTCTCGACCAATCGAATATTATATAACAACTTGCATACTTTTCAAAATTTATAAATATTACCCATAACTATAACATTATCTCAAATCCACACCATAATATTTAAAAAATATTTCAAAAAAATTAAATCTTTATTCGTAAAATTTGGGATTTTACAACTAGTTATAATCACCACGAACAAATACAATCGCATGTAACCAGTTGTATAACAACAATTCCAAAAAGATGAATTCACAGAACTTGAAGTTATATGCCGTAAAATTCATATATATATACATATATGTAAATGTATAACATTAAGGTTACGAATAATACCTTCAATTGGCTTGGTAATCACTGAAATTGATGTGAATCACAGACTTTCTCTCAATTCTCTCCCTCGTTTCTCTTAGTTTCTCTGTATTTTCTTCCTTCTTCTCCTCTTAGGTTTAAGCCAATTTTCTTTTACGTAAAACACACTAAACCTAATGCACAAAATCAAATGTCTATAACTGACGTTGTAATAAAAACAATAATACGTTATCAATTATAAATATATATTATATTATTTGATTTATATTAATTCATTTTATTTATAATTCAAATATTAAAAAAAAATCGAAAGCCATAAGGCTTTGTTTGGCAAAAAGTCTTTAAAATAAAGACTTAATATATTTAAGCTTTGTTTGGTCAAAACTAAATTAAATTACTTTAATTTTATTTTAATAAACCATTTAATTTATAATTTATAACCACATATGACTTATTTGGATTTCCATATTCAACATTAATCAAATAAAATAATAATACATACTATATTTTAAATAAATACTCCACTTAAATAAATATTACAAAATTATAATTTTATTATAATTTTATTTAATAATTTAATATACCACCTTAAATTATTAAATTGAAACAACAATATAACATCTCATGTTATATTACAATTCTCCAAATTATAAATTAATTTAATTTAGAATATTATCTAATAAATTTAATTCATAAATATTTAATAACAACAATCACATCAATATCAATTAAAATATTTATTTAATTAAATAAATATACCATATTAACATCAATTAAAATATTTATTCAACAATAAACACCTCAAATAAATATTTAGGTAATTCAATAAATATTTAAATTTGAAATTTGAAATTCCGGATTGTTACATGAGCGTTGAGTGTTCTTCAACTTTTTGTTGTGTACTTGCTTGCTTATTGCATCTGTGTCTAATTTGTATATAAAGGAGCCTTGAAATATGTATTTTTAAAGGCGTTCGTTGAAGCATTAAATGCATCATACATTTTTGAGCACCAATGGTGACTTCTTGGAGATTTGTTGTTCAGCTATTTGACTCAGTGACACGGCAGACTTCTATCTCACCTAACACCTGAAAAAGCGCTTTTAGCAGGCATGCAGTCCTTTTCCTTAGCTTCGTCAATACGCTTCTTCGATACATACTAAGGATGAGCATTGGGATTCCCAAAAGTCTCAACGTGTATAATCCATCTTCATTTGTAGTATTTAATCCTTCAGCTAATGGACAAGGCTCGATGCTTCTGATGCTGACAAGCGGTACACTACGATCATAATTGTGGTGTCTTGTCGTATTCATGCTTGATTCAGCCTGATAGAAGAGAACACTATGATTTCTCTTAAGCACCGATAGACTACGATATTTTCTTGCTTATTTTGCAGACTCTACGCTTTCGAGAGCAGACTATGATTCTTGACTTGGCTCGGCAGGCAGTTGAACCAACTCTACGATTTTGAGTGAGGCCCTCCAAAGTAGACTACAATTTTGTAGCAACTTTCTCGATACTCTATGATTCTGCTTTAGCTTCTGTAATCCTTTGGCTGGCTCGACAGACTACAATTCTATTGATGCCTATCTATTACATCTCAAAATATAGATCAACCTAACAGTTTTGATATTTTCTTCTATACATTCATTTACAGAATGATAAACATTAAGCACATATCAACTTAACAATTTTGATCTATCACTTAAGTCCTTGTACATATGTTCTTTGAAGAACTTTACATATAAGCATGTTTATTTACTTTCAACATCAAATTTGAATATGCAATTCCCAACAATCTTCCTCTATTTGATGTTGACATAACCAAGGAGATTTGTATCATAATCATCAATTTCTAAATGCAGGATGCTTGAAAGTAAATATGACTTAGTGTTTCAGTGAACAACTGAAATCTCTAGAGAATAAGCATGAATTTATTGATATTGTAAAATAGATATTACATTATAGCATAGTTACATCAATAAGAAATAAATTTCAACTTATCTCTATCTCCTTTGCCTTTTTCTTCTTGGAGGGTTGGCATACTCTGCTGCTCTCCTTCTCCTGCTGGCTTCATTTCTCCATGAAATATCTTCTATCTCACTTTGATTTAACCTTTCTCCATGAGCATGTCTATTCATAAAGGCAGGATCTCCGATCAGCATATTTAAGCCAGTCGTGGTTACCCCTTGTGAGCTAGGAGATGGCCCTTAACTCCTTAGCGGTTGCTCCATAAGAATTGGTTGGCGCTGTTGTTGTTTAGTTCGTGTATTTTGATGGTGAGGTTGTCTTGTGAGAGGACTCCTTGAAGTTTGAGCAATTTATTTTCCTTTGCCTCTGACTTTACCTTTCTCTCCCTCCATTTTATTCTCCCCCTTTATGTCAACATCAAGGGTTAGGATGTCTTCTGATAGACGATTCACGCCTTGAATAAGTTTGTTGAGCTGATTCTTTAATTGAGTAATGTCTTCACGATTTTCTTAAACCAGAGAATTAGTTTAGGATTGTGCTTTTGCAGAATGGCCAAGACAATGTCTGTTTGTTTCATTTGATCCATAGAGTATGCTTGGAATTTAGTCATGAAAGATCGTAACCTTGAGATGTTGTCCATAAGGAGTTTGTTTTAAGCCTTCTCAGTGTTCTAAAGAAGGATAACTACTTCCTTTTGCTTCCAATTCGATTGAAAGTGAATTTGATCCCTTTCATTTATGTTTTAGATCATTTCCTTGATGATTTCCCGGAGCTTCTTTGTGAGTTCTGAGCTCAGGTTGCTAGGAAGAGTGTTGGTATCATTTATCAAGTGGTTTAAACGTGTATGAACAAGCAGAAAGTGAGTTTTTAGATCTTCTTAAATTTCTGTGGTCACTTTCTGTGATGCATGAGTCAGTTGAGATTTGATGGGAAGAGCTGAGAGGTGCTCAAGAATTCTCTGAATATCCGTAGGAGAGGTTCTTGTATTTTGTTCTTGCAAATTTGAGAGAGCAAGAGCAAGATTGAAATAATTATTGGTTGATGAAGAAGGAATGTCCGAAGGAGGTGCAGGTATGGAGGTTTGAGGTGCGGGAGCAGATGCTGATGAAGCTGGTAGAGCATGTGACTCTACGATTTGAGTGGGAGTAATTGTTAAAGATTGGACTAATATGAAGTTAGGCGTATTTGGTTCATCAGTTACATAATGTTGGGATTTTGTAACTTGAAATTGATTTTGTAGATGAAGAACCACTTCCAACCATCTTGGAAAATCATATAATTGGTTGAAGTTTGATGGAGGATAGTGATTAACAGTGAAAGAGATAGGAATAAAGTTTATCTCACGCTCAGCTTCTAAAAAAGGATAGTTAGTGATCAACTTCTAAGCAAAAGTGAGGTTGCTTGGAAATCCATGAGCTAGCACTGAGATTGCTGGATAAGCTTTGAAGGTCCAGAACATGTGATCCCAGGAGTTGAGAATTAGAGCTCTGTGATAGGACATCATTGGCAAGTAGGAGAATAACTGATTGTAGTTGGTTCTCCTATATCCATCCTAGCCGACTGCAATAATCTCAACTTCGTCATCCTCTTCTTCTTCGCGGTCTTTATTTTCTTCATTTGAAACTTCCACCACATCAATCATCTCCTCATTTCTTCTCTGTTCTTCTGCCCTCTCCACCTCCATAGCTTCATCCCTCTCCATTTCCACAGTTTTAGAGGCTAAGATCTCTTGAGGGACTGAGGGAGGTTCAAGATCATCTCTTTACAGCTCCTCCTTAACTGTAGCCTTCTCTGTCACAGGGACTTCGCGAGTCTCCCCCTCAATGTGATCCTCTATTTATTCTAGTTCTTCAGGAAGCTCCCCCTCAGTTGGACCACTTACTTATTCATATGCTTTAAGAAGCTCCCCTTCAACACAAGTTGTATTCTCTTCAATGACTTCGGGAAGCTCCTTTTCAGTAGCTATTTTTCTTCCTTCTTCCTTCAAGGCTTTCTCATTAACAAGAACATATTTATTGACAAGCTTTCACTTTGTCCTTCTGGACTGAGCCACAGCCTCAGCACTCTTTTCAGCTTCAGCTCTGATATTTTATTCAATCTGAGAAACTGTTGCAGCATCCGCCTCTGATGGGTTGGCAAGTCTGGACTCTACAATCGGTAGTGACTCTATGATAGAGATGAGTGAAGACTTCTTTGATTTATGGCTATGTTTTCCCTTCTTAAGCAACGGAGAGATGGTGGATTTGTCTTCTTCTTCTTCAGTCTGCTGCTTCTTCTTCTTTATTTCCTTTAGAATCTCATTTCCCGAACTTTCTTGGGGCGCATCAGTGGTTGAGCCTTGAGCCTCTTCTGTTATTTGATCATTCAATTTCCTTTTACCCTTACTTTTTCTGACCAAAGCTATGGGTTCCTCTTGATTGACTTCTTCTTCTGCTTCCTTCACAACTGACATATTTCCAGGTAGACCAGATATCTTTACTTCACCAGTCCTTCCACTGGATTCATACATCATCCTCACATTTTTTGCAGGGTTTCTTTTCCAATTTTAAAACAGCTGCTGGGCCATTCTCCTGTTGGGGTTGATGGGTTCTCTTTCCTTGTCTCTAATTTTGTCACCTAAAGCAGATTGTAGGATTATGCTTATGTACCTCTCCTAGAGCATTTTTCCAAAGCTCTTTGTCTTCTTTGAGCTGAGCTTCCACTTCCCGATCCAATCTATGAGCAAAGCCCCATAGTTAAGTTGAATTTTGAAATAGATTGCTGTTATGAGTTTCAGTTGGACCTCGTTCACAGGATTTTGGCCAAAACTTTTGCAACATATGCATTTTCTAACAATGTCAGCCAGAAATTCATACTTCTGAGGAAACTCTTTCTTCTTGTAGCCCTTGACACTCTAAGACTTCTTGTGGTGCATCTTCTTCAGACCTTCATGAAAGTCAATGACACTTATAGATGAGAGTCCCTTTGATTTAAAACCTAGGGCTAGGTTTATATCTTCATCTTTGAGTCTAATCTGCTCCCCCTTGACCCGTGTAGTGATGATGTCGTCTTTAAAGACTCCATTGCTATAGAATTCTTTCACCAGATTAGGGTAAATCCTTGTGCTGGTGCTCAGTGCTTCTTCAAGACCAGCTTTTTTCAGAAGAGTCAGAATCTTGTGGAACTATGGGTCAGCTATCTTGAATTCATTGAAGCAGAGTTGGTAACCAAATATAACATTGGAAACAACCATTGATTGATGTGATTTTCTTGAACAAAGGTTGGTTGATCGTTCTGAAAGCTAGGGTTTCTTTTGAGAAAGAAAGAGAGGAATGAGCTTTTGAGATTCTGAGGTGAATTTTCAAAAAACATTTTCAAACTGTATTTTTAACTTTCCTCCTCACGATCTGTAGAGTGGGGTATGTGTCGAGTTCTGTGGGGCTCCACTGATATTAAGTAATGTGGAAAATAATGATATGCCCTTAGCTCCCCTGAGCAACTGTATCCTTTGAGAAGATTATGATTGTTGAGTTCACTACTGATCCTGCTCTACGATCATTATCTGTCCTGGTTCTTGTGATGAACTCGTACTTAGCATTCCTTCTGGATTAAGGTAGCTCAGGAAGGGCCAACCTCTTAGATTGAAACTAAGGGTCAGGTTTATCCCCGAGGCACTTATCAGAAGGGCTGCTTAGATTTGATAGGAATGTTGTCATCACAGTGTGTTTCTCTTGCCATGTCGAGACTGCTCTACGATCGTGGTTTCTCTTAGCATTCTCTATGATTTTAACACTGCCTTTTTATTTGCATGGTTAGCACCAACTAGAGCATAGATTTTATGAATGTAGATTTAGCATACCTAACCCACTTATCAATTTATTAAATCTAGATTTATCTAAAGGTTTAGTAAAGACATCAGCAAGTTAATTTTTAGTAGGGATGTTTTGTAATGATATAGCTCTATTTTTAACATGATCCCTAATAAAATGATATCTTATTTCTATATGCTTAGTCCTAGAATGCATGACAGGATTATGTGTTATTGCTATGGCACTTGTGTTATCACAAGGAACATGTATAGACTTAAAATCAAACCCACAGTCTGCTAGCTAGTTTTTCATCCTTAAGATTTGAGCACAGCAGCTACCAGCAACAATGTATTCAGCTTCTGCTGTTGATGTTGATACTAAATTTTGGTTTTTGCTAAACCAGAACACAAGTATTTTTTTCTAGTAACTGACAAGTGCCACTGGTACTTTTTCTATCGATCTTGCAGCCTGCAAAATCAGCATCTATATATCTTGTTTGTTCAAAGAAGGACTCCTTGGGATACCAAAGTCCTAAGTGAGGTGTGCCTTTGAGATACCTAAAAATTCTCTTTACAACAGTTAAGTGTGATTCCTTAGGATTAGCTTAAAATCTAGCATATATGCATGTTGCAAAACATTATGTCTGGTCTACTTGCAGTTAGATATAGAAGAGAGCCTATCATACCTCTGTATTGAGTAATGCCAATACTTTTACCGTTCTCATCTTTGTCAAGCTTAGTTGCTGGAGCAATTGATGTTTTCATGGGAGAGGCTGATTCCATGCCATACTTCTTAAGTAAGTCTTTAATTTACTTGGCTTGGTTAATGAAGATACCATCATCAGTCTACTTCACTTGCAGTCCAAGAAAGAAATTCAGCTCACCCATCATACTCATTTCGAACTTGCTCTGCATAAGCTTGGCAAATCTCTTGCATAGATTTTCATCAGTAGAACCATAGATAATATCATCTACATATATTTGTACTAGTAAGATTTTATTTTTGTGCTTCCTAAGAAATAATGTGGTATATACTCTACCTCTAGTGAAACCATTTTCAATAAAAAAGTTAGTTAGTGTTTCATACCATGCTATATGTGCTTGTTTAAGTCCATATAAGGCTTTGTCTAATCTATAAACATAATCAGAGAGAGTTGGATTGGTGAAACCTAGAGGTTACTCCACATATACTTCTTCTTGAAGTTCACCATTCAGAAGTGCACTCTTTATATCCATTTGGAAAACTTTGAACTTCATGTGGGCAGTAAAAACAAGGAATATCCTGATTGCTTCTAATCTAGCAACAGGTGCAAAGGTCTTGTCGTAGTCGATGTCTTCTTCTTGGGAATAACCTTTGGCCACTAGTCTTGACTTGTTCCCTGTGATTACTCTATCTTCATCCATCTTCTTTTTAAAAACCCATTTAGTGCCAATAACTAGGTGACTTCTTGGTCTTGGGACTAATCTCCAAACTTTGCTTTTTTCAAACTGATTCATTTCCTCTTACATGGGTTCTATACAACTCGAGTCTTCCATTGCATTTTCTATCTTCTTGGGTTCCATTTAGGATAGAAAGCTCAGATAGAAACACTCAATTTGGGTAGCAGATCTCGTCTTGACTCTTGCATTTGTTTCTCCAATGATCAGGTCTTGAGTGTGATATTTTTCCCATCTGTTTCCTGTTGGAACATCAGTTCTAGTGCCTTCTTATCTAAATTCTTCGAGATCAACCTCTTTCTCATGTTGCAGATGTTCGTCGTCTGGTGTAGCTCTCTCTATGATCTCTTCTTCAGGCTCGACAATTTCATCTTCTGGAGTTGCGATTGTGGTGTTGAGCTCGACCACCTCATTCGTAGTGTCTGAGTCATTGATCGTAGTGTCTTGAGGCACAACTTTGTCTATGTCTGTTTCATCAAAGATGATGTGAATCGAAATTTCAACACTTAGCGTCTTCTTATTGAACACTCTATAGGCCATGCTGTCTGTGGCATATCCAAGAAAGATTCCTTCATCTGACTTGGGTTGAAACTTAGTCAGATATTGTTTTCCATTATTGAGAATGTAGCATGCACAGCTGAACACATAGAAATAACTGACATTTGGCTTTCTTCCTCTCCGCAGCTCGTAGGGAGTCTTTTTTAATGTAGAGTGCACAAGAGACCTGTTCTGAGTATAGCACGCAGTGTTGACAACTTTTGCCCAAAAGTATTCAGGCAGATAAGCTGATGCTAGTAGAGTTCTTCCAGCTTTAATCAGCATTCTGTTCTTTCTTTCAGCTACTCCATTTTGTTGTGGAGTTCATGGAGCTGAGAAGTTGTGACTGATGTCATTGTCTATGCAAAACTGATCCATCTCAGAGAAGTCAAATTCTCTACCATGATCACTCCTTATAGCCTTGATTTTTTCCCCATTTTTGTTCATCACTAGCTTGAACATCTTGATGAGTTGAGAGCTTGTTTCATCTTTAGAGTTTTGAAAGAACACCCATGAAAATCTGGTGTAGTCATCCACTACAACCAATGAGTATCTCTTCCCTCCAAGGCTTGTTGTTAGAATTGGCCCAAATAGATCCATGTGAAGTAACTGTAGGGGATAATCAATTGAGTTGACCGTTTTGCTTTTGAATGAGCTCCTAGTCTGTTTTCCAAGATAACAGGCGTTGCATGGCCTTTCTTTGACGAAGTTGAGCTTAGGTAAACATGCTACTAGATCTTTGGAGGCCAATTTTGACATACTCTTGAAGTTAAGATGAGATAATCTTCTATGCCATAGCCAGCTCATTTATTCAGAGGCTTTAGCAAGAAAGCATATTATCTCGTCAGAACTTATTTGACCATGATTAACAGTGTAGACATTCCCTTCTCTTGTTCCGATCAGCTTTATAGAAGAGGTCTTCAGATCTCTGACTTGACATTGATTGTTGAGGAAGGTGACTTGATGACCCTTGTCGTGGAGTTGACTTCTGCTCAGAAGATTGAGCTTTAGTCATTCAACATAGGCTAATTTGCTGAAGCTCACTGTACCATTCCCAGCTGAGCCATATCCTTTTGTTTTGCCAGAACCGTTGTCTCCAAAGATGACTGTTGGACCCTCCTTTTCTGTGAAGTTAAAAGAGGGCTTTGTTCCCGGTCATGTGTCGTGAGCATCCATTGTCCAAATACAAAATTGTAATCGTGGAGCTGTTCCTGTAGTAGGGTTAAACTCTCATTTTGGTACCCATACTTTCATGGGTCCAACCTTGTTAGTACCCTTGGGGACCCAAATCTTCTTGACTTTGGGTTTAATATGCAGAGGGTTATTGTAACATACTGCACCCCTATGACTATTTTTATCACATATAAAACATCTAGCATGATACATGTTTGTGTGTGTGTATGGATTCTTTCTCTATTCGGGCTTATATGGGTTCTTGATAGTCTTTCCTTTATACCGATTCTTCTTTTTCCATGTATCCTTATGATTCATGATTTGTGAAGAGTGAAACTTAACTCTACTATTCCTTTCTGGTTGGTTCGTGGAGTTGATTTTACTCAACTCTATTATCCTTCGAGGTTAGAGAGTAGTGACTAAGTTACTCTTCTCTTTTTTGAACCCTAGGCCAGCATGGGATCCGTTATGTCTTGAAACATGGATTGGATCAGAAGAGCAAGGATGGAATGGTTCTTCCTTCTGTGAGGATTTCACAAATGTAATGCTTCTATTGAAATTTGAAGCACTACTAATGTTAGTTTCCTTTAGCTTTTCCACATATGGTACTAGGTAGATTCCCCAAAACCTAAACATGTTCTGTCAGATGCACTTCTATGACTAGAGATCAGGGATTCCATGGAAAAAGAAGATCTATTCCACATTAAGATTGTCTTTTCTAGTTCCTCAATGTTGGAGGTTAGATTTGACTCTCTTTGTGCATTAAGTTCATTGGTCTGTCTTAAGAGTTTATTCTCAGCCTCAAATTTAGAGAAAGAGATAGTACTTAATAGAGATGTCTCCAAATCTCCTTGAACTTTCTCTTTTCCTTTTTGAAGGAGAGAATAATCTTTAGACAAAACTCTAAACCACTTCATGTATTGATGCAGATCAGTTGTTATGTCATGTAGTGCAGTTCTTAAATCATCAATATCTACATCAGGAGAGTTAAAGTCGATTACTTATCGATACTTACTTCATGATGGTCAGTGCTTTTCTTATCCTTTGCATTTTTGACCATTAGACACAGATTTGCTACTTGAGGTTCTTCATCATCTCTAAACTCAGGAGTTGTGTCATTGTCTGAGTCACTACATGCCCCTCCGGCCACAAGACCTTTGTCTTTCTTCTGGATCTTTTTGTTGCCTTTGAACTCCTTCTTTGGATTTGTTTTCCTCTTCAGCTCTTCTCTAAGAGGTTTGTTGTAGTTTGCAATAAAATGGACAAGCTTCTTGCAGTTATAGCATAGGTCGTTGATCTGCTCCTAGATGTTATTGTTGTTGAATCTCTTAGGTCTGCTTCTTCTTCCTTTCTGCATGAATCTTTTAAGTCTTCTTACCAACTGTGACACCCCCAAATCCAGGTACTTCATTTCCACAGGATTTGGTGCTCACTTATCAAAACTATTACATCTAACTACCCATCAATAAAGGATAAAGACATAATTTAAATAACTTAAACAATAATCTTCCCCATTAAAGGGTTACATCATCATCTCAAAATAAATCCTAGGTAATCTAACCTTAAAATTATTACATAAGTTTGCGGAATACATCACATATTAAAACAAGCCTTTAACACAATTCATTAAAATAAACTTCTCATATGTCTTCAACATTTGGACATCTTGCCCTTTCCTTTACTAGTAGACGACTCATCGACTTTCTCAACTTTAGTTGCAGTGTTAAATGCAAGAGTGAGCAAACAATTGCTCACTGATATAGGAAGTAGCAATAATAACAACATGAGAATGAACAATGAATGCTAGCAATAATAAACTTGTTCTGTGAATTAAGAATAGAAAAAAGTTCGAAATAAATGTCTAAGGGTCTTAAGACCACGAACTATGTCTCCGGTATATAGGTATTATTACCTTAACCTTAATAGTCATTAGACTGTACAGACCCTTCTTAGCGTACTTAGGGGGATCAGCTTTTTGTACCATGTATTATGCACAAACATCTAAACGTTACACGTACAAAAATCCCCAATATTAGGGTTGTTCGTCTCAGTTTGAATTTAAAATTTCTGCACTAAAGAAAGTTTAGTTTAAAACTAGCTTGTCAGTGTCTCTAGAATTTTAGAACATTATTCAACTTCCATCAATAAAGGTTTAATACGAGAATGTATAACTGAACAAGGCTATTAAAGTCAAAGATCGAATATCAACAATATATATAACTGAATAACATGATTTACATGCAAAGTGCTATATTCAAAGGAGTTTAGAACAAACTTCTTTGAATCAATGTATTAGAACAATATATGCTTCGAATGATAATAAGGAAAATAAAGCTCGCTCGATGTAACGAATAAGGTTACAAGAGATTGCACAAATATGCTCAAGATAGATTAGGCTTGCTCAATTTTAAGAACTTGAACAATAATAATATAGGAATGGAAACTTGCATTCAATATGGAAAGAATAAAGTTAGAAAGCTTGCTCAATTGTAAAGAGATAAGGTTTAGAAACTTGCCTTGTTTGTAAGCTATACAAACGTAAAATAATCTCCAATTACCCTACACATATCATTGAAGTCGCAACAACAATTAATTGTATGAATATTAGCTTTATGGATTTAACCAATCATTTAGGTCATAACCTTAACTTAGCATCTAACCATGTTAGGTTAACATACTTAACGAATCTGACATCACATTACGGGCTAAAATAACTTACTCGTTCATTTCTAACTTTTGAAAACATCACATTTGGTTTCATTTTATAACTTATTTAAATAATTATTTCAAATTTCTACACTTTGCATTACAACACATTACAATCTATTATTGTAGTCTACTTTATGTTTTAATATCCTTAACATGCATGCTAAACTAACCCAAGTCCGCTACGCATGACTTGCAATTAAGCAGACCTCACTGTCTGTGATAGGCCACTCGCGCGGCCGCATGAGTATTACACTGGGCTATCGCGGGCCCGCGCGACTCCGCGAGCCCGCGCCCAAATATTGCGCGCCCGCGCGGCAACCGTGCACCAGGCAGCGCGCCCACGCAATGCACCAGACTCAGTTTTGCAGAACCTTGAATTAATACTCTGTTATAGGCCAAAAATCCCAATTTTACAGAAAATCTCCCAACTTCAACATCTAACACTTTGACAAACTATGGTTATACATGCTAAACACCATTCTATATACAAAACATTACATATACACCATTTTGAGGAATCAAACCCATAGTTTTTCTAAATTTTCTTCTATTTTACACTTTTAACGAATTTGATCGTCACGAACTCGTTTCTTAATCAATTGACATGATTTAAACTTCGTTGTTTTCATTTATTAACCTATTATCACAATCCAACTTCAATTCACATATTCCAACACATATAAGGCATGAAATTTGGTACTTTCTAAGCTACTTTATATGAACATAAACATTGAGATTTCATTTTCTTCTTCAAGCCCAATTTCTCATGAATTTGATAACAAATAACATGTTTACATAATAATTAACAGAGTTTTGAAATTATATATGAACATATATACATCACAATTCACATGATTTTCAAATTGTATCAAAATATACATATACTACCAAAACTAGAAATAAAATAGGAATAGTTTATACCTTGAATTTCCTACTAGCAAGATGGTAGCATCCTTCCTCAACCCTTAACAATTCGCAGAGATCACACTCAAGCTCTTGGCAATTCTCTCTGTGTTTTTCTCTCTTCTTCCAAGCTCTCTCTCAACCCTTTACTGATAACTAGACTTAAAGAAAAATAAGACGCATATGCAATATAACTGGCCTCTCCCACGTACGTCAGGTAAAAACACAAAAAGACTCGCGTCAGTTGAATAAGCCAAAGGTCACAAGGCCTTGTTTGGCTACCAAACCACTTTATAAACTAAATTGTTTTTATATTATTATTATATAGTTTTCAATTGTCACACTTTAGATAATTTAAATAACTTAGTTTAATTGATTTAAATAACTTATAACGGTACTTAAAATAATTTCTCTTATAGTTACCGTTATAAATAATAATTAATTTTATATCTAATTTAATTAATAAACTAGAAACATCACTTTATTTAATTTATTTATTTCCATTAAATTAAACAATTTATTTAGCTTAATTATTTTCTTAAATATTAGGCAACTGATTTAATTTAGTTATTTCTTTAAATTAAATCCTTCAGATAAAATTGTCAACACTTAATTTAATTATCAATAATCAATTTAGTTATTAAATTAATTCACTACAATTCATAAATTATTTATTTCCTCCATAAATATATTATTTAAAATATTTATTTAATTCAATAAATATTTAAATTAAATTATAAATTTCTCGATCTTTACACTAGCATTGCATATCCTCGTCATCATCTTCTACAGAGTCAGAATCATTTTCAGCATGAGATTTGGAGATGGTTTATGTTGCTTTGAGAGTAACTCCTTTGTCTTTCTTTCTTCTTTCAAATAGAGTCTCTGCTCGTTGAGTCAGCTCAAGTTCGTAGGTAAGAAGGTTTCCATAGAGTTGTTGAACTGTCATTTCATAAAGGTTCTTTGATTCTCTGATGGCAGTGGTTTTGGCATCCCATTTGCTCGGTAGAGCCCTAATGAACTTTATGATAAGATCTTTGTTTGGATATATTTTTCCAAAAACTCAAAGAGAGTTGAGTAGTACATTGAATCTTTCATAAGTGGAAGTGATGTTTTATCCTAGAACATGGGCAAACATCTTATAGTATTGAGTTAGAAGAGATTGCTTGTTTTCTCTGACTTCTTCTGTTCCTTCGTGCATAATGAGAAATGTTTCCCAGACTTCCTTGGTTGTTTTGTTGTTGACCACATTCTCGAACAGATCTTTTTGTCTAGTTGGACTGCTTTCTTCTTATTATCAGTCCATTTTGATTTGATATTGATCTGAATTCTATTTGGATCATCTGGAGTTGGTTCAAGCTTTGTTGGAACGTAGGGCCCAATTAGAAAAGTTTCAAATAGTTCTTCATCTATTGAATCCACATAGGCTTGCATGTGAACTATCCAGTTTGCAAATTTGTCTCTGTTACACATTGGTGGCTTGCTGCCTCCTCCAGAATTGGACTCACTTATTAGTTGTGCCATTTGATCTACTCAAGATTTGTAGGCTAATTGAAAGAACCTTCTTTGATACCAATTGTTAGTTCCCAGAGGCACAATAGTTATCTAGAAGGGGGGGTTGAATATATATTTTTAAATATTTTCTTTTTTAAAATACTTGTCAAATTTGTTAATAAATTAACCACAGCGGAATATAAGATTTGTTTGTTCCTCTTTAAGATAAACCAAGTTAATAGGTGATGAGCAATTATGACAGATATAGCAGTTATGGCAAGAATATAAAAGATATAGTGTTTTTAAGTGGTTCAGAGCACTCAAGAATCCTAGTCCACTCTTCTACCTGTCGAGTAGGAAATCCACTAAAGATATCTTTAAAATCTTTGAATCACTTAGATTCCTTGAAGATCAACAGATTTGGAACTTCTTAGTTCACGTAGAACTCTTCAAGTCCAGCATACTTGGAATGCACTTGATGAAAGTTAAGTTCTTGGGTAGTGCTACTCAGTTGCTGTTAAGCATTTGTTCAAAAGAACTGAGTAGTTGAGAAATCTTTTTTTTCTAGATCTTAGAGTTGAGCGATGAGTGTTCTTCAGCTTTTCGTTGTGTACTTGCTTGCTTTTTGCATTTATGTCTGATTTGTATATAAAGGAAACTTTGAAATATGTCTGTTTAAAGGCATCCGTTGAAGCATTAAATGCATCAGACATTTCTGAGCACCGATGGTGACTTCCTGGAAATTTGTTGTCCAGCCGTCTGACTCACTGACACGGCAGACTGCTATCTCACCTAACACCTGAAAAAGCATTTTTAGGGGGCATGCAGTCCTTTTCCTTAGCTTCTTTAATATGTTTCTTCGATACATACTAAGGATGAGCATTGGGATTCCCGAAAGTCTCAACGTGTATAATCCATTCTTCATTTGTAGTATTTTATCCTTCATCTAATAGGACAAGGCTCGATGCTTCTGATGCTAACAAGAGGTACACTACGATCATGATCGTGGTGTCTTGTCGTATTCGTGCTTGATTCAGACTGATAGAAGAGAACACTACGATTTCTCTTAAGCACTGGTAGACTACGATATTTACTTGCTTGTTTTGCAGACTTTATGCTTCCGAGAGAAGATTACGATTCTTGACTTGGCTCGGCAGGCGCTTGGACTGTGACACCCCCAAAATAGGTCCAATCCATCCAACCTATTCTGAGTCGCCAAATACATGGTACAGAAAATAACTACAACTTTATTACTACAATTGTCGTGCAAAATACAACAACATATATACTGTGAATTTTAATACCAACTGTGACTCATGTCCCAACTATGGACAACACCTCACAGTGATACCTTACATAAAGGTACAATCTAGAACTGTTTTAGAAATTAAAATCTTTGGTAAATGTTCAAAAAAACCTTAGTACATAGGAGGCCATAAATCTAAGTTATGATAGATATCATATGTCCAGAGAATTATCCTTGGTTGATCCAATAGACCCCAAAGAAAAACGAGAAGATTACTATCATGTTCCTTCCAATGGTGAGTCTTCTCATGACATATAACCATCTCCACCGTCTGCGATTGAACATTATGTTTCAACCCAACTCCAAGATCATATAGGTAGTGCTCGTAGATATACTCAGCAAGAAGATGCGCACAACCCTGTCTTATGATAACCCGTAGATCATTAGACATCTTATATCATAGTGGCAAAACACCCTTCCAAAGTTGGGTTCACCTTACCCTTATTCGGTTCACCAAAATTAAATATCAAATGACGTATACAATAAGACACACTTATCTAAAGTTCTCAATAAAATTATTTTCATACTATTTATGGAGAACCACAACAGCTATAGACCACCGTTCTATTCCTATGTTATCCTCGTTGGACCCGGCAACACTCTTATTACCTAAAAGGAATTGTGAAGCAAAAGGGTGAGCACAACTAGCTCAGTAAAGAATATCATGACTAAAGATAATTAATTTATTAATAGCCTTCATCATCAATAAATCAGAGATTTAGAACATATTGTAGATGATAAAACTTTTAAACCATAGTTGCAGCGGAACGAGCAATCCATTAGAAGAGTCAAATAGACCATAAAGTTTATTATCTTCTCCATATTAAAAGTACACCAACAATGCTTAAACCCTGTAACATTAATCAACAGATCCTATTCACAGTCATGTGAGTAACTCATAATTATAATTGTAGTTCTAATTTTCTCTTCTTATCCAATATGAAGATATTTTTCATCACGTGTCTTTGCCTGAAATATCAATGATCATGGTTACACCAAATCACAGTTCATGTTCATAATCATACTAATAAATTCATTTTTGCACTACGGGCCAAAGATATTCATCAACAGTTCATCTTTGCACTACAGGTCAAAGATATTCAACAACAGGACATCTTTGCACTACAGGCCAAAGATATTCAACAACAGGTCATCTTTGCACTTACAGGCCAAAGATATTCATGAATAATTCATCTTTGCACTACGGGCCAAAGATATTCATATCTCAAAGAAATATACAATCATTTCAGAATTTATATAAACCATAATTAAAATCATGTTGATCAATTCACCTTTGCACTTAAGCTAAAAATATTCAATTTTAAATCCAATGGTCATGATCATACCAGTTAATAATCCATCTTTGCACTACTGGCCAAAGAGAACCCATAGTCACGATCATACCAATAATCTACCCATCTTTACACTTAAGTCAAAGAGAAATTTCTTCACCAGGATTATAAAAATGTTATATATGATAATAAAAATAATATGATCCAAACATGAATTTAATTTCAAGAGTAAGATTTATAAATCAACGATAATTTGGTCATAAGAAAAACCAAATTTGTCGTGAATAGTATCCCGTGAATAGTAACTCATGAATAGTAACTCGTGAATAGTAATTCATGAATAGTAACCCCGACATGAAAAAGGTAGAAATTCCACAATAAAATTCATACCAATATTTCGGTATAATGATATTGAAAGAATAACATTTCTTAAACTTATAAACAATTTATTTCAATTGTTTACACTTTACTAATTAATGCTTTTATTCATCCTAAAATGCCAACCTCATAAGATTTCATCACCAATAACACAAACCCTCATAAAAAATCTGCATATACCTCATATAAGATTCTCAAGCCATAAAATCCTATTTTCCAATTTTCTTACTTCATATAATATATTTAATTCATTTACTCATAATTAGTCCATTTCCATGAAAATTACCAAATCAATTCTAAAAATATTTCTTTTCTGGGATTTATCAGAATATAGTCCCATATTGAACACATATTTTTCTTGGAATTTTTAAAATTCATTTACTATTTTTCACATGGCCAAAACTGTCGAATATTTAGACATTTATCATAAATTGTACTTTTGTCCAAAAATTTTGAAATTTACAGAATATACTGATGTTATATAGATGTACTCCCAATAAAAATTTTACCAATTTTGGAGTTAACCACAAGGAGTTAAAAGAGTTTACTTTTAAAATAGTCTTTTCTCATAAAATCCATAACTCCTAATCTATACTTCCAAAAATTACCATTTTTGAACACAAGCAATAAAACTCATCAAATTATCATTTTAAATTTTTCCAAAATTTTTGAAGGTCGGAAAAATTACGAAACATGAAAAACATAACAACCCTTAAATTCTCTTACCTCAAAAGAACAATACTTCTGATCGGAACATCGGATGTAAAGCCGAAGGAAACTTACACTGAATAGTAACTCTCAAAGTATCTAAATACTTACAAAAATATGCTCGACAATATAGAGAAAAAGAAAACTTGTTTCTAGTGTGATTTTTAATTCTAACTTAAGCGTCTATTTATAGGAAAATGCTAAAACGCCAAAAAAGACTAAATTAATAAAATATTAATTTATTTTATACGCATGCCATTTTGAAAAAAATGGCAGCCATCACCTTTGAAAATCCAATTCAGCACGTGCATTCAAGCACCAACCAAAAAGTGGGGCCCGCCTTCTAGAATTTTCCACTAAAAATATTTATAAAAACAATTTCTGAATCAGTCACCTCTTAAAATTCATAACAAATCATACGTTAATTTTTAATTATTCAAAATTTGTGGACATATACTCAACTCATGTATGTTTAACATATCCAAAAATCACAAAGATCCAACGGTCGGATTAAAAATTATAACTCACGCAATATATTTCAAAAACACTGATTTTTTTGATTATTAGTCCTTCGGACCAGTTTCATTCAAAACTTCACCACGATAAATCTACAAAGGATTTTTGGGTGATTTAAATTTCTACATTTAGATTACTTTCAGGGCTTTCTTTTGATATATGGCTCATCTTTTAACTCATTATACACAAAGAGTTATAGATTTTACAAAATCAAGTAATAAACTAATTTTTCAGAAAATCCCATATGTTGTTCTTCATTTCGACAAAATACTAATAAAACACTTCAGCATTAATTCCTTCATTTATAACCACATAAATAAATCCATCATTTATATTCGAATCAAATAAATATTTCTTTATCATATAAATTAATAATTAATTATTCATAAATAATATTACAGAATCACAATTATGACAACCATGCAGTTCCTAGGAAAGAGGGGGCTTTATAATAAGGATTTTTCCTTACTGGCGTGCAATTAGGTGACCAAACCTCTTCTTGACAGAACTTTCTAGACTTTGCCAATAATGCTATCTAATAATATTATCCAAATAATATGAATTATTGATCTTAAATACTGTGCCGTGACAATTATTGAAACAATAATAACATAAAATATCAACGCATCAATTATTGAATCAATAAAATAAAATATTGAACAGTAATTACTGTAACAATTATTGAGAAGTGCCTTCCTACGTAAGAATCAATAATTCAAAAATACTATGTAATATCGTGTGCTACTGTGCAATAACGCGTATTACTATATTTTAACCACCAGGTATTCCAACAGTGTTAACGGTAACAACTACGCCGTTATTTATAAAAACTTAAACTTGTCATTTTCTTCATCCGACAGTTATTCTGTTATGGGGCCCACAAATGGTTGCGCCGTCGTACGAATATTCCCCTACAACAAGAATATTCCACGACCGAACAAATATTCCCCGACAACAATAAGTATTTTATAGCCACTTGCTTATTTTAAAAAAAAATTCTTATATCACCCTTAACTTTACTTTTTATCAATTTAACCATTTACTAAATAGGAAAATTGAATACTTTTATTTCATAAAATTCGGGGTCTTAGAATCTCCCTTCCTTATGAAATTTCGTCCCCAAAATTTACGTACCTGGTATTTCAAAGAGTTGAGAATACCTTACTTTTATTTCAGATTCCATCTTCTCTGTTATCATGATTTCTCCATTGCTCATCTTCTGTATTTCAGATATCATTCTAGAATACATCTTCAAAACAAGGGTTAATTGAACAAATTAACATATCACATAATATCCCGATATTATGACTGGCCAACAAATAAGCTTAGGTAGGACACACACTAGCAAAGGATATTACTCGTCTCTCCCCTCATAGTTCTAATCCCGGATCTCCGCCAGCGATCATATCCCTAAACTCTGATACCAAATGTGACACCCCCAAAATAGGTCCAATCCATCTAACCTATTCTGAGTCTCCAAATACATGGTACAGAAAATAACTACAACTTTATTACTACAATTGTCGTGCCAAATACAACAACACATATACTGTGAGTTTTAATACCAACTGTGACTCATGTCCCTACTATGGACAACACCTCACAGTGATACCTTACATAAAGGTACAATCTAGAACTATGTTAGAAATTAAAATCTTTGGGAAATGCTCAAGGAAACCTTTATACATAGGAGGCCATGAATCTAAGTTATTATAGATATCATATGTCCAAAGAATTATCCTTGGTTGATCCAATAGACCCCAAAGAAAAACGAGAAGATTACTATCATGTTCTTTCCAATGGTGAGTCTTCTCTTGACATATAATCATCTCCACCGTCTGCGATTGAACATTATGTTTCAACCCAACTCCAAGATCATATAGGTAGTGTTTTTAGATATACTCAGCAAGAGGATGCGCACAACCATGTCTTATGATAACCCGTAGGTCATTAGACATCTTGTATGACAGAAGCAAAACACCCTTCCAAAGTTGGGTTCACCATACCCTTATTCGGTACACAAAAATTAAATATCAAATGATGTATAAAATACGACACAGTTATTTAAATTTCTCAATAAAATTATTTCCATACTATTTAGGGAGAACCTCAACAGCTATAGACCACCGTTCTATTCCCCTGTTACCCTCGTTGGACCTTGCAACACTTTTATTACCTGAAAGAAATTGTGAAGCAAAAGGGTGAGCACAACTAGCTCGGTAAAGAATATCATGACTAGAGATAATTAAATTATCAATAGCATTCATCAGTAATAAATTAGAGATTTAGAACATATGGTAGATGATAATACTTTTCAACCATAGTTGCAGCGAAACGAACAATCCATTAGAAGAGTCAAATAGACCATAAAGTCATCTTCTTCATGTTAAAAGTCCACCAACAATGCTTTAACCCTGTAACATTAATCAACAGATCCTGTTCACAGTCATGTGAATAACTCATAATCACAATTGTAGTTCTAATTTTCTCTTCTCATCCAATACGAAGATATTTTTCATCACGTGTCTTTACCTGAAATATCAAAGATCATGGTTACACCAAATAACAGTTCCTGTTCATAATCATACTAATAAATTCATCTTTGTACTACGGGCTAAAGATATTCATCAACTGTTCATCTTTGCACTACAGGCCAAATATATTCAACAACAGGACATCTTTCCACTACGGGCCAAAGATATTCATATCTCAAAGAAATATACAATCATTTTAGAATTTATATAAACCATAATTATAATCATGTTGATCAATTCACCTTTGCACTTAAGCTAAAAATATTTAATTTTAAATTCAATGGTCATGATCATACCAGTCAACAATTCATCTTTGCACTACTGGCCAAAGAGAACACATAGTCACGATCATACCAATAATATACTCATCTTTACACTTAAGTCAAAGAGAAATTTCTTCACCAGGATTATAAAAATATTATATATGATAATAAAAATAATATGATCCAAACATGAATTTAATTTCAAGAGTAAGATTTATAAATCAACGATAATTTGGTCATAAAAAGAAACCAATTTTGTCGTGAATAGTAACTCGTGAATAGTAACTCATGAATAGTAACCCCGACATGAAAAAGGTAGAAATTCTACAATAAAATTCATACTAATATTTTGGTATAATGATATTGAAAGAATAACATTTCTTAAACATATAAACAATTTATTTCAATTGTTTACACTTTATTAATTAATGTTTTTAATCATCCTAAAATGCCAACCTCATATGATTTCATCACCAATAACAAAAACCCTCATCAAAAATCTGTATATACCTCATATATGATTCTCAAATCAGAAAATCCTATTTTCCAATTTTCTTACTTCACATAACATATTTAATTCATTACTCATAACCAGTCCATTTCCGTGAAAAATACCAAATCAGTTTCAAAAATATTTCTTTTATGAGATTTATCAGAATATAGTCCCATATTGAACATATATTTTTTCGGAATTTTTAAAATTCATTTACTATTTTTCACATGGCCAAAACTGCCGAATATTTAGACATTTATCATAAATTGTACTTTTGTCCAAAAATTTTAAAATTTACAGAATATACTGATGTTATATAGATGTACTCCCAATAAAAAATTTACTAATTTTGGAGTTAACCACAAGAAGTTAAAAGGGTTTACTTTTAAAATAGTCTTTTCTCATAAAATCCATAACTCCTAATCTATACATCTAAAAATCACTATTTTTGGACACAATCAATAAAACTCATCAAATTATCATTACAAATTTTTCTAGAATTTTTGAAGGTCAAAAAAATTATGAAACATGAAAAACATAACAACCCTTAAAATCCTTTACCTCAAAAGAGCAGTACTTCTGACCGGAACATCGGATGTAAAGCCGAAGAAAACTTGCACTGAATAGTAACTCTCAAAGTATCTAAATACTTACAAAAATATGCTCGATAATATAGAGAGAAAAAAAAACTTGTTTCTGGTGTAATTAAGCGCCTATTTGTAGGAAAATGCTAGAACGCCAACGGAGACTAAATTAATAAATATTAATTTATTTTATACGCATGCCATTTTGAAAAAAAATGGCAGCCATCACCTTTGGAAATTCAATTCAGCACGAGCATTCAATCACCAACCAAAAAGTGGGGCCCGCCTTCTAGAATTTTCCACTAAAATATTTATAAAAATAATTTATGAATCAGTCATCTCTTAAAATTCATAACAAATCATACGTTAATTTTTAATGGTTCAAAATTTGTGGACATATACTGAACACATATATGTATAGCATATCCAAAAATCACAACGATCCAACGGTCGGATTAAAAATTATAACTCCCACAATATATCTCAAGAACACTGATTTTTCGGATTATTAGTCCTTCGGACCAGTTTCATTCAAAAATTCACCACGATAAATCTACAAAGGATTTTTAGGTGATTAAAATTTCTACATTTAGATTACTTCCAGGGCTTTCTTTTGATATATGGCTCATCTCCTAACTCATTATACACAAAGAGTTATAGATTTAACAAAATCAAGTAATAAACTAATTTTTTTGAAAATCCCATATTTTGTTCTTCATTTCGACAAAATACTAATAAAACACTTCAGCATTAATTCCTTCATTTATAACCACATAAATAAATCTATCATTTATATCCGCATCAAACAAATATTTCCTTATCATATAAATTAATAATTAATTATTCACAAATAATATTACAAAATCACAATTATGACAACCAGGCAGCTCCCAGGAAAGAGGGGGCTTTCCGATAAGGATTTTTCCTTACTAGCGCGCAATTAGGTGACCAAACCTCTCCTTGACAGAGCTTTCTAGACATTGTCAATAATGCTATCTAATAATATTATCCAAATAATATAAATTATTGATCTGAAATACAGTGTCGTGACAATTATTGAAACAACAATAACATAAAATATCAACGCAGCAATTATTGAATCAATAAAATAAAATATTGAACAGTAATTGCTGTAACAATTATTGAGTAGTGCCTTCCTACGTAAGAATCAATAATTCAAAAATACTATGTAATATCGTGTGCTAATGTGCAACAATGCGTATTACTATATTTTAACCGCCAGGTATTCCAACAGTGTTAATGGTAACAACTACGCCGTTATTTATAAAAACTTAAACTTGTTATTTTCTTCATCTGACAGTTATTCTGTTATGAGTCCCACAAACGGCTGTGCCGTCGTACAAATATCCCCCAACAACAAGAATATTCCATGACCGAACAAATATTCCCCGACAACAATAAGTATTTTATAGCCACTTGCTTATTTTGAAAAAATAATTCATATATCACCCTTAACTTTACTTTTTATCAATTTAACCATTTACTAAATAGGAAAATTGAATACTTTTATTTCATAAAATTCGGGGTCTTACATGGACCAACTCTACAATTTTGAGTGAGGCCCTCCAAAGCAGACTACAATTTTGTAGCAACTTTCTTGATAATCTACGATTCTGCCTTGGCTTCTGCAATCCTTCTGCTGGCTCGACAAACTACCATTCTGTTGATTCCTATCTATTACATCTCAAAATATTGATCAATCTAACAGTTTTGATCTTTTCTTTTATACATTCATTGATTAACATTAAGCATATATCAACTTAACAATTTTGATTTATCACCTAAGTCCTTGTACATATGTTCTTTGAAGGACTTTACATATAAGCATTTTATTTAATTTCAACATCAAATTTGAATATGTAATTCTCAACACCTTGCATCTTGTAAGGTCAAGGATGTGCAACTGTTGACAACCCTAGTTTCTCCACCATTATAGTGCTAGCAATGTTAATACCAATATCACAATCAATTTTTACAATGCATACCTTTTCCTGTACTAGAAATCTAGTATAAAACATATTCTTTTGTTGCAATGTTTCTTCCTCGTTAGCTTGCACACTTGTAGCTTTTTTAGTCTCCCATGACTCTCCAAGAATCGCATGATCTTCTTCAACTTTTATTTCCCTAGACAATAAATGATCCCTCCTATACTCCATAGGTTTATGAGGCTGCTCCCTACGTCCATGATAATTATGATGCCTCTCATAATCCTCCTCCCATGATCTCCACCACTCATCCATGCCAGACTTCATACGAACTCTGGGTCTTCTTTTCAATGGATCCTCATAGCCAAAAATATTTACTACAAAACAAGGGTTAGTAGATAAAAACAATTTCCTCACACACTCCCTTGTGTGTTTCACTCAAATAATAATGAATCTCTCGTGTGTTGCTCAATTGGCTTTTACCCTCGATTAATCTCACCACTAAGCCCTTTACCTCAAAATATTCTCTCTAATAGGTTCTTCTTGAAGTCCCCTAGCAAAATTCTTGGTTTTACTAATCAATTCAAAAACTACTTATCACAAAACAAAAATATAGATGGTGAGACTATCATAATACCACAAAATCACCGATTAATTGCCTTGTACTCCTCTTGTATGCTTAAGAATTGTAGCTCCGTTTCAGAATTGATGATGGTTGAACGGTATGAAATCTTGGATGGAATTAGATGATTTGATGGTGTGCTATAAGTTTGGTTAGCACAATGGAAATAAAATCTGAATTTTTTCTTTTTTTTCAATATATATTTCTATAGAAAATTAAAGATAAGTAACTCACTAGAAAGGCTTAGATTTGATACCAAATGATATACTCCACAGCACGCTTGCGTGAGGTGGTCGTCGCCCGGATCGTTTCTAGCACAGTTGTTGGGTGAATTGCTTGCAACACATTAACCCCTCGTCTATATGTAGACGGTAATCTTGGTACAATTGCCCGCGTTCAAAAATCTGCGTTGAATGGACACCAACAACACCTTGACCCCTCGCTTATATTAAAGCGGTAATCTCGGTACAATCAACGATTGATGCGGTACAAGACGCCACACATAACTATGAATTTTTGTATGATAAGTCAAATTGAATCTCAAAGAAATAACTAAAAATTACTTAGGAATTCTTCAAAGAACCAAAAGTAGATAATAACCTCACAAATATATTGAATAATGAATAATGTGCTTGATTACATCAACTTGGACCTCTATTTATACTACTCAAAACAATCCAAATCCTAATAAGAATAGGAACAAATTATTCTAATCCTAATAGGATTTGCAAATCAATATAAAATAGAAATCCATCCAAAACCTAATAACAATATAAACAAATTATTCTAATCCTAATAGGAATTGCAAATCAATGTGAAATAGAAATCCATTATTTCCATAAATGGATAGAAACTTATTTAAAAATAAATAAATCTTAACTAATAATAAATCCTAATTATAATCGAATTTTTAAAAATTTAATTTCCTATAATATTATAATCCTTGTCGCATTTGGATTTTATGCCGCATGACTAAATTGTCGAGTGAACTGAATTGCCACGTGAAGATGTCGCCCCACTTAATTTGCTAAGTAGAAGGAATTACATGTATTCTGATTAAGTGATATGAAAACTCAATTTAATTATCAATAATCAATTTAGTTACTAAATTAATTCACAATAATTCATCAATTATTTATTTCCTCCATAAATATATTATTTAAAATATTTATTTAATTCAATAAATATTTAAATTAAATTACAAATTTCTCGATCGTTACACTAGCATTGCAATATCCTCGTCATCATCTTCCACAGAGTCAGAATCATTTTCAGAATGAGCTTTGGAGATGGTTTATGTTGCTTTAAGAGTAACTCCTTTGTCTTTCTTTCTTCCTTCAGATAGAGTCTCTGCTCCTTGAGTCAGCTCAATTTCATAGGTAAGAAGGTTTCCATAGAGTTGTTGAACTGTAATTTCATAGAGGTTCTTTGATTCTCTGATGGCAGTGGTTTTGGCATCCCATTTGCTCGGTAAAGCCCTAATGAACTTTATGATAAGATCTTTATTTGGATAGATTTTTCCAAGAGCTCGAAGAGAGTTGAGCAGTACATTGAATCTTTCATAAGTGGAAGTGATGTTTTCTCCTGGAACATGGGCGAACATCTTATACTATTGAGTTAGAAGAAATTATTTGTTTTCTCTGACTTCTTCTGTTCCTTTGTGCATAATGAGCAATGCTTCCAAGACTTCCTTGGCAGTTTTGTTGTTGACCACATTCTCGAACAGATCTTTTTCTAAAGACTAGAACAAAATGTTCTTAGCCTTTTTGTCTAGTTGGACTGCTTTCTTCTTGTTATCAGTCCATTTTGATTTGATCTTGATCTGAATTCTGTTTGGATCATCTAGAGTTGGTTCAAGCTTTGTTGGAACATAGGGCCCAATAAAAAAAGTTTCAAATAGTTCTTCATCTATTGAATCCACATAGGCTTGCATGCGAACTATGCAGTTGGCAAATTTGTCTCTGTTACACATTGGTGGCTTGCTGCCTCCTCCAGAATTCGACTCACTTCACTACTACAAAACAGTAAATAGACAACGCGGAAAAAACGTTGTGGTTTCTGTCAGAAAAACGTAGTGGTTAAGGGTGTTGTGTATTTGACACTCTTACACAACATTTTTAAAACGTTGTAGTTAATCGCAATACACAACGTTTTTTCGGAAAAAATGTTGTAGTTTTGTTTTCAAAAAATTAGCAGATGCTTAAAAATGTTGTAGAATGTATGATTCAACAACGTTTTTTGGTTAAAAATGTTGTTGTTTAGTGTATAAGACAACGTTTAGGCACATTTACACAACGTTTTTAAAATGTTGTAGATTAAAAAAAAGAAAAAAAAAGTTATAATTCACCTACATTACCAATGCACCTGCAATTCATTTTCATAGAAGTACTATTTCACTGGCTAAAACAAAAAAATAATAATATGTAAATCAGAGAAACAGATCCTCGTTCCATTGCAAAATAAAATATACCCAAAATCTCAATCAATTCAAAGTAGACCAGTAGTACACATATCAAGCAGTCAAATGAACTACTTGTCATAAAATAACAGTCAAAATCACCCCAGCATACTATTTTAGTATTCAGAACTAACACCCAAACAACTACTCTCAAAAAAACCAGGACAATAGCCCAACCTAGGCAGCAATGGAAGGCTTAGAGGCTGCATCGTTCCCTCTATTCCCTCTGTTCCTTCAACCTACTGGCGAGAAGTTTCTGGTAGTCTGCTGCCTCTGAATTGCCCTTAGCAATCATTTGCTTCTTCTCAGCAATTCTAGCACGCTTCCTTTGCAAAGTCAGTGGAGTCACCAACCTCTGAATCTTGGGAGCTTTACTGATCTTCTTTCCTCATGGAGACTCCACTGGCTGTTACACGTTCTCTTCTGAGATTACAGCAGAGTTGGTTAGAATCTTTTGTCCAAAAAATGAGAAAAAGAAGGCTGCATCACAAATAACATAAGATAAGAAGATACTGCAACTTTGACTGTCACAAAAGAAATCAACCAACTTCAATATAAAATATAAACAGCTAAACATAAATGGTGTTTGAGTATGAAGATAATGGTGAAAACATTAGCAATTCTACAGGCATGGGCATTGAAAAGCTTTGAACAATTACAGTAAGATATACACGATGACTTTTAAAGAACCATGGAGCTACAAAATTGAAGAGTATTATGTTATTTTAGTTTTAAAACTGAAATACAAAGGCTCAACATGCTCACCTCCCTTGTTATGTCAATAGCATGAGAAAGACCAGAAGTCAAAGATTCGCATATCTGGTCAAATATGAAGAAACTGTTATCATAATAACATCAGAAATTAATTAAACATACAAGCTATTCTACAAAAGTTTACACAACACGTGAAACAAATGCCATAACAGAAATGGTGGATGAAATGATGTAATACATCTTCTTGCCCTTATTGAAAATGCAGCACCCTCCCTGCTCCTAGTTGAAATTGGAACCACCCACTTCACTGTCGTCCAAATAATTACATAGATGACAGGTTTCAAATAGTCAAGCTTTGATCCTAATACATCCATGGATTTCAAATAGCTTCTATAAAACTAGGTCCCTTGCAATTCTTTTCAAAATTTCCTATTTGCAACCACTTACAGAACAAACAACACTAAACCAGAACTTTAGCAATAAATCATTTTATTTTTAATGCGTTCTTTACATGTTACATCATTATAAGTCTGTGTGTGTTTGACAGTGTGTAGAAGTATATGAACAAAACTATTAAATTAACAATGCTGAAATTCCATAAACAAGGAAAACAAATAACTCAAACGGTGACATAATTTTTAGTTCAGAACTCACATTGCAATCAACACCAAGACAAGACCTTATATACGAAAGCAGCTTCTTCCAATCTTTTCCTGTTCTTCCATTAGCTCCTGGAAATTTCATGCACAAATTGATTGAGATAAGAAACATGCTCTCAAAAAATCACAGAAACTGAGGACAAAAACTAGGAGATATAAAAATAGATTTTACCTCTAGGATTGACGATGAAAACAAGGTTGCGGCGGCGAGGGGAAGCTCCACCCTTAGAAACTGTACGGTCAGCGGAGAGATCTGGAGCCATTAATTTCCATGCATACTCTAAAGACCCTGACCGGCTCATAGAAAACCAGATGAGACACCATATGGAACCACGGAAAGACAACCTCATGAATAATTTATCATGTACAGATCAATTGCAGAGAAAAGAACAAAGGATGGAGAAACAATTAACTCACTAGAATGCGGATATTGAAAAGACCAACTGAACACACCTAAAACATAAATTCAACTCAACTCAAACATACAACCTGTATTTTCAACTATAAAGGGGTTCTTCACTATTATAATTAAACTACCAGGTGAAGGATTTTTTCAACATACAAGTCATACAAGTAATATTGGTATCAAAAATATTAGAAACTATCTTAAGTTAAACTTAATATTTCCATAACCTTACTTATAAAATCTCTCAGACAATTGGAACTTGTAAACAACCCTTCTGAGCTATCCCGCTCATCTGGGGTGGAATACTAACTGAATCAGAAGTGAGCAACAGAGCTGATAATTAGACAAGTGAACAGTTACGGACTGTAAATAAATAGCAACATTGGTAAGGAAACCTGAATATAAGGTCTCACTTTTCAGTCCATCGCTGTTTGACAAAAGGAATCAGTTCTATACTCAAACACAAATGTTTCTATTATATAGAAATTAAAATCTATCACAAGGAATTCAATTAGTTGGACAAATGTGAGGCGAAACAAAAGATATCCTATACCTTGATAGCATAAGTAACAACCCAAGCAAATTTATCAAAAGTGCCAGCTTTATGTCCAATATAAACAGTCGATTACATTAATTATAAGATGGTAAAAATTGAAATTCTAACTAAATTCAAAACCCCAATTCTTATTACTCCTACCATCAAGAGTCCCGGATAATAAAATAAAATACCAATCAGCACTCCATTTCAACATTCCAAGCAACCAAATAGGCCATAAATACACAAATTAAAGTAAGAAAACGTTAAAACTTATATAAAAAAATAAAAAGAAAGAAAGAATAGCAGTATATACCTGAGGGAAATCAAGATAGAGAATAGGGTTTTTGGTACCAAGGTCCATCAACTCACCGATTTTGCCACCGACTTTCCGATTCCGCTGCTCGGAGGCGGCAATGTCGCGGGTGACGCTAAAGAGTGAGAAGGAGGTGGAGGAGCAGACGATGGTATCGGCGTCGAGTCTGAAGTTAGCAGATCCATCAACGTCGTCCCCGAAGAGTCCTGTGCACAAAATAAATGTAATTTATAAGAGAAAACTCATATACCCAATTTAACACTGCTAACTATGAGGGAAAGTAAGCAAAGAATAAGAATAATAGGCGGTACTATCAACAAAAATAAAAAGGAGAGACAGAAACAGAGAAACAGATTCATAGGGACGGATTTGGGAGTGAGAGAAAATAGAGGTAGGGTTTTGGGCTACAAAAGAGAGTGCCGACGTTTTATTTAGTTAAGCATTTTTTTTGGCTCCGTCCCTCTTCAATCGAACTCCGGAAGCCGGAAGGCCGGGTTTCCTCACCGGAAAGTGAGGCGGCGGCTTGCGAGAAGTGGATTTTTGATGAAGAAGATTTAAATATGCTGAATGGAGGTTTAGGGATTTAGAAGAAAGAATAGCTGGTGGATTTTGAGAAGTTGATTTTTTGCTCCGTGTTTTTTTTTGTTCTGTGTATTTTTTTTTTGCTCCGTGTCTTTGTAGATAGACAACGTTTTTAAAAAAAACGTTATCTAGTTAAAATCAAAAAAATACTCTTTTAAATAGATAACGTTTTTATATATAAATCTACAACGTTTTTTTTAAAAACGTTGTAAAAGAATATACCACAACGTTTTTATAAAAAACGTTGTCTATTAAGTGTTGTCTATTAGGTACTTTGTACTGGTGCTTATTAGTTGTACCATTTGATCTACTCAAGCTTTGTAGGCTGATTAAGAGAACCTTCTTTGATACCAATTGTTAGTTCCCAGAGGTACAATAGTTATCTAGAAGGTGGGTTGAATATATATTTTTAAAAATACTTGTCAAATTTGATAATAAATTAACCACAGAGGAATATAAGATTTGTTTGTTCCTCTTTAAGACAAACTAAGTTAATAGGTGATGAGCAATTATGACAGATATAGCAGTTATGGCAAGAATTTAAAAGATATAGTGTTTTTAAGTGGTTTAGAACACTCAAGGATTCTAGTCCACTCTTCTACCTCTTGAGTAAGAAATCCGCTAAGGATATCTTTAAAATCTTTGAATCACGTAGATTCCTTCAAGACCAGCAGTCTTAGAACTTTTTAGTTCACTTAGAACTCTTCAAGTCCAGCAGACTTGGAATACACTTGATGAAAGTTGAGTTATTGGGTAATGCTACTCAGTTGTTGTTAAGCATTTGTTCGAAAGAACTGAGTAGTTGAGCAAGCTTTTTTTTCTAGATCTTAGAGTTGAGCATTAAGTGCTCTTCAGCTTTTTGTTGTGTACTTGCTTGCTTGTTGCATTTGTGTCTGATTTGTATATAAAGGAAACTTTGAAATATGTCTGTTTAAAGGCGTCTGTTAAAGCATTAAATGCATCAGACATTTCTGAACACCGATGGTGACTTCATGGAAATTTGTGGTTCAGCCGTCTAACTTAGTGACACGGTAGACTGCTATCTCACCTAACACCTAAAAAAGCATTTTTAGGGGGCATGCAGTCCTTTTCCTTAGCTTCTTTAATGCGCTTCTTCGATACATACTAAGGATGAGCATTGGGATTCCCGAAAGTCTCAACGTGTATAATCCATTCTTTATTTGTAGTATTTTATCCTTTATCAAATGGACAAGGCTCGATGCTTCTAATGCTAACAAGAGGTACACTACGATCATGATCGTGGTGTCTTGTCGTATTCGTGCTTGATTCAGCCTGATAGAAGAGAACACTACGATTTCTCTTAAGCACTGGTAGACTAAGATATTTACTTGCTTGTTTTGCAGATTCTACACTTCCGAGAGAAGATTATGATTCTTGACTTGGCTCGGCAAACGCTTGGACCAACATTTGTAAGACTCGGTCAATCTCAGATCGTTCTAATTTTCTCCTCGTCAACTTGGACTCCCTGTGAACTCACAACAAAGCCAAGAAAAATAATTCTATCTGAACAAACGGTGCACTTTTCCATTTTAGCAAATAACTTTTATTTCCTAAGTACATCTAAAATAGATTTTAAATGCAAAACATGATCTTCCAATTTTTTCTATAAATGAGAATATCATCAAAGTAAACAACCACAAATTTTCCAATGAATGGACACAACACATGATTCATTAATCGCATGAATATAATAGGTACATTAGTTAAACAAAAATGTAACACTAACCACTCATACAAACCATATTTCGTTTTAAACGCAGTTTTCCATTCATCACCCTCTTGCATTCTAATTTGATGATAACCACTTTTTAAATCAATTTTTGAAAATATGCAAGACCTATGAAATTCATCTAACATGTCATCAAAACGAGGAATGGGGTGTCGATATTTTACTGTAATATTATTTACCGCTCGACAATCGATGAACATCCTTAATTTTCCATCTTTTTTGCACTAAGATTATCGAAACCGTACACGGACTCATACTTTCTCTTACGAACCCTTTCCCCATTAATTCATTAACTTATCTTTGTAACTCTTTCGTATCCTCGGGATTAATCCGATAAGCCAGACGGTTTGGAATGGTCGCACCGGGAACAAAATCAATCTGATGTTCAATTATGTGAATAGATGGTAGTCCTTGAGGAAGCCACTCGGGAAATACATCTTTGAAATCCTGTAGAAGAGAAGAAACAACACTAGATAACAAATCATTAGCGTTAGTATTCAAAAGCGCCTCTTTATATCGAAGTAAAATCATAGGCTGTTTAGAAATCAAAACTCGCTTCACATCACATTTTTTTGCAAATATATTTATTTTCTTTTCTTTTCCTTTCTTTTTCTCTCTTGTTTTTCTCTTGATTTTTCTTTTCCTCACTTTCTTTTTTTTATCATGGTCCTTTTGTAAATAAAGTTGATCATCATGCACCTATTGTGGTGACAAAGGACATAATGTAACCTTCCTTTTATTGTGTACAAAAGAGTATTCATTAGTAAATTCATCGTTCTTCACACGTCTATCAAATTGCCACGGCCTCCCAAGTAGTAGATGACCTGCTTGCATTAGCACCACATCACATAAAATTTCATCCACGTATTTCCCAATTACAAACGGAATTAACACTTTCTTGGTCACCTTTACATCTCCATTATCATTAAGCTACAACAATATATACAGTTGAGAATGTTTGGTTGTTGACAATCCTAATTTCTCCACCATGGTTGTACTAGCCATGTTGGTGCAACTTCCACCATTAATTACCATGCAACAAATTTTCCCTTGAATAAGACACCTAGTATGGAACAAATTCTCTTCGCTACTCCAAACTTTCTTCTTTCACTTGCGCACTAAGCACTCTCCTTGTAACCAACATCTCACCATGCATAGCTTGCTCCCTTTCATCTACCTCCTCTAGTGGTGGCATAGAGTCAATATCACTTTCTTCCCCCTCGGTTTCTACGTCTCCATTGTCAAGTAATAACATATTTCTCTACCTTGTTATTTCGGACATCGGCTAGAAATATGTTCCCTGCCTTAACACTTGAAGCATACAATATCTCGATTACGACTAGAAGAAGAAGGTTCAGTTTTATTATTTTCCACGATTAGTCACATCCGATTTAAACTCCATTTTCATCTTATTCACAACTGGCTTTTCCTTCCGATTCGCAGCATTAGATTTCCATGATGAACTAGCATTAGAAGGTCCTCGTTGTCCTCCTCTCCTCCTAAGCTGCTTCTCTATCTTGATAGTCATATGTACTAATTCTTCTTTCCAAGTAATGTTGTCGTTAAACCAAATCAGCGATATCCCAATTCAAACCTGCTGAAAACCTAGCCATCGCCGCCTCATTATCCTCGACAACATTAGCCCGAGCCTTCAACATCTCCATCTCTTTGAAGTAGTTTTCTACGCTCTGACTTCCTTATTTTAGATTCTACAAACTACGGACTATCTCTCGTTGATAGTATGTAGGTACGAACCTCTTTTTCATGATAGATTTCATTTCTGCCCAAGTTGTAATCAGATGCTCCTCACACCTTCTTCGATTGGCTGTCAACAGATCCCACCATGTTAATGCATAACCAAAAAATCGGTAACGGCCATCTTGACTTTCTTAAGCTTTGAGTAGTTGTGATAGTCAAAAATCCATTCCATCTTGGTCACCCATTCTAAATATGTCTCAGCATCCCCCGTACCTTGAAAAATTGGAATTTTCATTTTAATGTTATCCAAATTTCCATCTTCTTTAACCAGATCTCCTCTTTCTCTAGCACTTCTTTGTCTAGCATGCAGGAAATTAGATTCACGATCTTCCTCTTCACTAACTTCCCCTTCGAAATAATTCTCCTCTGTTTTAGAACCTCGTTGTTGTGCTTTGCCTTTCAAGTGTCCCTCTGATCGAGACATGCATGCACTTGCTCTATAGCCATTCCCAACTGTTTAGAAAACTCTTTCATCATAGCCTCCATCATCAACTTTGAATCAAATGTCGAGGATGATTCCTCATAAGTGCCCTTGTCCTTTGAGTTAGACATATCTCCTGCAAATCAAAGGTTAGTAGAAAATAGTTTCCTCAGCATTCCCTTACGTATTTTGCTCGAATCAATAATGTCACTCATGTTTTCACTCAATAATGGCTTTTACCCTCGATTAATATCACTACTAAGCCTCTTACCTCAAAATATTCTCTCTAATAGGTTCTTTTTGAACTCACCTAGCAAAATTCTCAGTTTTACTTATCAAGTCAAAATAACATATCACGAAACAAGATATAGAAGGTATGAAATCTCACAATAGCATGCAATCAACAAAAATTTAAAATTCAAAAAATTTTTCTATACTTTTTTTAATCAACAGTTTCAACAGAAATTTAAAGGATAAGTAACTCGCTAAAAAAACTTAGCTTTGATACCAAATGATTAATTCCATGGCAAGCTTGCATGAGGTGGTCGTCACTCGGATCGTTTCTAGTATAGTAAATGTGACGCCCCCAAAATAAGTATACATCACCCATTCTGAGTCGCCAAATACATGGTACAAAAATAACTACAACTTTATTAATACAATTGTCATGAAAATATGACAATACATAAATTGTGAGTTTAAATACAAATATTGTCTTCTAGACAATATCCACACTCAAATAAGTCCTCATTATTATTATTGATACATTATTTTACAAAAATAGTGAGGACTACTAAAACAATTTTCTATAAACAGAGTAGTGAATGCTATTTTGTACCTATCGTCAGGATGAATGGCGATCTGCCAGAAACCGGACTTAAGGTCAAATTTACTAAATATTGTGGCGTTACTTAATCTATTGATAAGGTCGTCTTTGTTGGGAAGGGGATACCTAATCCATTCTAGAACCTTATTCAATGGTTTGTAATTAATGACTAGACGAGGTACACCTCTTTCTTTTTTTGCTTCATTGTTAACATAGAAGGCAGGACAAGACCAAGGGGATTTATTGGGTTTAATTAAACCTTTACGAGGGAGATCATTAATTTCCTTTTTACATAATTCTACTTGTTCATGATTCATTTGTATTGGCCTGACCTTAGTAGGCATTAGGTGCTCTTTGAATTCCTTAGTATAAGGGAGCCTTGCAACATGTTTTTTTCGATGCTAAAAGGCATTAAAAGAATCATAACAAATATTGTCCTTTAAATAGATTTTTAATTCTTCAATTTTTTCCTAAACTTCTTTATTCTATAGTTGTTCTTCAACTCGTTTGTACTTAATTTCTTCCTTTAAGAAATTCAAATGAGTGGATTTAAAATTTAATAAATTTAATGATTTGAAAATAGATTCTTCTTAAATAAATTTTAAATCTCTTTCTTTTGGCTTAACAAGAAAATTAAAGGTTATTTTCTTTCCTAAATGTTTACAACTTAACCCTTCATTACTGGTAGTGAAAGGGTAAAGTAAATATATAAATGGTAATCCTAAGATGATCTTATCAGTAAGATTGCGGATTAAAACAAATGATGTTTTAAAACACATATTATCTTGACAGATATGAACATTAGGTAACTTATATTTAATTTCCATTTGACTACCATTGGCTGAATTTAATTTTTCATTAGTTTTCTTATAGTAAATAGTTGGGATTAAGCCTTCTTGAATACAGTTTAAATTTGCGCCGGTATCAACTAGGGCAGGAAGCTGTATTGAAAAGGTTTTATCAACAACTAGGTTAATGGAAATATACCATTTTTGGATGGTGATATCCTTAATTCTTTTAAGTGAAAGACCTTGAATAAAAAGATCAGTTTCTTCTTTAGTACTAGATGATTCAGGCTCATTGTGATCTTCATCACTAGAGGAGGAATCTTGGGCATGAAGATTGGATTTTTTGTCTTCAAAATCTTTTCTTAGATTAAAGACTTCTAATTTTATGCTAGAAATTTCTTTTTTTTAGTTTATTGACCTCTTGATTTAAATCTGGAAGGGTAACTTCTTTAACCGGAGTTTTAAATCGTTCAAGAGTTTTATTCAGACTAAATACTGGTTTATCCTTAGCCTAAATAATTTTATCTTTAACTCTATTATCTTTAGTCAATAAATTTTTTAATTGTTTAGTATACTGAGATTTTAACTCAGGATCGAAAATTTACTGATTAAATCAATTAGCAGAGAGCTTTCTTCTTCATCTTTATTAATTACATTGATTTGCTTAATGCAACACTTTTCGTTGCAATTGTTAGTACAAATAGTGACTTCGTCATTGTCACTATCTGTTTCATGATTACTAGAACTGCTTTTAGAAGAATACGGAATATCAGAACCTTCATCATTACTGACGTTGTTCTCTATTCTCATTAGTTCTAATAATTGTTCAGTATCTTCTCTAGAGATATTTAATTGAGATAATTTCTTTTTTATTTTGCATTTATTTTTGTAATGTCCTTTCTGCCCACAATTGTGGCAAACAATTTTACTTTTATCAAATTTTTTAGATGATTTTTTATTATAATTTTTTGTGGTTTTGGGTTTATTATAATATTCTTCTTGATTTTTATCCTTTTTATGCCTACGTTTGTGACGTCGATGATTTCTATGATACTCAATATGTTTATGCATACGCTTCCTTCTAGAGGGAGCAATAGGAGGTAAACCATATTGTTCACAGAATGTTCCTAATTCGTATTTGGCTTTCTTTTTGTCTTTACTGGTTTGTTTAGCTAATTTAAAGTCAATACACATTTTTAATCCAATCTTTTGAATATAACTGATTATGTCACCATATGTTAGGTTATCATAATCGATATATCCTAAATTTTTGTTTAACTCTTCATGAACTTTATATGAGAATAATGAAGGCAAACCATTGACAAATTTTTCTTTCCAGAATGGTTTGTTACTATCAGTTCGCAACATTACTCTGGAAGTAAACACGTCTTTATACCACCTAAAATCACTTAAGGTGGGACTAATTGATATTACTTAATTGGTCGTGAATTCTTTCAGTAATATTACTAGGAGTACCAACAAAATGTTTAATAATGGTAAAGATTAGAGTATTAACACTATCTGGCGGACCAATACAAATATCTTCATCAAAGATGGGATTGCCGTCATCGTCTAACTGAATAGCATGAATTATTGATAATCTAGTATCTTCAGTGAGATATTTTTCCCACCAAGATCTGAGAATACCAGTGAATCCACTAGCTAACAACTCAACAATATCTGGCTGAGATAGGTTGTTGAATTTAGTTATATAGCTATTTGCTACCATAGACATGTGGTTCGATTTATTTAATATCTCTTGTTCACTAAATCCATCAATATTCCATTCATATATTTTATTAGATGATACAGAAAACTGTTTGTCTAGATTTCTCTCTTCATATTGTAGATCCGGAGGAGTAGGTCTAGAATACCAGTTTCTGGTTATACTAGTATTTTTGACTAGTTAATTTATTTAACTGATCATTAATGTCTGGTATTGAATCAGTATCAGAATGAGAATGATCTGACTGGCTACTGCTTTCAATATCAGTTTTAACTTGATCCTATAGTAGCAATAGTGCCACTTGGACCGGGTTCAATTTTTAATTTTTTAAATAACTTATCAATTGATCGAACAAGTTCACTATCATCATTAGGCAGACCTAATTTACTTCTATTTTCTGGTAATTTTATTAAAGGATGTTCAATTTTTGAATCGGGTTTTTTGATAATTGTTTCATCGAACTTTTCTTCAATCCTATCTAGTTGTCTTCCTACAGTTGCTAGATATTGATTACTAATATTTAATGTTCAATTATTTTTTTATCATCTTTAATACCATCTGAAATCTAAAAAGGGCTGGCCACAACAGATCTATATTTAACTGGGATTAGAACAGTCTCTAATGGGGGATGACTAGAAGAAATTTTTACCTTATCTTCTCGTATCCATTGAGTTTTAGTAATAGCACTACATTTACCTTGATATTGATCATACCAATCGTAAAATGTAATGTTTATTTTTTCACTATTAATAAAACGTTTCCATCTATTAATCATTTTATCACGTTCCTTTTTAGAAGGGTGATTGGAGCGAAACAGGTGTCTTTTTTCTTTATTAGATTTAGAATTAAAATCCTTTACAAGATTGTCCCAATCAAGTATGAATTCTTTTTTAATGACTCTTAATTGATTATTAATAGGAATTTCAAAATCCGACTGAGTTGGAAATTCAGAAGAAGTAGGAGAAGAGGATTCCTCTTCAACAGGGTCAACATGTGCATAGCAAGGGTGACTAGCTTGACCTTGATTAAGGATTCCCTTTAATTTAATATCTCTAACTGAAGGATTACTGAGTACTTCAGTATCTCTTCTAGTGTGAACTGAAGGTGCTGAAGAACTAGTAAAATCTTCAATAATAACTGGTCTTTTGGTACGCTCAAAACTTATCTTGACCGTTCCATCAGAAAATTGTTTAACATTTTCAATATTTAACAGATTATTGACTACAGGTAGTTGTGGAATTTCATTGGGTAAAGTCCATTGACTAAGTAATGTAATATCCTTCCAGAGGATGGTTCTCGGGATTTGAATATTAGCATCACTAGTTGAACTCTGAATTAATACAGTTTGATCCTTAAGACTTTTATTAAGAGCATGAACGTTTAAATTCGTTTTCATGGTCTTATAATAAATCCTATAAATCCAAGCTATGGGTTGAGAACCCTCAATCATATGAGTGATCTCGCCAGATGTTTTAATGTTTAGTGTTAAAGCTTTTAATAGATGTTGATCACTAAGGCTTAGTGTGAAATCAGGAAAGCAATTAAAATGGATAGGTCCATTATGCAAACTTGATTCCATTGCACCTATCATACTGGGATAGTAATTTAGGAACTTAGCATCTCTGAGACAAAGGTAGATGCTTGAATTAATTCCCTTAATGTTTAATAGTTTAACTACAACTTGTACTAGATCAATGTGGATAAAATTGTAACCTTTCTTCCTATGTTTTTTAATGACATCAGGAGACAAAAGACTACAATTTACATACTCTTTGTTAATTGCGTAAACTTTTTCTACAATTTTAACATTATAATCAGATTTGAAGTTATCAAAAAATGTTGACTGGTAAATTTCTTTAGGAGATACTCTAGGTATGTTCAAATTATGTAAAGCTTGACTGGTGTTTTCATAACTGTGTGATTCTTGGTTAACTATGTCTGGAACAGGAGGCAAAGTCGACCGGTTACTAGTTGAGGAGTTAGACCTGAATAATCTACTCATCTTTTACAGATTTACAAAATAAATTTTTATTCATTATTCTTCCATTCATATCCTCTTACCTTAGACAGACTCATACATGTGTTCAATACCCGATACTGCTCACCCAAGAGACTTACAAAAGGTAGACACGAACAAGGTGGACTGAAGTAAGTTAGGTGACTTCGGAATAAGAATAAAAGAGAAATTTTGAAAATAGTAAACGTATGAACAGACCACTAGTTCTTATTGGCAACTAAAACAAAACAACATGGCTCTGATATTATTATTATTATTATTATTATTATTATTATTATTATTATTATTATTATTATTATTATTATTAAACTCTATCCTAAAAAAGATGTTGATGCACAGATTCAAACCCAAGACCTCTAATTTGGAATATTGATCCAATGACCACCCAAGCACATGGGCCTAGTTACTATTATTTGAATGATATTTATAATTGAAAAAATTATTTCTCCCAAATTAAAACAGATCCCCTTTCCTTAGATTTGTTACGTACATACATAAATGTACATAACTAATTGCGTGATAATAATAATAATAATAATAATAATAACAGTCATAAAAATAATAACAGTACTAATAATAATAACAATAACAATAACAGTAATAATAATAATAATAATAATAATAATAATAACAGTCATAATAATAATAGAACTAATAATAACAATAACAATAACAATAATAATAATAATAATAATAATAATAATAGTAATAGTAATAGTAATAGTAATAATTATTATTATTATTATTATTATTATTATTATTATTATTATTATTATTATTATTATAACATATGTTTGGATAAACCTGTTAAGTTAAATACAATTAAAATTTCAAATAAATTACAACTCAGACATGACTTAACATCGGAAAATTGAAGCCTTAGAAACCAAGGAATTCTATAACATCGAAAAATAATAATAATGATTATTTTAATTATTATTATTATTATTGTAATAATACAGTGTATTATCTCCTTTTTGGTCACTATATTATTATAATAATTGTTATTATTATAATTTAAAATTTTAATTATTACTATTATTTTAATTATTTAAAATTAATTATAATTATTACAATAATAATTATTACAATTATTATTATAATTCCTAGTACAGTGTCCAAAAAATGTGTGTGTGTGTGTGTGTGTATATATATATATATATATATATATATATATATATACACACACATACATACATACATACATACATACATACATACATACATACATACATACATATAATAATAATAATAATAATAATATAATAATAATAACAGTCATAATAATAATAATAATAGCATATAATAATTATTATATATATACATGTATAATAATAATAATAATAGTCATAATAATAATAATAGCCATAATAATAATAATACTAATACTAATAATAATAATAATAATAATAATAATAATAATAATAACAACAACAACAACAATAACAATAATAATAATAATAGTCACCACCACTAGTAGCCACCACCACCATCATCGTGACTACTACTACTACTAATATTACTAGTAGGGCCACCACCACCACCACCACCACTACCACCACCACTATTAATAACAACAAAATAATAATAATAATAATAATAATAGTACTACTACTAGCATCGTCGTCATCACCGTCATCATCATCAGAAGCAGCACTATTATTATTATTATTATTATTATTATTACTACTACTATTTTTACTGTTATTGTTATTATTATTATTAGTACTGTTATTATTATTATTATTATTATTACTACTATTATTATTATTATTATTGTTTTTAGTACTATTATTATTATGACTGCTGTTATTATTATTATTAGTACTACTACTATTATTATTATTACCGCTATTGTTATTATTATTATTATTACTGCTATTGTTATTATTATTATTATTATTATTATTACGGCTTAAATATGAATTAGTACTCTAAACTATAGGTCATATTCCAGTTTGGTGATCCACCTTTCAATTTTGTCAATTAGATGATTAAACTATCAATTTTTTCCAATTGTAACAAATTGAACACGCCACTGACATGGCTAAATGTGTAGGGCCTTAAGAAGCTTATGTGGCAAAAAAAATTATTTTTTATTCATTACATAAACAAATTTGTTTAAATAAAAGGCAAAATAGTCAAAACCTATTTTAACATTTCTAATTAAAATAATACAAACATATATAGTACAAATCCATTAAAATCGATCACCCTAATTTCAGATCTATTATTTTCATTTATTTGACCCAAATTCATTCATATGAATTCCAACTTTTTTCCTTCACTGCCAATTTCAACTTCTCCATCACTCTTTTGATTTTAATTTTTTATATTTATTGATGAGGGTGGAATCTGTTACGCCGTCGTCCTCGTGGCGGTTCTATTTTCACCACCGGTGTTGGATTCCGACGTTTTTTTCCACTCACAGAACTCTATTCATAGTCCTCTGGATCCTCGCTATCTCCCCTGTATTTATTTGGCAGCGTAACATCGTCGATGGCTTCTCCATTTTTCGGCCAGTGGTTCCGGTTAAATCGATGCCGATGCTGCGTCCAGTAGCGTTCAATCTGACCGACTTTGGAGGGGTTGGCTACGGCGTCACTCTCAACACCGAGGCTTTTAAAAGGGTTGTGCTTGCTATTTCCAAGCACGCGAAAAAGGGTTTCTATTTCTAGTCACATGACTCTCTTCCTTGCTGAAGATGCTGTTATACCTGGCATTGATGTGAGTTTCTTTTTCTTTGTTTTTACTTAGCATAATTCTTCAAAGGATAAATCTTGCTTAGGCAATTGCTAAAATTATTTCTTTTTTTTTTTTGGCAAATTCCAAAAGGGTACCAACTTCGAGGACCTCTTAGATCCTCATAACTCTTTAAACTGAATTAGGATTCATTCCTGTTTCGGTTGTGCAATCTATTAATTTTATAAGTACATTTTATTTTTACGGAACTGGTATTGATCAAAATACTAAGTGGCAAAATTTGTGTACTTTTATGCCTCAATACTTTTCTAGCATCAAGAAGTAAGGCTTCTGTTTCGGTTGTGCAGTCTATTAGTTCTTTAAGTACTTCTTAATTTTTTTAATTTGTTTATTCATCTCCTTTGTTAAGCGGCTACATATGATATGCTTGCAGGATTATGGCATTGATTTTGATGATCATGAGCATCCTGTCAAGGCATTTCAGTGCCAGTGCGGTAGCAAGTTTTCAGTTCCTATGTACTTGTTTGGCAAAGCTTGGAATTTGGATACTACTAGATTTTCTCCCTCTCCCCCTATAAGCCGTCTAGCTGCCGTTGTGCTGAAACTGCAGATCTCAAGACCTCTCCGACCAATCTCCGGCGGGTATAATTCCTTGTCATTTATTTCCCTTTGCATTCATTTTTATGAATATTAAAAACCTAAAACTTGCAGATCATAGTCTGAGAGTGATGGATAGTGATAGTCAGTGTATCATCATTAATCATTATTTGGTTCTTGAGCTTCACCCCCCCCCCCCCCTACCCTATATCCCTTGGCTAAATCCTAAATATAATATTAACAAAATTTTGAAATCGATTTGATCTCCGTTTGAGTGTTTTAAGACATCTTTTTGACGAAGGCCACCAGAAATCGTTATCTTAGGGTATTCTTCTTTTGCATTTCATCTATTTGATAAAGTGGCCATGACCTCTTTTATTCAAAAGTTTGTTTTTTTAGGATATAACCTTTGAGTTGTTATATATGCTGTTGTTACTGACTGCATATATGGAAGGAGATGTAATTCTCAGAAGAATATTATTCTTAAATGAAAATGAAGTTACATTTGAACTGTAATAACATACTTGCTTAAGTCAGTGCATATACAGTGCTGTGACATGGAGTCATGGACTTGACTGACTATTTTGCCTCATGTATCCAGCACTGCATCATGACTAGAGTTCTTATATTCTACCTGTTTGATAATGCTAAATTATGATCTTATTTGCTACAAATCTGAAACTAATTAGTATACATTTTTTTTGATAGCCTGAACATATAAATCTGTAGACTCAATTTTAAGGAATGAATAAAGCATTTTCTTTTATAACAATTTCATTCAGAGCATGGCTTCACTTCATGATTGCTTGTAATACTGATTAATTCCTCATTGCACAAAGGTTAGGGCCTTAATTGATTTGTTATTCTACTAATTGATTCTTATATGTTTGTGTAATGTTGTAATACTCTCATGTTACTTGGCTTTGTAGATGGTTTGATATTATCTAGCTCAAATTTCCTAGTTGAGAATACATTTAAGCTTTAGTCGTGGTGGGCTGGCATCGTCATTTGTAGTCCATAATTCGTCAAGTTGGAAAAAGAGTGGAGCACAATTACAATGCCTCTGCCAACGTTTCTTGTTATCACTCCAAGTCCTCCCTAATACATGGTAATTTTAACTCACATCTCTTGTAAAAGCATCTTACAGAATTATTAAGCTACATAAGAACTGATAAAATTTTAAAATATTTATCCACTCTAATATATATATAACAATGAGTATCACCAACTCCTATGAGAAAGCTGTGTCTTCATTGTACGTGGTTGTATCACTTTTCAGTGGTTTGTTTATCTGTTTTATATATAATGCTACTACGGTTTGTTTGACTTCCTTTTTTTTCTTCTTCTTGTTGGAATGACGAAGTTGGCATAAATTCTACATGGTACTGAATACTAGAAATATGTTATGTGTGCATAGCTATACTCAAGTTTCTTAATGTAGAAGCACTTCCAGCCTTTCTGTTGTTGCTGTTGATACACAATTAGCCTGTGTGAGAAATCATGTTGTGAGCTTGAATATTCATGTTATCTTGTTTAAGGTATTTTATTTAGTCAATTGAAGGACTCTGGAATCTTTCTATATGCTCAACCATTTAATAAATATTGTGTGTAGTCTGTTGGTTTAATAATATTAGTACCACGTAGCAACTTTATTGTCTTTGTGTATTGATTTTGGCATTAAGTGCCTCTGGTGACCTATTTGCTTCATTTTTCTGACTTGCTATTATTTTTAAATATGTGCAGGAAGACTGCTTCTACGACTTGTCTTACAATACTGGGTATCAAATTTCCGTGCTATGTTTATGAAAGACAATGGAAGAAATTATGAAGTGTACTCTCTCTATATATGTAGATATATACTTTGATTGAAGAACTGTGGTAGCTTTAGATGGTTAATTGTAAAGATAATGAATGATTATGTAGTGGATGATTTTATTAAGTTAATAATATTTTAGTTTTTTTGTATTTTTGTCATTATTTGCTATGGGAACATTGAGCCAGTCAGGTACACAAAAAGAATGCCAAATTTTGATTTGGCAACAATAAAATTCGTTACCAAAGCATTGAAAAAATTTTAATATAGGAACAATTTTTTATACATTTAGCAACAAATTTGCGTTGCTAATGGCATTAAAAATATAATATTTGGCAACGAAAAATTAACCTAATAACGGAGAGGATATTGTTGTTAATACTAACATAAAAGGCAACATTTTTTATCGTTGCAAATCATATCAACTTTCGTTGCACATATAAAGAAACGACAACATATAATGTCGTTGCTAATCGACGACTTTCGTTGCTATTGAAAAATAACCAGCAAAATATTTTCGTTGCTGATTCAGCATAATGTTGTTGTCAAATACTATAATTAGCAACGAAAATCGTTGCTAAAAAGTTTATATTCCGCAAAAAAAGCAAGCTTAGGCAACAATTTTCATAATTTACTGCAACGAAAAATGTCGTTGCAAAATGGTGTCAATTGCAACGAAAATGCATGGTTGTTGCAAAAAAAAAGTTCATTTCGTTGCCAATTAGTAGGCTTTTGCAACGAAATGGGGTTTTAAGCAACGAAATTTTAATTATTCTGCAACAATACATTTTGTTGCTAAAGGATTGATGTCTCTGTACGAAAACCAAATTTCGTTGCAAAATATATTACTTTTGGCAACAAAAATAACGTTCGTTGCGGAACAATTAGCAACGCTTATTGCGCAACGAAAGACGCAACGACATTAAAGTCGTTGCCAAAACCCTTTTGCAACGAAATTTGGCACCTTTAGCAACGAAATTTGATTGTTGGTGAAGCCCCATTTTTTTGTAGTTTAAGTTGAAAGATCACTTATAACTATCGACATACGCATAGCGTTTAAATGTTTGTGCACAATACATCGTACGAAGGGCTTAACACCCTAAGTACGGGAGTCCCTATAGTCTAATGACTGTTAAGGTTTAAGTTGAAAGAGTACTTATAACCGTGGACGTAGTTCAAGGTCTTATGACCCTTAGCATGATTTGAAATCTTTTAAATTCCTATTATTCATATTGCTTCCCAATTATTGAGCAATTGTGGAAGATTCTTGTTATTCTAAAAGGTGAATGTAGTAAGGATGATATTCCTTAGAAAGATGTAAGTTGTATAATGCGACACTGAATGATGAATATATTGAATAAGTGAGAAAAGAAATTTTTAAATTAGAAGAAGATGAGTTATCAAAGAATAATGTAAAACTTTTAATAGAAGAGTTTAATAATTGTAGAAAGATCTTTGTGAAAAGAAGTGGTTATCCTAATGAATGAATAAAGTATTAACGTAAAATCTATTTTGATAGATTGAATGAAAAAAGATTAATAGATAAAATTTTGAGGACGAAATTCTTAGAAGAATGGGTGAATGTAATATCCCGAGTGTTTATGATAACGATCCTTAGCTAAGGAAATGAATGGGTTAAAGAGTATATAATACTCAAAATATAATTGAGTTCAAGTGAAAGTTATGAAATAAAACATAAAATTTGTTGAAGTAATGAATGTAGTATGAAATACAAAATCTATATTAAGGTAATGTGTTGAAGATATTCAACGATAAATTTTTGAAAAGAGATTTGGTGGAAACCAAGTAAGGGAGATTTCGTTGATTACGAGGACGGAATCCTTATAAGGGGGAAGGATGTGACAATCCGAATTTTCATAAGTTATTAAAATAAGAATTTAATAATTGAAATTCTTATTACAATGTGATTAATGTAACAATCCAAAATTTTAATTGTAATTATAAATATTTATTGAATTATATAAATATTTAATGGATGTGTTTATTGTTGAATAAATATTTGTTTGATTTGATTTGATTTGATTGGTTAATTATTTATTAAGTAAATAATTAAGGAGCTAAGAAAATTAATTGTTATGAGATAATATTCTAATTTAATTTAATAATTAAGTTAGAGAGTTTATAATGATTAGATGATTTATTCAATAAATTGTTATTAGAATTAATTAAATTAAGTATGAAAACTAAATTAAATAAAATGTGATAAATAACTATATTATAAAGGAGTTATTAAAATAAATTAAAGGAGTTTAATTTAGTTTTGCCAAACAATGCTTAAATATATTAAGTCTTTAATTTTTAAAGATTTTTGCCAAACAGAGCCTTATGGCTTTTGAATTTTTAAAATTTGAATTATTAATAAAATAAATAAAATATAATCTATACGTTATATTTTTGGTAACTGATGTTAATTATTAGGCTTATTATTGCCATATCCGTTTTTATTTTACGCATTGGGTTATCAGTTGGTTTTAGTTTACGCTTACTGTTAGTAGCCTAGTCTAATACTGAAAGAAAGAAAAGGAAAGAATTTTGAGAGAGTTTGAGAGAGCCGGAGAGAGAATCAAGCGAGAAAGTTCTGAGTTAGTCAAGCTATTCTCAATGATTAACAAGGATTTCTTAATCAACAAAAGGTATGTTACGTAACCTTAACATATATGTTTTACGCTATAATTTCTAAGTCTCTGTGTTCCTGAATTTGACTGTTATATAAAGTTCTTTACAAACTTTCTATAAAACCATGCTTTTATAATTGATTAGGAAATTATGTGTATTTGTAATTGTAATACAAGTATATATATATATATATATATATATATATATATATGTGTGTGTGTGTGTGTGTGTGTGTGTGTGTGTGTGTGTGTGTGTGTGTGTGTTATTGTATGCTTAACATATATATAGAATTGTATGCTAAATTAAGTCTGCAAGAAAAGAAATTGGTTTTACAGTGAACATTCATGTATGAACGTGATTTGTAGAAATATCAAAATTAGTATATGCTAATTGTGAAATTGAACCTTATGTATGTTAATTGGGTAAGAACTTAATGAGAACGTAGTTCAAAGGAATGAATTCGTTGGATAATTGTGGTTTACAGTGTTAAACCTTGTAAAATAACTCAACAATGGAGTTAGGTTTTAAACTATGATTTGAAGGATTTAAATTTTCTGAAATTGTTGTTTAATTGCTTTAAATTGGTATATGTATGATAAGTAAATATTTATGAGTAATCTATATAAGTTTTACGTTTTAATTTAGATGTTAGCAGTATTTATTAGTACAGAATTTAGTTATTTTGTTCTTCGTGGTTGGGTTCTGTAAGTTTTGGCGCCCCAGCTCTGATTTTCGCGCCTCAATGCCAAAAATAGCCCAGAACTTCGCGCCCCAGAGCTAAAATTCGCGCCTCAACACCACTGTATGACTTAGTTCTCGCGACGCCGGAACAGTAGTCTGGGTCGGAGAGTTTTGACCTCCTGTTGTAAAACGACCATAACGTTTTCATACGAACTTCGATTGAGGTGATTCAAGATGATCCGGAATGAGGAAAAATAGAACTACAACTTTAATTCTTTAATTTTTTTCAATTTGAGGTCGAGAACAGGGGTCAAAATAGTCATTTGTGGGACTAATATGTATTAGGAGGCAATCAGAGGGCGTCGGGAATGCACATATGTAAATATAGTGCTCTCGACGATAAAAGATATTGTCATAAGTTATAAAATATGAATATTAGTAAATATAATGATGCTTAACATTAATAAATGATTTATTAGATAAGTTGTAGAAGCATACTAAGCACACACATGAGAAACGAATCGGGCGTGTGACAAATGAATGTCGAAACGTCGTGCCAAGTGTTAATGAACTTAAAAAGTGTTTCAATTCAATTGAAATGAATATTATAAGATATGGAATGGATTTAATATAAAACCAATAAGTAGTCCTAGCAAGACTTAAGCACTTGAATAAACTTCGAATATGAAATATAGTGAGTTATAAGTCTAAAGTTAACACAATCAAATTAAACATTGTGTATTGATTAATATGAAGGGTTATAGGATGTAGATTAAAGTTTACATTACAACTACTATGCGTTTCTATGTGACTAATAGTTGATATGAATGATTATATAATTGTGTAGGGCACGTGAAGTACAGATAACTGTAAGCTGTTAAATTATTATTGGTAAACAACGATCAAGGCAAGTCTTTCAATTCCTATTTGCTATGTGAACTTGATGATTAACTGTTTTAAATTTTTATTGCAAAGAGCATGATGTGTTATATATGTGTTGAAAGTATGAAATGTTAAAGTCAATTTATGACTATGTTGATTGATTAAAGCATGATGATTGAGTAAGGACTCAATCTTTATACCTGTTATATGAACTGTAGCATGTATGTTATATAGGGAGCATGTTATTATGTGCTATGTGATGCATGAAAACTGTTAGATTTTGCTGGGCTGTCGAGCTCAACCTTTCAAATAACCACTTTTGCAAGTTCAAGATTCAAGGTAAAGTTATGTGTTACTTGAAAGACATGAATCAGATGTGATACTTGAAGATTTATATATTTTAACTGAGTTATTATTATTATTTGAACCATGTTTAAGGTTCTAAATAATGTATAAATGTTGAATTGTAATAACGTTTTGCGATGTAAACTATTGTAGTATTAAAATGACTCTGAGATATTTAGATGTAAAGGTTGAAGGTTTTGGGAACGAGGATAGTATGTAATAGAAAATTTTAATTATTCCGCAAAGTTCAATGGTTGTATTATCGTTTAATGATGTAAAATTTGAGGTTGAATGTATTATTACCGACCGAAGTCGAGAATTAAATTGTATGAATTTTGGGGTCGTTACAATCACAATAATGACAACCAGGTCGTTCCCAGGAAAGATGGGGCTTTCCAATAAGGATTTCTCCTTACTGGCGTGCAATTAGGTGACCAAACCTCTCCTTAGACATAACTTTCTTAGACATTGCCAATAATGATATCTAATAATATTTTTCAAATAATATGAATTATTGATCTGATAATAGGAAGTACTGTGTGCAGTGATAATTATTGAAACAACAATAATATAAAATATCAACGTAGCAACTATTGAATCAATAAAATAAAATATTGAACAGTAATTACTGTGACAATTATTGAGTAGTGCCTTCCTACGTAAGAATCAATAATTGGTGCAATATCGTGTACTACTGTGCAACACCACGTATTATTGTGTTTTAACCACCAGGTATTCCAATAATGTAAACAGTAACAACTACGCCGTTATTTATAAAAACTCATACTTATCATTTTCTTCATCAAATCGTTTTTCATTATGGGGCCCACACAAGGCTGCGCCGTCGTACGAATATTCCCCGACAGTAAGAATATTCCACGACCAAACTAATATTCCCCGACAACAATGAATATTTTATAACCACTTGTTTATTTAAGATAGTTGCGCATTTTACCCATAACTAACCACATTAATCAAATCAACCCTTAGTATTTCAAAATAATAAATAGAGAAAATTCAATTTCATTTATAATAAGTTGGGGTCTTACAACCTCCCCTCCTTATGAAATTTCATCCTCAAAATTGACGTACGTACCTAGTATTTCAAAAAGGCGAGGATACCTCGCTTTTATTTCCGTTTCCAACTCCCAGGTCATTTTCTCAATAGCATGGTTCCTCCACAAAACTTTGATTTGTGGTATGACCTTTGTGCGTAGGACATGCTCCTTCCTATCCAGATCTTGACATGTACCTCCTCGTACGTTAAATCTTTGGCTATTTCGTCTGGTTCTAACTTAATAATGTGGTTCGGGTCTTTCACATATTTACGAAGCACAAATATGTGAAAAACATTATGAACACGAGACATACTTGGAGGTAACACGAGTCTATAGGACACATTTCATACTCGGTCAAGAATCTGAAATGGACCAATAAATCGTGGATTGAGCTTTCATCTTTTCCCAAATCTTGTAAATCCCTTCCATGGAGCAACACCTAACAATACATGATCCTCAATACTAAATTCCACGTCCTTTCGATGAAGATCTGCATAACTCTTTTGTCGATTCTATGCCATTTGTATACGTTGTCGAATCATTTGGATCTTTTCTATAGTAATACGTTCCAACTCTGGTCCCAACAATATTGCTTCACCCACCTCATCCCAACATACTGGAGAGCGACACTTTCGTCCATACAATGCTTCGAATGGAGCCACACCTATACTTTCCCGATAACTGTTGTTGTAGGAGAATTCCACCAATGGTAAATACTTATCCCAATTCCCTTTCAAGTCTAGGGTACAAAGTCTCAATAGATCTCCAGGAGTTTGAATAGTCCTCTCTAATTGTCCGTCCGTTTGAGGATGGTATGCCGAACTAAATCGTAAATCCGTGCCCATAGCTTTCTTCAAGCTAACCCAAAATTGTGAATTAAATCTTGGATCACGATCCGAAACTATGGATGCTGGTATGCCATGTAATCTCACAATCTCATTTATATACATACGAGCAAGACGTTCAAGGGAATAAGTCTCCCATATCGGCAAGAAATGAGCAGACTTAGTTAATCTATGAACAATAACCCAAATCACATCTATGCCTTGAGAAACTGTGGGAAGACTCGTAACGAAATCCATGGTAATGTGTTCCCACTTCCATTTCGGAATCTCAAGTGATTGCAATGGACCCTTAGGCACTTGATGTTCCGCCTTTACACGTTGACAAGTTAAACACCTCGAGATAAAATTCGCGATCTCTCTCTTCATATTGTTCTACCAAAATGTATGTCGAAGATCAAGATACATGTTGGTACTTCTAGGATGAATTGCAAACGGTGTATTGTGTGCCTCCATCATGATCTTGTACTTCAAATCAGAGTCGTTAGGAACACAAAGTTTGGAGTTGACTCAAAGTATTCCTTCTTCATCGATTCTTGCTTCTGGGATAACACCTTCTTGTACTTTCTTCTTCATATGCATCAGCTCTGGGTTTATGGCTTGAGCAACTTTAACTTTATCAATTAAAGTTGGTTCTATGCGTATACTTAACATTATCACATGGGTCCCCGGAGTCTGGAATTCTATCTTCATCTTTTGTAAATCACACAAAATGGGCCTTTGTGTTGACAACATTACACTCGTTCCCGTATATGATCTTCTACTCAACGCGTCAACTACCACGTTCGTTTTTCCAGGATGGTATTGAATGGTGTGGTCTTAATTTTTCAACAGCTCGAGCCCACGTCATTGCAGCATGTTGAGTTCCTTTTGGGTGAAGAAATATTTGAGGCTTTTATGGTCTAAATATATCTCTACTTTCTCCCCATATAGATAGTGCCTCCAGATCTTTAGCGCGAAAAATGACTGCTGCCAACTCTAGATCATGAGTAGGATAATTCCTCTTATATTCTTTAAGTTGTCATGAGGCATAGGCTATGACTTTCCCATGTTGCATGAGAACACATTCTAACCCTTTGCTTGAAGCATCGCTGTAGATAACAAATCCATCCGAACCAGACGGTATTGTTAGAACAGGTGACAAAATGAGTCTCCTCTTGAGCTCTTGAAAACTCTTCTCGCATTCCTCGGTCAATACAAATTTTGTATCCTTCCAAGTCAGCTGAGTTAACAGAGTAGTGATTCAAGAAAATCCTTCCACGAATCTCCGATAATAACCAGGTAAGCCCAGAAAGCTACGTACTTCGGTCACCGACTTCGGTTGCTCCAAACTTTGCATTGCTTCAATCTTCGCCGGGTCAACAGATACTCCATGTTTTGACACCACGTTCCTAAGGAATGCTACTTCCTCAAGCCAGAACTCGCATTTTTTCAACTTGGCATATATCTTGTTTTCACGAAGCCTTTGGAGTACCAGCTTCAAATGGTGCTCATGATTTTCACGACTTTTGGAATATACGAGGATGTCATCAATAAAGATAACAATGAACTGATCTAAATATTTCTTGAATACTCAGTTCATCATATCCATGAAAGTCGCAGGAGCATTAGTCAATCCAAAAGATATGACTAAGAATTCATAATGCTCGTACCGAGTTCTAAAGGCCGTCTTCGGAATATCCTCTGTTCTAATCTTCAATTGATGATATCCAGAACGAAAATTGATCTTTGAAAAGAATTATGCTCCTTGCAACTGGTCAAAAAGGTCATCAATGCGACGTCGCGGATACCTATTCTTAATAGTGACATGGTTTAATTCCCGGTAGTCAATACAAAGTCGCATACTCCCGTCTTTCTTCTTTACAAATAAAACAGGAGCACCCCAAGGAGATGTACTAGGATGAATGAAACCGATGTCCAACAACTCCTGTAGTTGGACCTTTAACTCCTGAAGTTCAATAGGAGCCATTCGATATGGGGTTTTATAAATGGGCTTTGTACCAGGTTCAATGTCAATAAATAATTCAACTTCACATTCTGGGGGTAGACCGAGAAGTTCTTCAGGAAATACATCAGGAAATTCACTAACAACAGAAATATTATTCAAATCTGACGTATCTTTATTCAAATTCATAACATGGGCTAAGAAAGCTTGACATCTGTTTTTCAATAAACGAATGGCTTTATGGCTTGATATGACAGTGATTGATTTTAGTGGTTTAGTTGGTTGAATTCGCATAATAGGTTGGTTAGGAATATGAAAACTAACAACCTTACGAAAACAATCAATTTTGGCATTATAAGTAGTTAACCAATCAATCCCTAAAATCACATCAAATGCAAGTATCTTTAATGAAATAAGATCAATAGGTAATGTGATGGTGCCAACTTGGATCAAACAAGATTTATAAACAGTGGATGTAATGAAAGTTTCTCCTAATGGAGTCTCCACAGATAAGTCAAAGTCTAATTTCTCTGGAGTCAAGTTTAAACGTTGAGCACAAACAGGATAGATAAATGAATGGGTAGAACCGATATCTAGTAAGGTATAAACTTCGCAAGAGTTTATTATTAGTTTACCCGTGATCACCTCGTTCGGGTTCCTCGTATTTTGGCAAGTCACGACAAACGCTCTTCCAGGAACCGCTGACTTTGACTTTTTTGGGACACCCTTTTGAGTCACCATCCCCGTTGGACTTGGTTTTGCTACAGTACAATCTCGAGCGATATGTCCTTCCTTTCCATAATTATAACATACCTTGAACTATTATGGACAGTTTGGGCTGATGTGTACCTCTTTTCCACATTTATAGCATACGACCGGTGGTCGTTCTCCTCCCTTAGAAACAGTTGATGCTGGTGCTGACGTCTTCACATTGTCATTGTTGAATCTCCTCTTTTTGAAAATTCCACTTGACTCGCCTCTCCTATTATCATGGCCACGATTACCACCAGAGTGGTTACCGCTTTTGTTTGAATTTTTCCCTCCCCGCTGATTATCATTGCTCTGATGACTGCTGTCACCAGTATGACCCTGGTTGTAGTCCCTCGGTTGAACGTACTCATTATCTCACTCTAATAATTGAGCCCCGTTGACAACATTTGAATATAGAGAAAATTTGTGAAAAATGAGATATTGACGTATGTCGGGTTTCAAACATCTCAGAAACATCCGCGTCATACGTTCCTCATTCTCCACCAAATGAGGTGCAAACCTGGATAACTCTGTGAACTTTTCCTCGTACTGGGACATTGCCATGTTGTTCTGTCCTAGTCTAATAAACTTCACCTCCTTCATATGATGAATACTTTCAGGAAAGTACTTGTCATTGAACAGTTTCTGAAATGTCTCCCAAGACATGCTGAGTGCGACTGGCTGGGTACGCTTCACAGATTTCCACCAGTAATCTGCCTCACCACGGAACATAAAGGTGGCGAATGGAACCTTTTATTCCTCCGTGCATCCCAAGACATTAAATATATTGGTAATTTGTTTAACCCACGCTTCTACTTTGATCAGATCCGGCTTTCCCCAAAACTCTGACTTTCCCAACTCTTTGAATTGCTCAGCAGTGACCAACTGTGAGTTGCCATTGTTTCTACCCGCATTTTGAACAGGAGTCTCCCTCGTCTGGTTTTGCATGAACCGCAAAAAGCTTCTAAAAATCTCATCGTTCATCGTCTGCTCAGTGGTGTTGTTTACAGGAGGAACATTGTCATCCTGTTGCACGTTCTCCTAGTTTGTGAGTAAAGGTATTTCCACGATCTCATTCACTCCATCATTAATATTTTCAGCTGTCATTCGTAAATACTGTTAGGTTTGTAACATTCAAGAACGCAATCAAATTGCAAAAATAAGCGAAAACGTGTAAAAATCAGAGTTTAAAAAATTTTACAAACCATAAACCCGGATCACCCTTTATGCACAATTATTAATTAAACGAAAAGATAAGAACAAGAACCATACCCTTGAAGATCGAGCTTCCTCAGGTACAAGTTCACCTCCAATCCTTTTCGCGTTCAACTTGAATCCACCGGGTTGGGTTCCTTCCTTTGATCAACGTTAGCCACCCAAGTGTTTGGCCTCTAGAGGTGATCCACCAAGGAAGAAGAAGAATTCAAGAAGATGGGTATTTGGCTCAAACCCTAGTTTTCTATCTCTATAGAAAAAGGGGCGTACTCTCCAACAATTGGAATGACGTATATCTGATATCTGATATAAGACTCCTCTTATAAAGATATCAAGTAACCCTATTAAAAATAAGGTATTATTTATTTAATTAAACTCTTTTAATTAAATGGGCTCCCTAATCTTATTAGGGATAATTAATTAAACTCCTTTAACTAATTTTCCCTCCTAATCCTATTAGGAATAAATGAGAGTACTTATATTAAATTAATTCCTAAACTCTTTTAGAAATTAAAATAATAATAATTGTAATAATATTAATAAGACTCCTCTTATTAATTTATATTTAATATTTCTAAAATATTAAATAATAAATATTAAGCTATTTAATTTATTCTATCACCATAGATTAAATTAAATATACTTAACATATTATTACGATTATGCCATTAACTTCTTAAATAATTATTCTTCCTTTTATGGTGTGACCCTTTAGGTTCTCCATATTAAACCGGTTGTGAATAAATCAATTAGAACAATTCTAATCTTATTTAAATAAATAAATTAAACTAATAATTTATTTAAATAAATAATATTTATTCTACAATAGGGATAAGCCTCCCTAGCGATCAACGACTTTCCAGATAATATAGATTTCAACATTAATCATAAAAGAACCTTTGAGTAAATAGTTACCGTACAATTCAATCCTTCCACCATACAATGTCCCAATTAAATATAAGACATGGAATTACTGTCAAGTCTTATTTTATTTAATTATTTGTATTTCGACTCTTAAATGCACAACCCCAAATAATGCAAATTAGAAACTCCTTTCTAATTTCATTCTGCCTTGGCCAAGGACTACTGGGTTGTCATTTATCGAATCACATAGGACATTTCTCTTCTTTTACTGGAAGTGGTAGATTCTTTATTGATCATACATTATCTCCATGTATAACTTATTATACCCAAGCATACCCTTTGATATACCCTAAGGGTCTTAAGGAATAAGTCAAAGTATAACTCATCATACACAATATACTATGATGATCTCAAGTCCAAGGATTACTTGTACTACTATCACTACAGGAATTCCTATTGACAGGCAAGTAAAACTCCATTAGGTATTCCTTAGCGAGTCACGTTCAGTGAACTTATTCTCTAATAAGCACCTACATACTTGCTTTAGTGTCTCCACACAAATGATCATGAGATCAATCATCCTCATCCAATGAGCAAGCAACGTATGTACCAATCTATTCGGATTCACTAATCCCCAATTTAGTAATCCAACGATTGGGAACTATTTTAGTTTTAAGCTTTCTAAGAATTTAGATCTCATTAGAATGATCATCATCATTATTCTAAAAGCATTGCTTAAAACTATGGGTTTATCACATATTATAAAACAGCAACATGTAGATAATTAAAAGCCTTTAATAAATTAATACTTTTTATTAATAAATGAATAAGATTGTTACAAAGTATATGCTTTATCATCAAACATGATTGGCTTGTGTGCATATTACTTTCAATCTCCCACTTGCACTAAAGCCAATCGTCATGGTATCTCATACTCTTCTTCTCTAAGTGACGATTATCCTGCTGTTGGATAAGCTTTAGTTAATGGATATGTAATATTGTTTTTGAGAGTTCACTATCTCTATAGTGATTTCCCATCTTTCAATGATTCTTATAATCAAATGAAAGTGCCACAACACATGTTTAGATCTAAGATGAGACTTAGGAACTATTCCTAGTTCTGTAATGAACTTTTCATCCAAACAATCAACTTGTAGCTTCATTTATAGCTATATACTTTGTCTTTATCACTAAACCAACAACTCTTTGTTGGTTGGAACCTTTCCAATTCACTGCACCACCGTTCAAGGTAACACTTTACCTTAAAGTGGATTTTCTGTCGTCTTGGTCTGTCTGAAAAACTTGAGTCTGTTAAGCCCTCTAGTTTTAATTCAGACCCACCATGTATTATGATCACATCCTTAGTGCCGGTTAAGCACTTTTAGATGTTTTTCACTGTCTCACAGTGAACTTCTCCAGAATATGACTGATCAACATCAGGTCACGTATATTTCATTGCATACATGATTGTCACTCATGCAATCTCTCTTTTAGGAGTCTATGGGGACTATTAAGAGAGATACACTCCATGGCTCATCAACATGAGACATCTCGTGGAGTTTGCCATGCTAAACGACTTTAGCATCAAATGAATATACGTTCTTTGGGTTAAGACGAGCATCCTTTTAAATCTATCTATATAGATTTGCATCCCCAATTAATATACTCTTCCAAATCATTCATGGAGGAATGTTTAGACAACTTTATCTTTACTGATTATAGCATTAGTATGTCATTCCTTATCCGTAATATATCAACATATAATACTAGAAATTTCATGACGCTCCCACTGACCCTTTTGTACACACTAGGTTCATTCTTATTTTTGATAAAATCAAACTCTTTTGATTCTCTCATCAAAATGAATGTTCCATTTTTGAGAGTGTCTACAACTCTTACCTCATCGTATGTAACTGGATCATCATCTTCTATGATACGTACCTCATCATCATCATCCATGATGAATCCATACCTCCTAGGTATCTTCGGTACTATTCCAGATTTACGATTCGGTTGTGGTACAATAGGTCTATCTATATGTTCCTCTTATTTGACTTGTAGTATTTTGTGGTTCTTGAACTTTTCAAGATGTATTATCCTCCCACTAGCCCCTTCAATGATAAACACCTTTATCTTAGAAGGCAGCATGTTTCGCAACAAACACCTTTTGCTAAGTAGGATTATAGAACATATGCCCTAAACTTACTTTAGGATGTCCCACAAATATGTACTTGTCAAATTTTGTCCCAAACTTATCCTTTGAAACTGTTTCATATAAGTTGGACAACCCTTTATCTTAACATACTTAAGATTAGGAATCCTCCCTGTCCATAACTTTTATGGAGTCTTGAGGCCGGATTTTGAGGTTACCTTTTCCGTAGATATGCAGCCATTTCTAGTACATGATCCCAGAAGGATACTGGAATGTCGGTAAAATCATTATGGACCGCACCATGTCCAACAAGGTACGATTTTTCCTTTCAGATACACCAATCAATTATTGTGTATCAGTAGGTGTCCATTATGAGAAAACCATTTAAGATGATCTAGAAATTATTGCACAAGTATTTATTCCTTGATCTAATCAAAGAATCTTAATACTTTGTCAATTTGTTTCACTTCTGAATTCTTTGAACCTTTCAAATAATTCATACTTGTATTTCAGCAAATACATACATTCAACTCTTTGAATGATCATCTCCTTTTCTTATACTAGTTTGTTCAATTCGTAAAATTATTTTCACGTAAGTCAAGTACACAAAATCCATTAAGTAATATTCCAGTTCTATACTAAACATTATTATTATAAATAGAACAACAATTGTTCCTAATTATAATACCAAAGATTTTATTGTCCAACAATAAAATGGAAATAATGTTTCCAACGAGAACTGGAATACAATAACAACTTATTGACTTAATAGACTTGCCCGTAGGCATTGCTAAACTATAAGTTCCTATGGCTAATGCAGCAACCTTTGCTTCATTTCCCACACATAGGTTTACTTATATTTGTTTAGCTTTCTACTTCTGTTTGGTCCCTTCATAAATCTCTATTTATGATAACCAAAGTCGGTATCCAATACCCAAGTAGAACCTTGACTTAAAGAAAAATTTATTTTAAATCATGAGCAAAATTGTATTTGTAACCGAAACTTCACTAAGCTTCTTTGGTTAGCCTCTGCAAGATGTTTCTCGCAGTTTCCTTCTAGTGTCCAGGCTTATTGCAGTGGAAGCAAACTCCTTTGCTATCCGTATCAGTTTTGTTCTTATTATCCTTTGTTTTTGCCCTTTCTATTTACCTTCTTAGAATCGTTCTTCTTTTCAGAAGATCCTTTGGCCCCTACCAGTAAGACTTGGTCTTTCTTGGTTGGAAAGTGACTCTCAACATTTTTCAACATGTTAAGCAAATCAGCGAGGCTGATATCTAGCTTGTTCATAAAAAAAATTCACAACAATTGTGAAATGAGTCCGGGAGTGAGTGCAATATCAAATCTTGACTCAACTCTCCATCCATGACAAAACCCATTGTCCTATTTGATCAATCAAATTGATGATGTTAAGGACTTTTATCTGTACTATAGTGCCATTGGCCATTCTAGATCGGAAGAGCTCCTTAGATATCTGATATCTATCAGTCCTAATTTCCTCACCATCAACTACTTGATGTGCAGGAATATAGTAGGAGCATCCATAGTTTCATGCTGACGCTGAAGCTCGTTACTCATGGATGCGAGCATGATGCATTGAGCCAACTGTGCATCATCTTGTCACTTTCTAAGAGTAGCAATCTCTTCCTCGGAGGCATTGTCTGCAACCATTGCAGGGATAGGCGTATTAAGGACATAAGATAGCTTTTCAGCCATGAGAACTATTCTCAATTTCCTTAACCAATCCATTTAATTTGGTCCGGTTAATTTAGCATCTAATATGCTACGCAGTGATAGTAATTTAGACATTGTAAAATTCTGTAAATGAATTTGTAATTAACAACATTTTAACATACATTCTTTTATTAATTACCAAAATAATTTAGGTCTTGTTTTAAATTGGTATCTCCCACTATTTTTTTCAAACTATATTACCCTCACTTATATAGTTCGGCAAAATCTAATTAAAGATTTGCTAGTGAGAATAAGGATCCCATTTCAAATGTATATAGCCTTGTGTGTGCACAACAAACTATATATAAATAAATAGGTAAACAACTCTTGTCAATTACATCAACTATGTAACTCCTTGTATTTTGCCTCTTAAATCATAATGGTCAAGTGTGTGCACATCCGAACTAAAACGATTTAAGTTAAGTCAGACCCAGCATTTCCATATAAGTGAAGAGAAAATTACAGCCCTTGTGTGTGCACAACAAAGCAGTAATGTTCAATTCCTTATAAACATCATATGTAATAAAAACAACATCTTAAATATTTAATACTCGCCTTGTGTGTGCACAACAAACTCATATTAAATATTTAATACTCTATTGTTTCTATCATGCTAGAAGGCGACGTTCGATATTCTAAATATCTTTGAACGTTACAACTTAATATAAAATATTTGAGGGGTTTGCTATTAATTTGTCTCATCTTGTTTAGCGCGCATGCACATATATATATAAAATACGCGTCATATTAATTAACATGCGAAGCATGTTTGCATAATATATAATATATATAATATAAGCATGCACATATAGAATACTATATTCTACTTGGATTGATTATGGACTTTTATTCTAGTTTGGTTCACTAGAGCCACCAAGTGAACCAAAAGGTCAAACCCTAGGGTAGCAAGAATTAATATTTAAACATAACTATTACATTTAAACCCGGGCTCCATTACAAACGGGTCTTCATGCGCTCCTTGATCCTTGATCTCCAATTCTTCAAAATTAATTCTAGCTATTCCTATTACAAAACTATTTTTAAAAAAAAATAGAAACCTTGATCAGCAGTCAAGAGGAAGTACATAGGAGGGAGATAGAATTTACATTAAGAAAAATTAGGGAAGACGAGGTACGCAGACCCCATTTAATAAAACCCATACATCCATGCATCCAACTAAAATAAAATCCAATCACATTGGTCAATAGTCCATAATCAATCCCATTTATTATCATACACATCACCATATGCATCAATAAATAATATTCATCTTATGAATAATAAACATTTAATATATATATTGATATCATTTAATGGGCAAAATTTAGTTAGTATAAAATCTAATTTTGAATTAAAATAAACTCCTTTATTTTAATCCAAATTTAAATCAAAATAAAACTATTTTATTTTAATTTATCCAATTTTGAATAAAATAAACTATTTTATTTTAATCAAAATTTTTAATCAAAATAAACTCCTTTATTTCAATTAATTATGGAATCCAATTCCAAGTCAAAATAAACTCCTTTATTTTGGGTAATATGAAATCTTATTTCATATCTTAAATAAACTCTTTTATTTAGGAAAACACGGATTTTCTTTCCTATTCACAAATAAACTCCTTTATTTTGAATAATATGAAATCTTATTCCATATCTAAATAAACTCCTTTATTTAAGGAAATTAGGATTCTTTTCCTATTCACTAATAAACTCTTTTATTTTGAATAATATGAAATCTTATTTCATATCTAAATAAACTCCTTTATTTAAGGAAAGATGGATTCTTTTTCCTATTCACAAATAAACTCCTTTATTTTAGGAAACATGAAATCCAATTTCAACTCCAATTAGTTATCATGGAATCCAATTCCAACTCTAATTAGTTAGCATGAAATTCTAATTTTAAAATTAAAATAAATTTTATATTTTAATTATAAAATTATTAAAATATTATATAATATATATATAATAATAATATATATTAGTACCGAAACTACTATATATATTAATATATATATATATAAATCGGTAACTACTATATAATATATTTATAATTACCGAATCCTGTTAACAATTAACATAATATGTATCTGAATACATATTGATTTCAATCCCTTGAAATCCTAGATTTCCGTGCGCACAAGAATTGGCAAAAGTCTGTTAAGTTTTTGACTTTTATTAAAGGAAACAAAAACTTATTGAATTCCGTGCATCCCTTAAAAAAAAAAAAAAAAAAAAAAAACGCATGCTAGCCATTTTTTTAAATAAACCAATCCTGGTTCTTGGCCACCCACGGATTCCTTCCAAAAAAAAAATTGACATGCACGGATTCGAATAAAAAAAAAAAAAAAAAAAACGTTTGCAGGAATTCGTGATTCTACCCACACCGTGAATTGCAGGAATTCTTGATTCTTCCTTAAATCACAAACAGTACCAGTTTTTTTTTTTTTTAAATAAATTTTATACAACAAAATTATGCCCAATTAAATTGTTCAAAACACATATCAATATACATATTAAATCTGAACAATTAATAATTCGCATAAAGGTTTGGCTCTGATACCACTGTTAGGTTTGTAACATTCAAGAACGCAATCAAATTGCAAAAATAAGCGAAAACGTGTAAAAATCAGAGTTTAAAAAATTTTACAAACCATAAACCCGGATCACCCTTTATGCACAATTATTAATTAAACGAAAAGATAAGAACAAGAACCATACCCTTGAAGATCGAGCTTCCTCAGGTACAAGTTCACCTCCAATCCTTTTCGCGTTCAACTTGAATCCACCGGGTTGGGTTCCTTCCTTTGATCAACGTTAGCCACCCAAGTGTTTGGCCTCTAGAGGTGATCCACCAAGGAAGAAGAAGAATTCAAGAAGATGGGTATTTGGCTCAAACCCTAGTTTTCTATCTCTATAGAAAAAGGGGCGTACTCTCCAACAATTGGAATGACGTATATCTGATATCTGATATAAGACTCCTCTTATAAAGATATCAAGTAACCCTATTAAAAATAAGGTATTATTTATTTAATTAAACTCTTTTAATTAAATGGGCTCCCTAATCTTATTAGGGATAATTAATTAAACTCCTTTAACTAATTTTCCCTCCTAATCCTATTAGGAATAAATGAGAGTACTTATATTAAATTAATTCCTAAACTCTTTTAGAAATTAAAATAATAATAATTGTAATAATATTAATAAGACTCCTCTTATTAATTTATATTTAATATTTCTAAAATATTAAATAATAAATATTAAGCTATTTAATTTATTCTATCACCATAGATTAAATTAAATATACTTAACATATTATTACGATTATGCCATTAACTTCTTAAATAATTATTCTTCCTTTTATGGTGTGACCCTTTAGGTTCTCCATATTAAACCGGTTGTGAATAAATCAATTAGAACAATTCTAATCTTATTTAAATAAATAAATTAAACTAATAATTTATTTAAATAAATAATATTTATTCTACAATAGGGATAAGCCTCCCTAGCGATCAACGACTTTCCAGATAATATAGATTTCAACATTAATCATAAAAGAACCTTTGAGTAAATAGTTACCGTACAATTCAATCCTTCCACCATACAATGTCCCAATTAAATATAAGACATGGAATTACTGTCAAGTCTTATTTTATTTAATTATTTGTATTTCGACTCTTAAATGCACAACCCCAAATAATGCAAATTAGAAACTCCTTTCTAATTTCATTCTGCCTTGGCCAAGGACTACTGGGTTGTCATTTATCGAATCACATAGGACATTTCTCTTCTTTTACTGGAAGTGGTAGATTCTTTATTGATCATACATTATCTCCATGTATAACTTATTATACCCAAGCATACCCTTTGATATACCCTAAGGGTCTTAAGGAATAAGTCAAAGTATAACTCATCATACACAATATACTATGATGATCTCAAGTCTAAGGATTACTTGTACTACTATCACTACAGGAATTCCTATTGACAGGCAAGTAAAACTCCATTAGGTATTCCTTAGCGAGTCACGTTCAGTGAACTTATTCTCTAATAAGCACCTACATACTTGCTTTAGTGTCTCCACACAAATGATCATGAGATCAATCATCCTCATCCAATGAGCAAGCAACGTATGTACCAATCTATTCGGATTCACTAATCCCCAATTTAGTAATCCAACGATTGGGAACTATTTTAGTTTTAAGCTTTCTAAGAATTTAGATCTCATTAGAATGATCATCATCATTATTCTAAAAGCATTGCTTAAAACTATGGGTTTATCACATATTATAAAACAGCAACATGTAGATAATTAAAAGCCTTTAATAAATTAATACTTTTTATTAATAAATGAATAAGATTGTTACAAAGTATATGCTTTATCATCAAACATGATTGGCTTGTGTGCATATTACTTTCAAATACTGCCACAAAACAAGGGTTGATTAAAGAAATTGACATGAAACATAATAACCCTATACTCTGACCAACCAACAAATAAGCTTAAGTAGGACATACTAGCGAAGGATTTACTCGTCTCTCCCCTCCTAGTTCTATTCCCCGATCTCCGCCAGAGACCATATCCTTAAACTCTGATACCAACTGTGACGCCCTCAAAATAGGTATACATCACCCATTTTGAGTCGCCAAATACATGGTACAAAAACAACTACAACTTTATTAATATAATTGTCGTGCAAAATACGACAACACATAAACTGTGAGTTTCAATACAAATATTGTCTTCTAGATAATATCCATACTCAAATAAGTCCTCATTACAATTATTGATACATTATTTTACAAAAATAGTGAGGACTACTAAAACAACTTTCTAGAACCATCATTCCATACCCTGATCAGTACTCACTACATTCTCGCCTCCTGAGAAGAAAAATAGAACTAAAAGAAAAAGGGTGAGCTCAACTAGCCCAGTAAAGAAAATTATGACTAAGATAATATAGAACAAATTATCGTTAGTCCTCAACAGGAAAAAATCTGATAGAATATAATAGACAACAAGTTTCAGATCAATATTCGCAGCGGAAATAACAATTCATTAGAAGAGTTAAGTAGATAATGAAATCTACTATCATCTATGAATTTAAAAGTCTATCATCAATATTTTATCCCTGTAATATCAATCAATATACATTTTGAATCAAATATTCATCTTTGTACTATAGGCCAAAGATATTCATTAGTTGGTCATGTTTATTTCAACACCTGTTCATCTTTGCACTACGGGCCAAAGATGTTCATCAAGAAATCATTCATCTTTGCACTACAGGCCAAAGATATTCAGTTATACCATCATTTAGGACTGAGGATGATGAAAAATATTTTAAAGAAAACGAATCCAGTGAGACAAAAGAATAAATATTTGGGATTCGTACTTCGGTTTATCCATGTTCAAAAACACCCCATAATATACCATAGTGGAGTAAAATTCAAGAATAAAGATCAAAACATGGATATAATCAAAGATAGTAACAAAAATAGACATCTGGGACAAAGAAGAGAAAATTTTATTTTTTTGGTGAATAGTGTTATATTCGTGAATAGTATCGTATATGTGAATAGTATCGTATATGTGAATAGTAACCCCGACACTAAAAGACAAGAATTTCACAAGAAAAATCTTACCAATATTCCGACATAATGATATTGAAAGAAATAATATCATTTAAAAAAATAACATCCCTTACCTCAAAAGGATAATACTTATGACTGGAATACTGGATATAGTGCTGAAGGAAACTTGTATGACAACACTCAAAGTATCAAAATACTCACAAGAATACGCTCGATAATATAGAGAGAGAAAACTTCAATTTCTGGTGTGATTTTTAATTTTAACCTAAGCACCCTATTTATAAAAAAATGCTTAGAACACTAAAGCAGAAAATTTAATAAAATATTAATATTTATTAAAAAAAAATTCTATGCCCACCTTAGAAATCTGAATTTAACATTTTGCAACAACAAGTGGGGTCCACCACACACCAAACATGTTTTAAACATTTTTTTGTAACAAAATTAATTCAGACCCAATATTCTGGAACTTCAATAATTCATAATAAATATCTCTTTTATCAGAAAAATTCAAATCTTATGTCCATTTCATAGGAAATTCAATTCTCTACAACTTTGTAGCTTTAAGTTTTTCCAAATTCCAAACATAAATTGACCGAAATTCACATACGGACGATTTTACAGACTATAATTAAATTTTAGTAAAAAATAGGGTCCACCGACAGTTTAACTTATTTTTATCATTTATTGTAACAAAAATACTCGTCCTCCTCAATTACTCATATATCACACATTCATTATAAAAATATCACCATTATTATATTATTATATTATCACATTATACAATTGTAATGTAATATAATAATAAAATTTCAGTTTTCAACAATTGTCACTTTTCTAAAAATTCCTCCATTTATATCCATATAAATAAATATTTTTTTATCATATAAATCAATAATTAATTATTCATAAATAATATTACAGAATCACAATAATAACAATCAGGTCATTCCCAGGAAAGAGAGGGCTTTCCAATAAGGATTTCTTCTTACTGGCGCGCAATTAGGTGACCAAATCTCTCCTTAGACAGAACTTTCCTTAGACATTGCCAATAATGCTATCTAATAATATTATTCAAATAATATAAATTATTGATCTGATAATGGGAAATACTGTGCAGTGACAATTATTGAAACAACAATAATATAAAATATCAACGTAGCAATTATTGAATCAATAAAATAAAATATTGAATAGTAATTACTGTAATAATTATTGAGTAGTGCATTCCTACGTAAGAATCAATAATTGGTGCAATACTGTGTGCTACTGTGTAACACCACGTATTATTGTGTTTTAACCACCGGGTATTCCAACAGTGTTAACGGTAACAACTACATCGTTATTTATAAAAACTCATACTTGTCGTTTTCTTCATCCAAACTCTTTCCGTTATGAGGCCCACACAAGGCTGCATCGTCGTACAAATATTCCCCGACAGTAAGAATATTTTACGACCAAACGAATATTCCTCGACAATAATGAATATTTTATAACCACTTGCTTATTTAAGATATTTACGCATTTTACCCATAACTAACCATATTAATCAAATCAACACGTACTATTTCAAAATAATTAATAGAGGAAATTCAATTTCATTTATAATAAGTTGGGGTCTTATAGTAAATAGAGTGCAACTCTCTCGACACCTCAACCAACGTCTATATTGAGACATGAACCTTGGTACAATCGATCAAGCAATGAAATCTGCGTTATATGGAACACCAACAACACCTAAACCCTGTGTTTATATTGAAATAAGAACCTCAGCACAATCGACGATTGATGTGGTAGAAGACGCCACACACAACTATGAATTGTTGTATGATAAGTCAAATTGAATGTCAAAGAATTAACCAAAAAAATACTTAGGAATTTTCCCAAAAAACCAAAAATAGAGAATAATTCACAAGTAATTAAATCTGAATATTATTGAATGTATATTGTTGAATTACAACCATGAGTATTTGATAAAAGGAATTGAAACCCTAAGAATCCTAGAAGGAATCAACAATTGTTTTTAGAATCAAACTCTAATCTAACATCCAAGCTATAATAGAAATATGATAAAATATGGTAAAAACTAATATTAGGAAACAAATCCATGCTCAAAAACTAACAAAATGTGTCTGCCTCAAAAAAGCGCTAATACATTCTGGGCAGCCCAGCCGTGGCAGGCATTTTTTGCCTGGAAAGCCCATGAGGGCGGGTGTGGACAGAGAGCTCTGCGCCAGGGTAGCCTCCCAGTCCGCTGGGACGGGTGTTGGCAGAGAAGTTTCCGCCAGGGCGTGTGTTCCTAGGCTGAAAAGCTCACCGAGGCGGGCATGCTGAAACTCCAAACTCGAATTCTGTTCTTGTTTTACGTTAGACCGATTAGAGACGATGCAAACTTGAATCATGTTAATGAATTTGGGCGTAGTCTCATCCTCTCTAGACCAAATACACGTGTCATTCTCCTTCCACATTATTTATACTAATCTCATAAGATTTTCTTTGAACCATTTAGCTCGTCTTCTCGTCACAGGTCTAATAGGAACTTGCACTGAATCCAATTCATGTCCTTGATCCGAGTCTGAGCTATTGATGATGTGATGCCCCCAAAATAGGCATACATCACCCATCTTGAGTCGCCAAATACATGGTACAAAAATTCAAATACAACTTAATAATACAACTCTCGTGTAAAATACGACAAGACATAAACTAAGAGTTTTAAAATGAATATTGTCTTCTAGACAGTATTCAACTCAAATAGAGTCCTCAATACATTTATTATCACACTATTTCATAGAATAGTGAGGACTACTAATGCTATCATTTGGACCGTCACTCCATTCCCCGACTAGTCCGGGCTATGTTCTCATTTCCTGAAGAGAACAATGAAAGTAAAAGGGTGAGCTCAACTAGCCCAGTAAGAAATATTATGACTAAGATAATGCAATATATGTAACGACCCCAAAATAGGTCCATTCAATCCAACCCATTCCGAGTCGTCAAATACATGGTACAGAAAACAACTACAATTTTATTACAACAATTGTCGTGCAAAATACAACAACACATATACTGTGAGTTTGGATATAAATATATACCAAATGTGACCCTCATGGTGCTTCAACCATAGCACCTCACAGTGACACCTTACATAAAGGTATAGTCAAAAACTGTTTTAGAAACTAAAATCTTTGGGAAGTGCTCAAGGAAACCTTCGTACATGGGAGGCCATGCGTCTAGGTTATGATAGATATCATATGTCCAGAGAATTATCCTTGGTTGACCTAATAGACCCCAAAGAAAAACGAGAAGATTACTATCATATTCTTCCCAATGGTGAGTCTTTTCTTGATATATCATTATCTCCAATGTCTCTAATCGTAAATTATACTCCAAACAAACACCGAGATTATATAGGAAGTGCTCGTAAATATACTCAGCAAGTGGATGAACACATCCCTGTCTTATGATGACTCGAGGTTGTATGTCATTAGACATTTTGTATGACAAAACACCCTTCCAAAGTTGAATTCACCTCACCCTCAACATCTATAGACCACCATTCTATTCCCCTGTTATTCCCAGCTCGACCCAGCTACACTTTTATTACCTGAAAGGAATTGTAAAGCAAAAGGGTGAGCACAACTAGCTCAGTAAAGAATATCATGACTAAAGATAATTAAATTATCAATAGCCTTCATCAATAATAAATCAGAGATTTAGAACATATGGTAGATGATAAAACTTTTCAACCATAGTTGCAGCGGAACGAGCAATCCATTAAAAGAGTCAAATAGACTATAAAGTCTATTATCTTCTCCACATTAAAAGTCCACCAACAATGTTTTATCCCTGTAACATCAATCAACAATTCCTTTCCACAATCATATGAATAACTCATAACCATAAGTGTGCTTAAAAAATTCCTCTTCTCATCTAGGATGAAGATAATTTACATCACATGTCTTTACCTGAAACATCAAAGATCATGGTTACACCAAATCACAGTTCCTGTTCATAATCATACTAATAAATTCATCTTTGCACTACGGTCAAAGATATACATCAACAAGTCATGTTCATCTAAACACCTGTTCATCTTTGCACTACGGGCCAAAGATATTCATCAACAAGTCATCTTTGCACTACGGACCAAAGATATTCCTCAACAATTCATCTTTGCACTACATGCCAAAGATATTCCTCAACAATTCATCTTTGCACTACAGGCCAAAGATATTCCTCAACAGTTCATATTTATATTCAAGACCAATAAAACTTTCATCACTTATTTTCACCTGAACCACCAAAGATGTTAGTTAAGTTCACAATTCATATTTATAATAACATGAATTAACAATTCCTTCTTGCCACAAGGCTTAATAGATCGTTTACTCAATATCCTTACCCCAAAGGCTGAAGATATTCAAGTGTAATGACAATGATCATAACAATCAGTTGTCTACCTTTGCACTACGTGCCAAAGATATTCAACTATAAAACCAATCGCTGAGACTCAGCTAAATAAACCATCCCCGCACTACGGCCAAGGATATTCATTAGTATCACCAATGGTCATGATCATGTAATACACATGTCCATCTTCGCACTACGGGTCAAGGCTATCAAACAACAGATCAATAATACTTCATAATAACTGATTTTGAAGCAGAACTCAAAAATAACGATCAAAACATGGATACAATCAAAGATAGTAGCCAAAATAGACATCTTGGACAAAAAGAAGAAATTTCATTTTTCGATGAATAGTACCGTATTCGTGAATAGTGTCGTATACGTGAATAGTGTCGTATACGTGAATAGTAACTCCGACACCAAAAGATAGAAATTTCACAAAAACATCATCACGCTTCATGAATAGTACTCGTGAATAGTAACTCGTGAATAGTAACTCATGAATAGTAACTCATGAATAGTAATCGCGACATGAAAAAGTTCCAAATTTGATTAAAAAGTTCACCAATATTTTGGCATAATGATATTGAAGAAAAAATATCATTTAAAAAGAAAATAATACCCCTTACTATCCCTTACAATCCCTTACCTCAAAAGAGCAGTACTTCTGACCGGAATATCGAATGAAAAGCCGAAGAAACCTTTCACCGTATAGATACACTCAAAGTATACTCACAATAACACATTTGATATATAGAGAGAGAAGTAGAGAGAAAGCTTATGTTTCTGGTGTGATTTTCAATTCTAACTTAGCTCTCTATTTATAGGAAAATGTTAGCACGCCGAAGCAGACTTAACCTGCAACCTGATGGCTTTACCTGCTACTATTCCCACCCACCACATTTGAAAATTCAATTGAGCACATATCTCACCAACCAAAAGTGGGGCCCACCAATTTTAGAATTTTCTACCAAAATCATTTATAACCTAATTTTCCGAATCAGTCACCTCTTAAAATTCATAACAAATTATACGCTCATTTTTAACGGTTCAAAATTTGTGGACATATACTCAACTTATATATGTATAACATATCCAAAAATTACAACGATCCAACGGTCGGATTAAAAATTATAAGTCATGCAATAGAGCTTTAAGAACACCAAAGTAGAAAATTTAATAAAATAATATTATTTTTTTAAATTTTCAAGCCCACCATCAAGGAATCAGATTTTAGCATTTCCCACATGCCCATCTTCTAGAAAAAAAATAAGAACACGTTTTTGTTAAAAAAAATAATTAAAACTTCAAAAATCAATTATTTCGGAACTCCGAAACTTCAATAATTCACAATAAATAACCCTTTTGTCAGAAAATTCGAATCTCGCGAGTTTTTATAGGAAATTCAATTCTCTACAACTTTGCAAAAGGAAGTTTTTCCAAATTCCAAATAGAAATTGACCGAAATCCACAAACGGGCGATTTTACAGTTTATAATAAATTTTCGGTCTAGAATTGTGTCCACCGACACACAAAACATGTGTTAAATATTTAATGGCACAAAAATACTCTTCCTCCTCATATACTCATATATCCCACATTCATTGCAAAAATATCACCATTAATATATTATTAAAATAATATATTTAAATAAATTATTTTATCAGAAAAAGATAAAATATTAATTTTCAACAATTGTCACATTAAAATTTTCCTCCATCTATATCCACAATAAATATTTTCTTTATCATAATAATCAATAATTAATTATTCACAAATAATATTACAGACTCACAGTACTGAGAACCAGACAGTTCCCAGGATAGATGTGGCTTTCCAATAAGGATTTCTCCTTACTGGCGCGCAATTAGGTGATCAAACCTCTCCTTGACAGAACTTTCTAGACATTGCCAATAATGTTATCTAATAATATTATTCAAATAATACGAATTATTGATCTGATAATGAGAAATTTTGTGCAGTGACAATTATTGACACAATAATAATATAAATATCAACGCAGCAATTATTGAGTCAATAAAATAATGAACAGTAATTACTGTAACAATTATTGAGTAGTGGTTTCTTACGTAAGAATCAATAATTTAAAAATATTCTGCAATACCGTGTGCTACTGTGCAACAACGCGTATTATTGTATTTTAACCACCAGGTATTCCAACAGTGTTAACGGTAAAAACTCAAACTTGTCGTTTTCTTCATCCGACAGTTATTCCGTTATGGGGCCCACAAATTACTGCGCCGTCGTACGGATATTCCCCGACAGAAAGAATATCCCACGACCAAACGAATATTCCCCGACAACAATGAATATTTTATAACCACTTGCGTATTTTGAAAAAATTTCATATATCACCCTTAACTTTAACTTTAATTAATTTAACCATTTACTGAATAGAAATTATAAGAAAAATTGAATACTTTTATTTCATAAAATTCGGGATCTTACAATATAATTTATCGTTAACCTTCAACAGTGTTAAACTGATAAAATATAACAAACATCAAGTTTAACTGCAACGGAACAAGCAATCCATTAGAAGAGTCAAGTAGAGAATAAAATCTACTATCTTCTATAATTTAAAAGGTTTTCATCACTTTTATCGCGAGACTCAGCTTAATAAATAATTCACATAATCCCTACACTACGACCAAGGATATTCATTAGTATCACGACCACAAATTATCCATGCACTATGGGTCAAGGATATTCCTGTATTCATCAATGGTCATGATCATGCCAACAAGTGTCCATCAATGCACTACGCGCCATTGAGGACTTTTACCATATCATTTGTAACATTACGGTCATGATTATATCGAACAATCCCTGGTCATAATCATACCAAGTCCATCTATGCACTATAGGTCACATATAACTTTCAACATAATATAAACATTAGGATGATGACAATGATATAAGAATTCAATAAAACAAGTTCAAGAATAAATTTTTAAAGATTTATAATTTAATTTATCCAGAAATCAATAACATCCCAATTGTCAACATGATACTGCTTTGTGGAGTAAAATTCAAGAATAATATTATATAAAAAATAATTTGGACCGAAAACGAATCAATTTTTATCATGAATAGTACTCCAGATGAATAGTACTCGAGTGAATAGTATCCTGTGAATAGTACTTCGGAAATAGTAATCTAGTGAATAGTACTCTGGCATGAAAAAGTTAAAATTTATCAAGAATACTCAGAATAATATTTTCATGAAAAGATACTGGATGAAACGTAAATATCAAGGATATCCTAATAATTTCATGGAGTATAGAAGCCAAAATTTTAATAAAATGAGTATAAAATTTAAAATCTGAAACGAAATAATATTACTTACATACTATAGAGTATGGAAGAAAATATTATTTCAAGCGAATATTGAACAAAAATAACATCTCTTACCTTAAAAAGAAAAGTATTCCAACTAGTATAGCGAGAATATTCTTGAAGAAAACTTTCACTATTTTCTACGCTCAAAGCTTTCTAAAACTCTAAAGAAATACGCTCAAGATTATAGAAGAAGAATTTTCTGATTCTGGTGTGATTTTCAATTCTAACTTAAGCGCCTATTTATAGGAAAATGCTAGAACGCCATAGGAGACTAAAATAATAATAAAAAAATTTCTACGCACATGTATTTGAAAAAAAAATTCAACCACCATAAGTGGAGCCCACTAAAATCAGCCACCTTTCCCAACAACCAAAAGTAGGGCCCACCCATATTTTTAATAAAAATATTTTAATTTTTGAAACTTCAATAATTCATAATAAATAGCCATTTTATCAGAAAATATGAATTTTATGTCCATTCCACACGAAATTGAATTCTCTACAACTTTGCAGAAGAAAGTTTTTCTAAATTCCAAACATAAAATATCCGAATTCCATAAACGGATAATTTTTAACATCTCTTAAAATTCATAACAAATCATACATTAATTTTTAAAGGTTTAAAATTTATGGATATATACTCCACTTATATATGTATAACATATCCAAAAAGTACAACGATCTAACGGTCAGATTAAAATTATAACTCACGCAATAGAACTTTAAGAACACCGATTTGATTTTTTAATACCTCCAATCCGATAACATACTGATAAAACACCTCAACATTAATTCCTTCATTTATAACCATATAAAATAAATATTTTCCTATTCATCATTTATGTCCGCATAAAATAATATTACAGAATCATAATAATAACAACCAGACCGTTCCCAGAAAAGATGGGGCTTTCCGATAAGGATTTTTCCTTACTGGCATGCAATTATGTGACCAAATCTCTCCTTGACAGAACTTTTTAGACATTACCAATAATGATATCTAATAATATTATTCAAATAATATGAATTATCGATTTAATAATGGAAAATATTGTGCAGTGACAATTATTGAAACAACAATAATATAAAATATCAACACAGTAATTATTGAATCAATAAAATAAAATATTGAACAGTAATTATTGTAATAATTATTGAGTAGTGCCTTCTTACGTAAGAATCAATAATTCAAAAATACTGTGCAATACTGCATGCTACTGTGTAACAACGCGTATTACTGTATTTTAACCACAAGGTATTCCAACAGTGTTTACGGTAACAACTATGCTGTTATTTATAAAAAGATATTTTTGTCATTTTCTCAATCCGATAATAATTCCGTTTGTGGAGTCCATCAATGATTGTGCCGTCGTACGAATATTCTCTGTTAAGACGAATATTCCCTGACCAATCAAATATTATATAATAACTTGCGTACTTTGTAAAATTTATAAATATTACCCACAACTATTATATCAAATTCACTCCATAATATTCAAAAATGATATTTATAGAAAATTCATCTTTATTCATAAAAATTAGAATCTTACAGATGATTTCATCAACTTCTGTACTTCTAAATTATCATCCATTTTTAAAGTCGTTCATAAAATTCATTTTTTATCAATTAAATTCTTAAAATGACAAATAAGGCTGAATAATATTTCACTTTTAAAATTATTTCAAAATTTCACTTTTTATCAATTAAATCTTTAAAATGATATTTTTTATCGATTTCGTTTCTTTTACTTGATTTTGACTTAATTTGACAAAAAATTGACACAATCCAACCAATTTGTCCGAACCCATTTTATTTGGGCAAAAATGTCTTTACCATACCGTGCGGTTTCTTCTTTGAATAACAATGTCGTGCGGTTTGCGAGTAGAATTGAGAAAAAAATGGAGATGAGGGTTTATTAAGTTTGGGTCTGAATAATTTGTTAATTAAGTTTGGGGCGGATGATGGCTTTAATTGGCATATGTTTGTTCTAATTTAACATTTCGTGTGTTTGTTTATTATTGATCTAGAGGGAGCTCTAATCGGTAATTGAAAGCTTTTGCTTTCAATTTTATATTCAGTCTTTTATTATATAATAATGATAACTAATTTTAAAATTAAAAATAACAATTATAGTTTAAAATTGTTAGTTATTTCTTTTAAAATTTCGCTTAGTTTTTTTTAATTACTATTGTTTTGTCTATATTTTTATTATTGTATATAGTTAAATATTTATTTAAAAAAATTTGGTTCTCTTTTTTAATAATATATATGTTTAAACTTTTGTTTTGGTTTTGAATTTTGATATATATATATATATATACACACACACACAACAGATCAGGTCCGGGAGTCCGGACCTGATCAAAAAATGGACCCCAATTTTATTTTTTTGTAGAACAACTAAAAAAAAAATTATGGAACTGAATTTTTTTCATAATACAATATTTTGGGTGTGTTTTTAATACCTATACCAACCAATGTATGTACAGTCTGTCTAGACTGTACAGAAATATTTTGATATAGGCATCCAAATCACGCCCAAAACACTGTATTATGTAAAAATTCTAATTCCATAATTTTTTTAGTTGTTTCAAAAAAAAAGCAAAAAAAAAAAAGTCCGAATTTTAAACTTGTCCGGGAGTCCGGACAGGATCCGGCCTCTCTATATATATATATACGATAAGGATCAAGAGCATTCTCCTTAAATAGTATTCCGCCTTTAAATAGCATTCTGACATCAAAATGACGTAGTTTTGGAGGGACGCGGTGGTATTTTTATAAATACGCGGTGACATTGTATTTATAAAAATGCCACCGCGTCCCTCCAAAACTACGTCGTTTTGATGTCAGAATGCTATTTAAGGCGGAATGCTATTTAAGGAGAATGCTCTTGATCTTTACCGTATATATATATATATATATATATATATTTATACAGAAAGGATCAAGAGAATAATTCTTAAATAGCATAATGCCTTAAGTAGTATAATTTCATTAAAACGACGTCGTTTTAATGGGACGCGGTGGCATTTTTGTAAATACGCGGTGGCATGATATTTATAAAATTGCCACCGCGTCCCATTAAAACGACGTCGTTTTGATGAAATTATGCTACTTAAGGCATTATGCTATTTAAGAATTATGCTCTTGATCCTTCCCGTATATCAGAAAGGATCAAGAGCATAATTCTTAAATAGCATAATGCCTTAGGTAACATAATTTCATCAAAACAACGTCGTTTTAATGGGACGCGGTGGCATTTTTGTAAATACCATGCCACCGCGTATTTACAAAAATACCTCCGCGTCCCATTAAAACGACATCGTTTTGATGAAATTATGCTACTTAAAACATTATGCTATTTAAGAATTATGCTCTTGATCCTTCCCGTATATATATATGGGTAATAACTCATTGTTATGGATCAAAAATTGACATACATCATCTTGACCATATATTATACCCCCCTCTGTTCCTTAATATAAGTAGTTTTAGAGAAATATTTTTGTTCCTAAATATAAGTCGTTTGAGGATTTCAAGTAAGCATTAATTGCTTAGTTTTCAATATTACCCCAAGTAATAAATATAACTTTGGTTCTGTAACCATTTTTTGCCCAATAAATAACCCACTGTTTTTCTAATACAAGGGCAATATAGATAATTGACAGTATATTTAATGTTTTACAATCATTATCTTAATACTTGTACATAACTTTAAAACGATCTATATTAAGAAATGAAAGGAGTAGAAAGGAACTAACATAATTAAATATAGTAAAATTAACTCCACTAATAATAGCGGATTGAAAAATTACTCACTGCTCCTAGTCAATCATATTCAATGCGGGGACGAATTAAAATAAATGAAGACATTTGTTGCTACTTGTAGCGGACATAGATCATAATATAGCGTCTTTGACATATAAACGATTTTCTGAAATTAATTTGATGCCATAGCCAATTGATGAACGTATCCGCGACCAACATCCTAGTTAATTTATCTCACTCTACGACAAACACCAACTTTTGCCCTCAAATTCCTTCTTCCTTTTGCTCTCTCCTCAATCTATTGACTTTTATAGTAAAACCTTTTCTCTGCCTATCCAGTCGTTATTTGAAGGTAAAATCATTCATGGATGTTAACATTATTCATCACAACATATCTTATAATTTCTCATAAATTTCTAGAAATGGGAAATGGGTAATGGTAATTCGGCATATACTATGTGTTTTAGGCTTCTGAATCTTGTTCGTTGCTTGGTGTTTGGTTGATTGCCCAATACAATTTTTGGGTTTTTTTCTCCAGGTAATTTAATTTAATTGCAGTTTTATGAGAGATAATATTCTTAATTGTAATTGTGTAATGTTGTTACACGATTATTAATGGGAACGAATTTCTTTGCCTTCCCTTTGTTCCACAAAGTTCGCTCCTAATAGCAACGGAGTAATTGAACCAAAAAGCGAGGGGATAAATTAGTACCAAACTAAGAAAAGCCACATCTTACCTTGCCAAACACACTCAGTATCTAGCAAACTCTCCTTTTTCACGCCTCTCTCACTTTGCCGAACTCCCTACTTCGCTCAGAACAAGCTTTCTCCTACAACAAGGTTTAGGGTCAAAATCACCCGACTTTCAAGGTATCTTCTTTCCATTTCGTGTCCTCCTCCTTCTCCTACCGTTACTCTCTTATACGCCTAAATTCTCAAAACTCTAAATTTGTGCAAACTCTTGTTTTGGTTGAAATTCTTGTTTTGAGTGAAAACTATATGACTAAATCAAGGATTCTGCAATGACTACTGACTAATTGTTCAAGTAATTTGTGTCCAGTGACTTCATTGGTAAAGAAAGCCCTTATTGTGGTCCGTTCTTGTAAGACCCCAATTTTTAAGAATAAATAATAATTTTCTCAAAATATATTTTTGAATATTATGGTGTCAATTTGATATAATGTTATAGTTGTGGGTAATATTTATAAATTTTGCAAAGTAAGCAAGTGGTTATGTAAGACCCCGAATTTATGAAATAAAAGTATTCAATTTTTCTTATAATTATTATTCAGTAAATGGTTAAATTGATAACAGTTTAAAGTTAAGGGTGATATATATAAAATTTTCAAAATACGCAAGTGGTTATAAAATACTCATTTTTGTTGGGAATATTCGTACGACGGTGCATCCATTTGTGGGCCCCATAACAGAATAACTGTCGGATGAAAAAAACTGACAAGTTTGAGTTTTTATAAATAACGGCGTAATTGTTACAGTTAACACTGTTGGAATATCCGGTGGTTAAAATACAGTAATATGCGTGGTTGCACAGTAGCACACGAAATTACACATTATTTTTGAATTATTGATTCTTACGTAAGACGACACTACTCAATAATTATTACAGTAATTACTGTTCAATATTATATTTTATTGATTCAATAATTGCTGCGTTAATATTTTATGTAAGACCCCAACTTATTATTAATGAAATTTAATTTCCTTTATTTATTTTTTGAAATAGTAAGGGTGAATTTGATTAATGTGGTTAGTGATGGGTAAAATGCGCAAATATTTTAAATAAGCAGATGGTTATAAAATATTCATTGTTGTCGGGGAATATTCATTTGGTCGTGGAATATTCTTGCTGTCGGAGAATATTCGTACGACGGCGCAGTCTTTTGTGGGCCCCATAACGAAAAGCGATTGGATGAAGAAAACGACAAGTATAGTTGTTTATAAAAAACGGCGTAGTTGTTACCGTTAATACTGTTGGAATACCCGGTGGTTAAAACACAGTAATACGCGTTGTTGCACAGTAGCACACGGTATTGCACCAATTATTGATTCTTACGTAAGAAGACACTACTCAATAATGGTTACAGTAATTACTGTTCAGTATTTTATTTTATTTATTCAATAATTGCTGCGTTAATATTTTATATTACTGTTGTTTCAATAAATTGTCATTACACAGTATTTTCTATTATCGAAGCAATAATTCATATTATCTGAATAATATTATTTGATAATATTATTGGCAATGTCTAGAAAGTTCTGTCTAAGGAGAGGTTTGGTCACCTAATTGCGCGCCAGTAAGGAGAAATCTTTATTGGAAAGCCCCCTCTATCCTGGGAGCTGCCTGGTTGTCAATATTGTGATTCTGTAATATTATTTGTGAATAATTAATTATTGATTTATATGATGAGGAAAATATTGATTTTATATGAATATAGATGGAGAAATTTTTAATGTGACAATTGTTAAAAATTAATATTTTATCTTTTTCTGATAAAATAATTCATTTAAATATATTATTATATTTTTAATAATATAATAATGGTGATATTTTTATAATGAATGTGGGATATATGAGTTTATGAGGAGAAAAAGTATTTTTGTTGCAATAAATATTAAAAATAGATTTTGTGTGTCGGTAGACCTATTTTTTGACTGAAAATTTGATTATAGCCTGTAAAATCGTCCGTTTGTGAATTTCGGTTAATTTCTAGTTTGGAATTTGGAAAAAACTTTCTTCTGCAAAGTTGTAGAGAATTGAATTTCCTATAAAAACTCGCGAGATTCGAATTTTCTGACAAAAGGGATATTTATTATGAATTATTGAAGTTCCGAAGCTCCGAAATAATTGATTTTTGGAAGTTTAAATTATTTTAAATTAGAAAAACGTTTTTTGTGCAAGTCTTGTGAGGTGGGCTATTTGGTGGCTGAGATTTTGAAGCTAAATACATGTGCGTATGAGGATTTTGAAAAAAAAATAATATTTAATAAATTTTCTGCTTTGGTGTTCTAAGCATTTTCCTATAAATAGGGTGCTTAGGTTAGAATTGAAAATCACACCAGAAACTGAAGTTTTCTCTCTCTATATTATCGAGCGTATTCTTGTGAGTATTTTGAGTATACTTTGAGTATTGCTATACGGTGCAAGTTCAAGTCATAGCCTATATCCGGTGTTTCAACTTGAAGTACTGTCTTTCGAGGTAAGGGATGTTATTTTCTTCTCAAATGATATTATTTCTTCAATATCATTATGCTGAAATATTGGTTGGAAATTTTTATCAAATTTGGAACTTTTTCATGTCAAGGTTATTATTCACGAGTTACTATTCATGAGTTACTATTCATGAGTACTATTCATGAAGCATGATGATATTTTTTCTAAAATTTCTATCTTTTGGTGTCGGAGTTACTATTCACGTATACGGCACTATTCACGAATACGGCACTATTCACCGAAAAATGAAATTTCTTCTTTTAGTCCAAAATATCTATTCTGGATATTAGCTTTGATTGTATCCATGTTTTGATCATTCTTGAATTTTACTTCAGTATGATTATTTATGAAGTATTTTTGAACTCGGATTGTTTAAAGTACGAATCCTTAATACTTGTTATTTTGTTTCACTGGATTCGTTTCCTTTAAAATATTTTTCAGCATCCTCAGTCCTAAATGATGGTGTTAGTGAATATCTTTGGATTGTAGTGCAAAGATAGTTGATTTTATTATGAATATCTTTGGCCCGTAGTGCAAAGATGTACATGTGTTGAGATGAACATGAACAATTGATGAATATCTTTGGCCCGTAGTGCAAAGATGAACAGGTGTTGAGATGAACATGACCGACTGATGAATATCTTTGGCCTGTAGTGCAAAGATGAATATTTGAATTGATTTGAGATATATATTGATTGATGTTACAGGGATAAAATATTGATAATGGACTTTTAAATTCATAGATGTTAGTAGATTTCATTCTCTACTTAATTCCTCTAATGAATTGTTGTTTCCGATGCAGTTGTTGATCTAAAACTTGTTGTCTATTGTATTCTATCAGATTTTTCCCTGTTGAAGACTAAGGATAATTTGTTGTACATTATCTTAGTCATAATATTCTTTACTGGGCTAGTTGAGCTCACCCTTTTTCTTGTTGTTCTATTTTTTCTTCTTCTCAGGAGACGAGAATGTAGCGAGTACGAGTCGGGGGATGTAATGATGGTTCTAGAGAGAGTTGTTTAGTAGTTCTCACCATTTTTGTAAAATAATTTATCAATAATATATTATGATGGAAATTTATTTGTATGTGGATATTGTCTAGACGACAATAGTTTATATGTTGTAATAATAAAGTTGTTGTTATTTCTGTACCATGTATTTGGCGATTCAGAATGGATTGGATGGAATGGACCAATTTTGGGGGCCTCACATTTTATATTATTGTTCTTTTAATAATTGTCATTGCACATTATTTCCTATTATTATATCAATAATTCATATTATTTGAATAATATTATTAGATAGCATTATTGGCAATGTCTAGAAAGTTATGTCAAGGAGATGTTTGGTCACCTAATTGCACGCCAGTAAGGAGAAATCCTTATCAAAAATCTCCCCTCTTTCCTGGGAACGGTCTGGTTGTCATTATTGTGATTCTGTAATATTATTTGTGAATAATTATTTATTGATTTATATGATAAGGAAATATATATTTTTATATGGATATAAATGAAGGAATTAATGTTGAGGTGTTATATTAGTATTTTGTCAAAATGAAGAATGAAATTTGGAAATTTTCAGAAAATTAGTTTATTATTTGATTTTGTAAAATCTATAACTCTTTGTATATAATAAGTTAGGAGATGAGCCATATATCAAAAAAAGCCCTGGAAGTAAGCTAACCGTAGAAACTAAAATCACCCAAAAATTCATTGTGAATTTTTCGTAGTGACTGTTTGAATGAAACTGGTCCGAAGGACTCATAATTCGAAAAATCAGTGTTCTTGAGATATATTGCATGAGTTATAATTTTTAATCCGACCGTTGGATCGTTGTGATTTTTGGATATGTTATACATATATAAGTTGAGTATATATCCATAAATTTTGAACCGTTAAAAATTAACGTATGGTTTGTTATGAATTTCAAGGAGTGTTGAAAATCATCCGTTTGTGGGTTTCAGATATTTTTTATCTGGAATTTGGAAAAACTTAAAGTTACAAAGTTGTAAAGAATTCAATTTCGTGTGGAATGAACATAAAATTCATATTTTTCTGATAAAAGGGCTATTTATTATGAATTACTGAAGTTTCAGAAAATAAAATAATTTTTATTAAAATTGGGTGGGATCCACTTTTGGTTGGTGATGAAAACATGTGCTGGAAATTTTTTTCAAGGGTGATGGCTGGTCTTGGTTGGTTTTGGTAGGTGTAGGAAAATAAAATAATAATATTATTTTATTATTTTAGTCTCCTTTGGCGTTCTAACATTTTCTTATAAATAGGGGCTTAAGTTAGAAGTGAAAATCACACCAGAAACAAGTTTTCTTTCTCTCTATATTATCGAGCGTACTTTTGCGAGTATTTAGATACTTTGAGAGTTGCTATTCAGTGCAAGGTTCATTTGGCTTTACATTCCGGTCAGAAATACTACTCTTTTGAGGTGAGGGATTGTAAGGGTTATTATATTTCTTTAGTTTCGTAATTTTTCTGACCTTCAAAAATTTTGGAAAAATTTAAAATGATATTTTGATGAATTTTCTAGATTGTGTCCAAAAACTGGTGATTTTTGGATGTATAGATTAGGAGTTATGAATTTTATGGAAAAAGACTATTTTAAAAGTAAACCCTTATAACTCCTTTGTGGTTAACTCCAAAATTGATGAAATTTTTATTGGGAGTACATCAATATAATATACCCTTTAAATTTTGAAATTTTTAGATAAAAGTACAATTTATGATAAATGTGTAAATATTCGGCAGTTTTGGCGATATGAAAAATAGTAAATGAATTTTAAAAATTTCGAGAAAAATATATGTTAAATATGGGACTATGTTCTACTAAATTCCAGAAAAGAAAATTGATTTGTACTGATTTGATATTTTTTTATGAAAATGGACTACTTATGAGTAAATGAATTAAATATGTTATGTGAAGTAACAAAATTGGAAAATAGGATTTTATAGCTTGGGAATCCTATATAAGGTATATGCAGATTTTTGATGAGGGTTTTGGTTATTGGTGATGAAATTTTATGAGTGTGGCATTTTAGGATGATTAAATGCATTAATTAGTAAAGTGTAAACAATTAAAATAAATTGTTTATAAGTTTAAGAAATGATTAAAATATTGTGGTAATATTAATAATATTAGATTATGAGATTATTAAGTGATTTATAACATTTGGATTAAGGTGTTATGAAATCATGGATTTATGAATCTTACTTTTGAAATTAAATCCATATTTTGATCATATTGTTTTTATTATCATATATAACATTTTTATAATCCCGGTAATGAAATTTCTCTTTGACTTAAGTGTAAAGATGGGTAGATTATTAGTGTTATCATGACTATGAGTTCTCTTTGGCCAATAGTGCAAAGATCAATTGTTGACTGGTATGATCATGACTATTGAATTTACAATTGAATATTTTTAGCTTAAGTGCAAAGGTGAATTAATCAACAAGGTTATAATTATAGTTTATATAAATTCTGGAATGATTATATATTTCTTTGAGATATTAATATCTTTTGCCTGTAGTGCAAATATGAATTATTGATGAATATCTTTGGCCCGTAGTGCAAAGATGACCTGTTGTTGAATATCTTTGGCCCGTAGGGCAAAGATAACCTGTTGTTGAATATCTTTGGCCTGTAGTAGAAAGATGAACTATTAATGAATATCTTTGTTCCGTAGTGCAAAGATAAACTTATTAGTATGATTATGAACATGAACTGTGATTTGGTATAAACATGATCTTTGATGTTTCAGGTAAAGACAGGTGATGTAAATTATCTTCGTCCTGGATGAGAAGAAGAATTTAGAACTACAATTATGATTATGAGTTATTCATATGATTGTGGACAGAAACTGTTGTTTGATGTTACAGGGATGAAACATTGTTGGTGGACTTTTAACATGAAGAAGATAATAGACTTTATGGTCTCTTTGACTCTTCTAATGGATTGCTCATTCCGCTGCAACTATGGTTGAAAAGTTTTATCATCTATCATATGTTCTAAATCTCTGATTTATTACTAATGAAGGCTATTGATAATTTAATTATCTTTAGTCATGATATTCTTTACTGAGCTAGTTGTGCTCGCCCTTTTGCTTCACAATTCCTTTCAGGTAATAAGAGTGTTCCCGGGTCGATCGGGGATAACAGGGGAATAGAACAGTGGTCTATAGGTGTTGAGGTTCTCCTTAAATAGTATGAAAATAATTTTATTGAGAACTTTAGATAAGTGTGTCGTATTGTATACGTCATTTGATATTTAATTTTGGTGAACCGAATAGGGTGAGGTGAACCCAACTTTGGAAGAGTGTTTTGCCACTATCATACAAGATGACTAATGACATACAACCTCGTGTTATCATAAGATAGGGATGTGCACATCCACTTACTGAGTATGTCTATGAGCACTACCTATATGATCTTGGAGTTTATAATTTTCAATTGCAGACAGTGGATATAGTTATATGTCAAGAGAAGACTCACAATTGAAAAGAACATGATAGCAATCTTCTCATTTTTCTTTGGGGTATATTGGGTCAACCTAGGATAATTCTCCAGTCATATGATATCTATTATAACTTAGATACATGGCCTCCTATGTACGAAGGTTTTCTTGAGCATTTCCCAATGATTTTAATTTCTAAAATAGTTATTAACTGTACCTTTATGTAATGTATCAATGTGAGTTGTTGACACAAGTTGGTGTCCAGAGTCGCAGTTGGTATTTGTAAAGTCCCCGAACCCGGATACTTGAAACCCGAACTCGGTACTTCACGATACCATTTCTATGAGCGGAATAATACTAATAATAATAACAATAATATAAATTTTAAACTTAACTTACATTTATCAGAGTCTAATCCCAAGCATGGATATTGTACTCAGTATGTAGTACTACAACTATCAACAATTAAATAGGTCATACATCAAACACACAAGAAGATCTGAGCTCATAAACCTTCTGACAGACGGTTTCTGGGTTTTCCCAGAAACCCAGCAGTTCAAGTGAACACCTTCATGCACGATTTACTTTATGTTCTGTTCATGATTTATGTCATTTAAAGGTTCAAATCTCTAGAATATATATCAAGGTACAATTTCATAACATCAAAACATTATATCATCAAAACATGTGAAAGATCTGGCATGGTCAAACCATGTCAGAAATCTGTTCTTCAAATTTTCTGGAAATTCCCAGAAGTGCCAAAATAGTGCAAGTGGTCTACTTTGACCGCTTATAAATGTTGATCTGTTGATTTTTTTTATGGTATAATAAGACATTAATATATAGTCCACATTACCAGCTACAACATGAATACAAAATATCATAGAAACATTAAAAGGTCTAACAGATCAGCTCGTTACAAAACATTGTCAGACTATGCTCATGTTTTCTGGGTTTACCCAGATTTCGACCGGTCAACTTCGGTCAATGCTGTTTGACCTTAAATATCTATAATTCTAGACATCAAATGGCCATTCTACCACTTTCAGATTAAAGAACATATACCAGGATACAAATTAAAACTTGAAAATAACAAAAATAATATACGATCAAAGATTTATATGGCCTGACATTCACTGTCAGAACTTCAAAAATTTTTCTCCAGATTTTCTTAAAAATCAAATTTAAGGACTTAGATGTTATGGATCTACTTTCTACCAACCCAGATCATCACTATAATCTATAAACAACATATTCCAACATATAAACACAAAATCAAATAACCGATTATGGACAGAATTTTTAGGTTTAGTGTTATACCTTTCTTGCTCGATTCCTTGATCCTATGTTACTGATTTAGTATGGGGTTTCGTGGGGCTTCAATAAGGGACTGGTATACAATATATTTTCGTAGGTGTGGTGCTTGAGAGAGTTGAGTAAGGTTTTTGCACAAATTAAGTGAGCAAAAATGCAATTTCTCTCTCCAATCCATATATATAGACAATTAGATACATGAACTGATCATCTAGAGGCTGGTTGCTGTCATTTATCATCACATGGGGTTGTTGGGTTTGGTCACCAACTTCCCCTAAATGTCAAAACCTATTCTAGCCAAAATAATTCAATTAGGGGCAAAAATGTCATTTAGTAAATTATTTAAATGGCAAAATTGTAATCTTGGCAAACCCTTAGGATTTAGGGTTTGATTTAGGGCTTAGTGTTTGGACCATTTTAGGGTTAAAAATAAATTCAAGAATTTCCAAAATTAGGATTTGCACAAAAATATAATAAATAAATAAAATAATAAATTTTTAGTTTCTAAAATACAAAATTAGGGTTTCTTAGTTAATTAAGTTTTTAATTAATTAACACTTTACTAATTAGGTCTTAGATACACTAATTAGCATTAAACTTTCCAAATCAACAATTAGAGTTTACAATTTAAATAAATTAGGGTTTATAAAATAAATATTAGGGTTTCTTAGAAATCTAAATTATTAATTAGGGTTTACCTAATCAATATGAAATTATATAATACATAACATGCATGCACCATATAACACAGTTATATAACAGTGTCGAACTCAACTTGAGTTTTAAATTAGGATTTTTCATTTAGCAATTAGTTAATTATTATTTAGGGTTTCTAATTTTTGAAATTATGGTTTATAATTTAAGGAAAATAATAAGAATTTTAAATGATTACAATTCTCCCTAATTAGGGTTAATACATAAACACCGATCATAAATCACATTAACATGATTACATAACAGTCTTAGGCCGGCATTCGGCTTTAACTTAGGGTTTGACAGCTTAAACTAGGGTTTTGGCATTTTACACAATAATTGACCAACCATTGTCAGTCCACAAACATACAGCACATTTATATAACACTGAAAAATCAAAATATTATAATATTATAATATTATCATCATTCCTTATCCCATAACCAAAATTAGGGTTATCATTAATACTAAAACTGTTCCACACATTAACATTACGCACATAACACACATATCTATAACACTGATAAATAATAATATAATATTATTATTTTCATTCATTGATCAAAACCCAGAATTAGAGTTTCGATTCCATATCTGATTTATCTGCCATAATTAACCTTATAATTAAGTAGAAATAATCTACTTAATATCTTGAACAAAATTTATATAATAAAATAAGTATTATAAAAATTCTATAATCATATCATATGTTATTCGATTAATATAATTATCATATTTTCATGGAAAATAAACATTAAAAATATTTTTACTATAAAATTATTTATTATAAGAATATAATTTATAATGAGCAATAATTCTAAAATAAAATTATTCATAATCATTTATGTAATAAATATATTTTGTATTCTAAAATAAATTTATTTGCAATACTTAATGTAATAAATTTTATTTTATCACACATATAATTATAATTACACATTAGCTTGACACATATCATTCATATTTATTTTAATAAATAAAAAAAAATTATACGCAAAATTTATGATTTATTTATATAGAAAATATCGGGTTGTCACAGTATTTAAACTCACAACATATGTGTTGTTGTATTTTGCACGACAATTGTAGTAATAAAGTTGTAGTTGTTTTCTGTATCATGTATTTGACGACTCAGAATAGGTTGGATGGATTAGACCTATTTTGGGGGCGTCACAGGTTATATAATATTCGATTGGTCGGGGAATATTCATTTCAACAGGGAATATTCGTATGACGACACAATCATTGGTGGACCCCACAACGGAAGTATTGTCGTAGTTAGAAAACGATAAAATTATCTTTTTATAAAAATAACGGTGAAAATATTACCGTTAAACTGTTGAACTACTCGGTAGTAAAAGTACAGTAATACGCATGGTTGCATAGTAGCACACGGTATTGAATATTGATGCTTACGTGAGAAGTCACTCAGTTATACTCAATTATTGCTACAGTAATTGCTGCATCATATCTCTCATATTATTGATTCAATTATTATCACAGTATCATCTGTATAATATGTTATATTATTAAATTAATAATTGAGACAACAAAGTTATTCATATTATTATTTGCAATATTGACAATGTCTAGAAGTTCTGTCAAAGAGAGGTTTGATCACTTAATTACGCGCCAATAAGAAAAAATCCTTATCGGAAAACCCTCTCTTTCTTGGGAACAACCTGATTGTTAAATATTGTGAATTATAATATTAAAGATGAATAAGTTTGTATTGATTAAAGATGAAGTTGATAGTGCAATTGTGTTGGAATTATTAGTGTTAATGAAATTCGACATTTATTTCAATTATAATTGATGTCTGGAGGTTATATCGACCAATCGGGTAATTAACCGGATAAATTAGATTTTGATTTATCTATTGAAACTCCATTGGGTGAAACCTTCGTTACATCTACAGTTTATAAATCTTGCATGATCCAAGTTGGCACTATCACATTACCTGTTGATCTTATCTCTTTAAAGATACTTGCTTTTGATGTGATTTTAGGAATTGATTGGTTAACCACTCATCATGCCAAAATTGATTATTTTTGTAAGGTTGTTAGTTTTCATATTCCTAAGCAACTTGTTATTCGAATTTAAGCAACCAAACCATTGAAGTCAAACTCTTTTATATCAAGTCGTAAAGTCATTCGTTTATTGAAAAACGAATGTCAAGCTTTCTTAGCCATGTTATGGACTTGAACAATAATACGTCAGATTTGAATGATATTTTTGTTGATAGTGAATTTCCTGACGTATTTCCTGAAGAATTTCTTGGCCTACTCCCAAAGCGTGATATTGAATTTGTATCAACTTTAAATCTGGTACAAAACCCATTTCTAAAATCTCATATCGAATGGCTCCTATTGAACTTCAGGAATTAAAAACCCAACTATAGAAGTTGATACCAGAGCCTCTATCTTATGACTTCCTTTGTCGAATGCACCGAAGCCAAACTCTTCGTAGGGGACGCCATATTCGTGCGGTAGTAAACTGATAGGTGCTATTGTGACGTGCTATCCAAGATTGGGATATGAGTCACAGTTGAGAGCAACCTAAGTTAGTAATCGAAATACGTAGCTTTCTAGGCTTAGTTGGTTATTATCGTAGATTCATGGAAGGATTTCTCGAATCGCTACTCCATTAACTCAGCTGACTCGTAGAGATACAAAAATTTGAATGGAGCAAGGAATATGGGAAGAGCTTCGAAGAACTCAAAAGGAGACTTATTTCAGGCACATGTTCTGACCATACCATCCTGGAAAAACGAACGTGGTAGCTGACGTGTTGAGTAGAAGATCGTATACGAGTACGAGTACGATATTTTCAAAAACTCATTTCGTATAACTTACAAATGATAGATATAGAGTTAAAGACTCTAGGGACTCACATGATGATATACGAGTATAATCGACTTTAATCGATAAAGTTAAAAACGTTCAAGCTACACACCGGAGCTGATGAATATGAAGAAGGAGGTGCAAGAAGTTGTTATTTTAAAAGCGAGAATCAGTGATGTAAGGAAAGCTAAAACCTTCGATTTATTAATCCATTTGAAATTCTCGATCGAATAGGAACTGTGGCCTATAGACTAGCTTTATTACCTAGTATGTCGCGTGTTTATAATGTTTTTTTACGTACCGATGTTACGTAAATATGTGGACGACCCGAACCATATTATTGAGTTAGAACCAGACGAGATAGCCAAAGATTTAACATACGAGGAGATACCAGTTGAGATTTTGGATAGGAAAGAGCATGTCTTATGCACCAAGGTTATACCACAAGTTAAGGTTTTGTGGAGAAACCATGCTATTGAAGAAATGACCTGGGAGTTGGAATCGGAAATGAAAGCGAGGTACCCTCATCTGTTCGAAACACCAGGTACGTACGTCAATTTCGAGGACGAAATTTTATAAGGATGGGAGGTTGTAAGACCCCAACTTATTATAAATAAAATTGAATTTTCCTTTATTCATTATTCTAAATTAATAAGAGTTAATTTGATATAATGCTTTGGTTATGGGTGAAATGTGCAAATTTTACAAAATAAGCAAGTGGTTATAAAATAATCATTGTTGTCGGGGAATATTCGTTTGGTCGTGGAATATTCTTGTTGTCGGAAAATATTCGTACGACGGCGCAGTCATTTGTGGGCCCCATAACGGAAAACGGTTGGATGAAAGAAAACGACAAAGATTGAGTTTTATAAATAACGGCATAAATTATTACCGTTAACACTGTTGGGTTACCTGGTGATTAAAATACAGTAATATGTGTGGTTGTACAGTAGCACACGGTATTGTACAGTATTGTTGAATTATTGATTCGTACGTAAGAATGCACTACTCAATAATTGTTACAGTAATTACTGTTCATTATTTTATTTTATTGATTCAATAATTACTGCATTGATATTTATATTTTTATTGTTTCAATAATTGTCACTGCACAATATTTTCCATTATCAGATCAATAATTCAAATTATTTGAATAATAGTATCAGATAACATTATTGGCAATGTCTAGAAAATTCTGTCTAAGGAGATGTTTCGTCACTTAATTGCGCGCCAGTAAGGAGAAATCCTTATTGGAAAGCCCCCTCTTTCCCTGAGAACGGCCTGGTTGTCATAATTGTGATTCTGTAATATTATTTTTAATTAATTAATTATTTATTTATATGATAAAGAAAATATTGATTTTATGTGGATATAGATGGAGAAGATTTTTAATGTGACAATTGTTAAAAATTAATATTTTATCTTTTTCTGATAAAATAATCTATTTAAATATATTATTTTAATAATATATTAACGGTGATATTTTTACAATGAATGTGGGATATATGAGTATATGAGGAGGAAGAGTATTTTTGTGACATTAAATGATTAACACATATTTTGTGTGTCGGTGGACACAATTCTTGACTGAAATTTGATTATAGCCTGTAAAATCGTCCGTTTGTGGATTTCGGTCAATTTCTGTTTAGAATTTGGAAAAACTTACTTCTGCAAAGTTATAGATAATGAAATTTCCTATGAAAAAGTCGCGAGTTTTGAATTTTTCTAACAAAGGGGCTATTTATTGTGAATTATTGAAGTTCCGGAGTTCCGAAATAATTAATTTTTGGAAGTTTTAATTATTATTTTGAAGAAAAACGTTTTCTTGCTTGGTGGGCTGCATGAAACATGTGCAAGGTGGCTGATTTCATGTCTTCAAAGGTGGGCTAAGGAATTTATAATATATATATATATATATATATATATATTAATATTTTATTAATTTAGTCTCCTTTGGCGTTCTAGCATTTTCCTATAAATAGAGGGCTAAGTTAGAATTGAAAATCACACCAGAAACAAAGTTTTCTCTCTCTATATTATCGAGCATATTCTTGTGAGTATACTTTTAGTGTTTCTATACGGTGCGAGTTTCTGTCAGCACTATACCGAAATTCAGTCAGAAATACGGTTATTTTGAGGTAAGGGATGTTGTTTCTTCTTAAATGATATTATCTTCTTCAATATCATTATGCCGAAATATTGTTCTGAACTTTTTATCAATTTGGAACTTTTTTCATGTCGGAGTTACTATTCATGAGTTACTATTCACGAGTTACTATTCATGAGTTACTATTCACGAGTTACTATTCATGAGTTACTATTTACGAGTTACTATTCACAAGTACTATTCACGAAGCGTGATGATGTTTTTATGAAATTTTTATCTTTTGGTGTCGGAGTTACTATTCACGTATACGGCACTATTCACGTATACGGCACTATTCACGAATACGACACTATTCATCGAAAAATAAAATTTCTTCTTTTTGTCCAAAATATCTATTTTGGCTACTATCTTTGATTGTATCCATGTTTTGATCGTTATTTTTGAGTTCTGCTTCAAAATCAGTTGTTATGAAGTATTTTTGATCTTGGACAAACTGTTATACGAATTCTTAATATTTGTCATTCTATCTCACTGGATTCGTTCTTAAAAAGGTTTTTCATTATCCTCAGTCCTTAATGGTGATACTTGATGAATGATTAAACTGATGAATATCTTTGGCCTGTAGTGCAAAGATGAATGATTAAACTGATGAATATCTTTTGCCCATAGTGCAAAGATGAACAGGTGTTGAGATGAACATGACTAACTGGTGATATAAATGAATATCTTTGGCTTGTAGTGCAAAGATGATTAAAGATGTATATTGATTATTTTTACAGGGATGAAATATTGATGATGGACTTTTAAATCTTAGAAGACAGTAGAATTCATTCTCTACGTGACTCTTCTAATGGATTGCTGTTTCCGCTGCATTTGTTGATCTAAAACTTGTTGTCTATTATATTTTATCAGATTTTTCCCTGTTGAAGACTAACGATAATTTGTTGTATATTATCTTAGTCATAATATTCTTTACTAGGCTAGTTGAGCTCACCCTTTTCTTTTTGTTCCATTTTTCTTCTCAGGAAGTGAGAACATAGCAGGATCGAGTCGGGGTATGGAGTAATGGTTCTAGGAAGATGTTTTAGCAGTCCTCACTATTTCTATAAAATAGTGTTTGAATAATTGTAATGAGGACTTATTTGCGTGTGGATATTGTCTAGAAGACAATATTTGTATTTAAACTCACAGTTTATGTGTTGTCATATTTTGTACGACAAATGTATTAATAAAGTTGTAGTTATTTCTATACCATGTATTTGGCGACTCAAAATGGGTTGGTTGGAATGGATCTATTTTGGGGGCGTCACATAATACACTGTTGAACACTAAATACTAAAGCCTCCATTGTTAAACCTTGTTCAGTGCATGTTTAAGTGTGTGAATTTGGTGATTGGACGCGCAGACGAAACTTGACATTAACAATAAATATATATATATATATATATATATATATATATATATATGTATGTATATGTATATAATTACTTATTATATTAATAATATTGTAACTAAATACATGTTTTACATATTTAATCGGCAAATTATTTATAGCATCATAATATTTTGACCCCACTAAATAAAATTCATAGCTTCGCCAATGTTCATACCCGTAAACTTTTTTATCGAGATGAGAGTCGCATTAGTCAGTATGATAGTCAATTAGTCATATGTTCAATTATACTCTTCCTTTCAAAAATATTCAATTATCATCTTTGAGGGCGGGTATATTCATTTCCATTTTTAAATCTCTAAAATCACCATTTAGAGATAAGTAAATATTTTTCTTTGAATTTTTTTAAAACTCTTATCAAAGCTAATAAAAAATAATGTGTATAAGAAATTAATGGAAAAAACTCCTGTTTTCTTTTCTTAGGCCAAGGGAATGTTTAGGCTATCTTTTTCCCCAGCAATCAATCACTTGATCTTTCCAAAATTTTATTCGCTCATTTATTTTGGAAAAAAAATCCAAACTCATTTCGTTATTATATTTTGGAATGGAGGGAGTATGTGTTTTGCAACGGGGGAAAAAAGAAGAAAAACTCTTCAGTTATATATGTATCAATAACTGGAGATATAACTTTGATATCCTCTTATCAATTTTCTCTAACGCTCTGTTTCTGAGTTTTAAAATGGACAGAAAAGAAAAGAAATGGACAGAAAAGTTAAGTTTTCTTTCTAATTTTTATGTTTATGAGCTTTTTAATAAACGGAAAAGAAAAAAAATGGATAGAAAACTTGGCCACTTTTCCTGTCAAAATTTTCCGTCCAAAATTGGTCTGATTTGACGGAAAAGAAATTGGAATAAATAATATTTTTATAATTCTCATATTATACTCAACTTTTAATATAATAAATTTTAAATTACAACTTATGTCCTCAATTTTAAATTTTCTATTCTTTTCTATTAAAAACTCAAAAACAACACAAAGGAAAACTTCAAGTTTTCTATTCTTTTCTTTTCTGTTCTAATTTAAGTTTTCTGTTCTTTTCTTTTTTGTTCAAAACTCAGAAATAGAGTGTAAATTTATCTAAATTTGTGTAGCAGCCTGTTCTAAATTACTCGCATGTGTGAACCAAACTCTTGCCCAGATTACTGTTTATAAGGGTGCAAGTCCAAGGATGGTTCTCAAATTACTTTTTCCGTTTAGATAACAGATTCTTATTTTTTTGGAACTCACAAACAAAAGAAAAGAAACTTATTAAGTTTTCTTTAAATAAAGACTCACAAGGAAAACTTATATGATTTCACTTCTTTTCTTCTATATTCTAATTTAAACTTTCCTTTCTTTTCTATTTCTTCTTTCCAAACTTACAAACATAGCGTATGATAACCATTTCAGGTGATGGGCTTCAGTTTGGGTTCATAAACATTTGTAAATGGACTTCTATGTCATTATGTGTATGGTCGCACACAGCATGCCGTGGCAAATGGATATTAGAGAAATAACATAATATTATTATTTAGGATAATTTTATATTTATCAAGTAGTTAGGATATTGTTTTTAAATTACAATAATTATCTCTTGGAAATATTTGATTATGTAATCCCTTGATTTTAGCATAGATGATTTTGTAAATCACTTGATTCTAGCTGAGGTGGTTATCTTATATGTATATATATAGGACAACTCTCTTTGTAAATGAAACATGTAATATAATACAAAAGCTTAGCTTGCTATTAGCATTTGGTATCAAAGCCACAATGCCTAACGGCTTATAATCCAGTCTTCCGCTGCACACCTTTTGTTCTCCTTCTCTTCTGTTATTCCTCTCTATCTAGACAGTTTGCGTCTCTATCTAGACAGTTTGCGTCTCTATCTAGACAGTTTGCGTCCCAATATAGCTATCCTGATCACCTGTCTGCATTCCAACAATTGTCCCTGGTTTCTTTTTTTTATTCTTCTCTATCCAGACAGTCTGCGTCCCAATCCAGACACCTTGATCACCTGTCTGCATTCCAGCAATTGTCCCTGATTTCTTCTTCTTCTTTCTATAATCATTTGCCTCCCTCAAATCAAATCAGCAACTCATTAACCCATTACTTCTCTCCAATCAAATCAAGTATCATCACCAATTCAGAAAAAGAAAACAACCAATTCTCCATCCAATTGCTTTAACATGATTCATACCACTTCATACCCTCCTCCAGAATTCTACTCTTCATAATATGACCCAAAATGGTGGCTAAATCCTCAACAAAATGTTGATACAATTTGCAACTCAAATGAGTCGATCAGACTGGAAAATATTTCTGATGATATCATCACCGATACTCCCGATTCTGACTCATTTTTCAAATCTAATTGGTATGTCGAGGATCTTCTCGATCAACTTTATTCTCTTCGAAAAGTTCCAACTCAATCTATAAATAACTATCTCTCTTAGGTGAAATCTCTTGCATTCGCCCTTAATCAAGTCAGAGAACCCATTCCTGAAACCGAGCTCATTGACTGTCTCGTTGATGGTCTTGATGATTCTTTCAGTGGCTTTATTCAAGACTAATATGAATTGAATCTCTTATTATCATTAGATTTGTTTTCTAGCTTTCTTCATAGCTATGAAAAATTGCAAGAGCCGCTCTCATCAATGTTGCCTAACCATATTCTCGGTCCATCATCTACACTTCCATAAGAATATCAAAGCATTGACAGTGATACTCCTATTAACTCGTCATAAAGTTCTAGTATTAGTGTTTCTCATCCACCTCTCTTCCTTTACCCGTTGAAAATTATTATTTGGCAGTTTTCGCAAATTGCCAATTCCAAAATCCCAGTTATTATCCTTATTTTCTCCGCAATTAATGGTTATTCTCAGTCTCACTTGGACATCTTTAAGGATTCATTTTTAGTTTGCTACTCATCTCCACCTCATCCTTTAAATGAGCGAATGTTTCCCTTGATACAACCCATATCTCCTATCTTGATGGATTAATGGAATTCTCTAAGAGTGTTTATGGAAATCTAATACAAGACGTACAAATTAGTTCCTACTTGTTGCAAGTGTGCAAACACCCAAGCACATTCCAGTCTTCTTAGTTTTATGTAGTATTTATCATGCAAGCTATTTTTCATTTCAACATACATTGGTGATTGTGGGTATTTTCAGTTGATCATAAGTTTATTGTTTTATTGCTTATACAACTCCGAGGGTGTTTCACCAATGTCAAGGTCAAGCTCCGGTTACCTACGTTTCGCTTGCAGGGGTGTATTAGAGAAATAACATAATATTATTGTTTAGGATAGTTTTATATTTATCAAGTAGTTAGGATATTGTTTTTGAATTACCATAATTATCTCTTGGAAATCTTTGATTATGCAATTCCTTGATTTTAACGTAGGTGATTTTTTAAATCACTTGATCCTAGCTTAGGTGGTTATCCTATATGTATATATAGGACAAATCTCTTTGTAAATGAAACAACTAATATAATACAAAAGCTTAGCTTTCTATTAGCTTTAACTATGGAATACACACACACAAAAAAGAATGTGGGATGATTTAGTTTATCATCGTAGTCATTTTGATTCGTAAGTAAACTTTGTGGATTTAAAGGGGCACTCATGCACTTTGGCCTAATATTACATAGTACCAAAGAATGGATCCTCATCATTGTGATGCGCAGGAAAAGTTTTCCAATGCACTGACTGACATTTGCATCCGAATAACAAACTTTTTTAAGGGTTTTAGAGAAAATTTCTTAGTTGTCGTTTCTGTCAACACTATTACAAGAGCATTCCCGTGGACATGTAAATTGGATCGAAAGAATAAAAGGAATTTGTTCCAGCGAACAATTAGACAATACAACCTATTTTTTCACTGGAACAAATTTTTTTTGTTATTCCGGTCCAATTTTCTTGTCTGCATAGAGTTAATTCTATTACAATTGCGTTTTTGGTCTTTCCAGGATTATAGAAAAATGTCATTAGCATATAGGCCTTCTCATCCTGATGCAACATATAACTTCAAGTGTGGTGTGAGATCAATACAGGTAACTTCTTTTAGAGTCGTTCATTAATTATGATTGCCTCAAAATCTTTAACGAAAAGTAAGATTCAATTTAATTTAGCTTCTTCGATTAAATTCGTATTCATGATGGGTATCTTTTTAAGGGCACCAATTTGTGTATTCTTAGCACATCTATACCTGACCATTTAGTTTAGGAGTTAAATGCGGGAGGGATCGCATGTCATTAATTTTGGTCTCGATATGACCATTACAATTGTGGAGGATAGATTTTTTTGGCCTAGTCTCAAAAGAGATGTAAATCGTGTTGTTCAAAACTCAGAAACAGAGTGTAAATTTCTCTAAATTTGTGTAGCAGCCTGTTCTAAATTACTCTTGCCCAGATTACTGTTTATAAGGGTGCAAGTCCAAGGATGGTTCTCAAATTACTTTTTCCGTTTAGATAACAGATTCTTATTTTTTTGGAACTCACAAACAAAAGAAAAGAAACTTATTAAGTTTTCTTTAAATAAAGACTCACAAGGAAAACTTATATGATTTCACTTCTTTTCTTCTATATTCTAATTTAAACTTTCCTTTCTTTTCTATTTCTTCTTTCCAAACTTACAAACATAGCGTATGATAACCATTTCAGGTGATGGGCTTCAGTTTGGGTTCATAAACATTTGTAAATGGACTTCTATGTCATTATGTGTATGGTCGCACACAGCATGCCGTGGCAAATGGATATTAGAGAAATAACATAATATTATTATTTAGAATAATTTTATATTTATCAAGTAGTTAGGATATTGTTTTTAAATTACCATAATTATCTCTTGGAAATATTTGATTATGTAATCCCTTGATTTTAGCATAGATGATTTTGTAAATCACTTGATTCTAGCTGAGGTGGTTATCTTATATGTATATATATAGGACAACTCTCTTTGTAAATGAAACATGTAATATAATACAAAAGCTTAACTTGCTATTAGCATTTGGTATCAATGCCACAATGCCTAAACGCTTATAATCCAGTCTTCCGCTGCACACCTTTTATTCTCCTTCTTCTCTTCTGTTATTCCTCTCTATCTAGACAGTTTGCGTCCCAATATAGACATCATGATCACCTGTCTGCATTTCAGCAATTGTCCCTGATTTCTTTTTTTTTATTCCTCTCTATCCAGATAGTCTGCGTCCCAATCCAGACACCTTGATCACCTGTCTGCATTCCAGCAATTGTCCCTGATTTCTTCTTCTTCTTTCTATAATCATTTGCCTCCCTCAAATCAAATCAGCAACTCATTAACCCATTACTTCTCTCCAATCAAATCAAGTATCATCACCAATTCAGAAAAAGAAAACAGCCAATTCTCCATCCAATTGCTTTAACATGATTCATACCACTTCATACCCTCCTCCAGAATTCTACTCTTCATAATATGACCCAAAATGGTGGCTAAATCCTCAACAAAATGTTGATACAATTTGTAACTCAAATGAGTCGATCAGACTGGAAAATATTTCTGATGATATCATCACCGATACTCCCGATTCTGACTCATTTTTCAAATCTAATTGGTATGTCGAGGATCTTCTCGATCAACTTTATTCTCTTCGAAAAGTTCCAACTCAATCTATAAATAACTATCTCTCTTAGGTGAAATCTCTTGCATTCGCCCTTAATCAAGTCAGAGAACCCATTCCTGAAACCGAGCTCATTGTCTGTCTTGTTGATTCTTTCAGTGGCTTTATTCAAGACTAATATGAATTGAATCTCTTATTATCATTGGATTTGTTTTCTAGCTTTCTTCATAGCTATGAAAAATTGCAAGAGCCGCTCTCATCAATGTTGCCTAACCATATTCTCGGTCCATCATCTACACTTCCATAAGAATATCAAAGCATTGACAATGATACTCCTATTAACTCGTCATAAAGTTCTAGTATTAGTGTTTCTCATCCACCTCTCTTCCTTTACCAGATGAAAATTATTATTTGGCAGTTCCCGCAAATTGCCAATTCCAAAATCCCAGTTATTATCCTCATTTTCTCCGCAATTAATGGTTATTCTCAGTCTCACTTGGACATCTTTAAGGATTCATTTTTAGTTTGCTACTCATCTCCACCTCATCCCTTAAATGAGCGAATGTTTTCTCTTGATACAACCCATATCTCCTAACTTGATGGATTAATGGAATTCTCTAAGAGTGTTCATGGAAATCTAATACAAGACGTACAAATTAGTTCCTACGTGTTGCAAGTGTGCAAACACCCAAGCACGTTCCAGTCTTCTTAATTTTATGTAGTATTTATCATGCAAGCTATTTTTCATTTCAACATACATTGGTGATTGTGGGTATTTTCAGTTGATCATAAGTTTATTGTGTTATTGCTTATACAACTCCGAGGGTGTTTCACCAATGTCAAGGTCAAGCTCCGGTTACCTACGTTTCGCTTGCAGGGGTGTATTAGAGAAATAACATAATATTATTATTTATGATAGTTTTATATTTATCAAGTAGTTAGGATATTGTTTTTGAATTATCATAATTATCTCTTGGAAATCTTTGATTATGTAATTCCTTGATTTTAACGTAGGTGATTTTTTAAATCACTTGATCCTAGCTTAGGTGGTTATCCTATATGTATATATAGGACAAATCTATTTGTAAATGAAACAACTAATATAATACAAAAGCTTAGCTTTCTATTAGCTTTAACTATGGAATACACACACACACACAAAAGAATGTGGGATGATTTAGTTTATCATCGTAGTCATTTTGATTCGTAAGTAAACTTTGTGGATTTGAAGGCGCATTCATGCACTTTTACTAATATTACATAGTACCAAAGAATGGATCCTCATCATTGTGATGCGCAGGAAAAGTTTTCCAATGCACTGACTGACATTTGCATCCGAATAACAAACTTTTTTAAGGGTTTTAGAGAAAATTTCTTAGTTGTCGTTTCTGTCAACACTATTACAAGAGCATTCCCGTACGGACATGTAAATTGGATCGAAAGAATAAAAGGAATTTGTTCCAGCGAACAATTAGACAATACAACCTATTTTTTCACTGGAACAAGTTTCTTTTGTTCTTCCGGTCCAATTTACTTGTCTGCATAGAGTTAATTCTATTACAATTGCGTTTTTGGTCTTTCCAGGATTATATAAAAATGTCATTAGCATATAGGCCTTCTCATCCTGATGCAACATATAACTTCAAGTGTGGTGTGAGATCAATACAGGTAACTTCTTTTAGAGTCGTTCATTAATTGTGATTGCCTCAAAATCTTTAACGAAAAGTAAGATTCAATTTAATTTAGCTTCCTCGATTAAATTCGTATTCATGATGGGTATCTTTTTAAGGGCACCAATTTGTGTATTCTTAGCACATCTATAACTGACCATTTAGTTTAGGAGTTACATGCGGGAGGGATCGCATGTCATTAATTTTGGTCTCGATAAGACTACATGACTTTCCTTTGTCTATAGTTTCTTATATGGATGTCAAATTCATGAGTTATTTTTGAAAAACCCTATGAAATAAACTAAATAGCACACTTAAGTTTTTGAGTGCCTACCACCTACATACTGATGGTCAAACCGAAGTAGTTAATAGGAGTCTAGGTTATTTGGTAAGATGCCTTATAGGAGTTTAGTTGGGATAAAGTTTTACCTATAGCTGAGTTTGCCTATAATAGTTTGGTTAATCTCTCCACTAGGGCGAGTCCTTTTCAGATTTACACTGGTTATCGGCCTAGAAAACCTATTGACTTAGTCCCACTTCCCTCTACATATATAGCTAGTGAGTCTGCTGAAACTTTTGCTCGACACATTCATGATTTGCATGCTGAGATAAGACAAAAAATTAATTTGAGCAATGAAAATTATAAGTCTGTTGTATGTTCATCGCATTTACCAAGAGCTCAATGAGAATGACCAGGTGATGCTTCGACACCATGTCGAGAGGTTACCTCCAACCACATGAAAAAAGTGCATGCTAAGCAGATGTGATCATTTCATATTAAAAAGAAGGTGGTGGGCTTCATTTTAGGTTCATATACATTTGTAAATGGACTTTTATGTCATTATGTGTATGGTATCACACAGCATACCGTGGAAAATGGAATACACACACTCAAAAGAATGTGGGATGATTTAGTTTATCATCGCAGTCATTTTGATGTGTATGAAAACTTTGAGGATTTGAAGGCGCATTCATGCATTTTTACTAATATGACATAGTACCAAAGAATGGATTCTCATCATTGTGATGTGCAGGAAAATATTTTCAATGCACTGACTAACATTTGCATCCGAATAACAAACTTCTTTAAAGGTTTTAGAGAAAATTTCTTAGTTACCCTTTCTGTCAACACTATTACAATTGTGTTTTTGTTCTTTCCAGGATTATAGCGAAATTTTATTAGCTTATAGGCCTTCTCTTGCTGATGCAACATATGACTTCAAGTATGGTGTGAGATTTGTACATGTAACTTTTTATAGAGTCGTTCAATTGCTATTACCTCAGAATCTTTAACGAAAAGTAAGATTCAATTTAGTTTAACTTCCTCCATTAAATTCATGAATATGATGGATATCTTTTTAAGGGCACCCGTTTGTGTATTCCCAAACTAAATGGTCATTATTTAGTCTGGGAGTTGCATGCGGGAAGGATCGTAGGTCATTTTGATCGTGATAAGACCATTGCAATAGTGGAGGATATGTTTTTTTGGCCTTGTCTCCAAAGATATGTAGCTCGTGTTGTTTTCGAGTGTCATACATGTCAAACAGTTAAAGGTAAGAAGCAAAACACAGGGTTATATATGCATTTGCTGGCAGGGGCAGATCCATAAAATTTTCCCAACAAGGGCGGATTCTAGTTAAATTTTTTTATTGAAATTAAATAAAGAAAACTTAAAATAATCATAATATTAATTAATCATAATAATGTTTATAAATTAAAATAATATTCATAATCCAAACTAAAAAAAGAATTTTAAATAAAAACATTTAGACACAATTTAAAAACTTACTTCGATTACTTGTCATAATTCAATTTGAATTATTCCTCATGCTCAAAGCCTCAAACCAAATTTATTTTCTATATTCAAACAAAATCATGAAAACTAGAAATGAGGGGCTACTAAACACTCATAATCATTTTCCATTTCCTATTATAAAATAAGGCAAAAATCATTATAAGCACACAATAAAACATAGAAACTACTTTACCAAAATGATCATATTTTCAATTGAAGATCAAACAACCCAAAAACAAAAACTCAATTAAACCAAACTAACAGTAACCACGGTCAACCCAATCAATAATAAAAAAAATTTAAACTTCATTCAAATAATTCCTCACAGTTCACACGCTGATAAACATTCAAAACCAAAAGCTATACAAAAATACTTCTAAGATTTCACGAACTAAGAAGATTTTTTGTACATGTATTCAAAATTAGTTTATAAAAATTTTTGTCTCCTCCAAATTTAGCTCTTTTATTAATCTGCTCCCTTAAATTTATATATTTATATATCTCCCCTACCCCTAAACCAATAAAAACAAAAATCCAGCAGGGGCAGCTGCCTAGGTTGCCCCTCATATATATCTATCCCTGTTTGCCAGTACCTCATGATCCTTGGGAGGAAATTAGCATGGATTTTGTCTTGCAGTTACCTCAGACCCCTAGAGGTCATGATTTTGTTTTTGTTGTAGTGGATTATTTTTCTAAAATGACACATTTTATCCCATGCAGCAAAATTGATGATGCTTTACACATTGCATCTATTTTCTTTAGTGAGGTTGTGAGGCTATGTGATGCCGAGTCAAGATAGCAATTATCCTGCGTGTTGGTAAACAAATGAATTCACAAATAAAGGAACACCGAAAAACACAGAGAAACTCTCTCTAATGTATAAATTTATATTTATCAAAATCAAAGTTATTCTAAGTTCAACCCACAAGTCAGGTTTATATAGCTAATAAAACTTTCTCTCCAAGTTACTCTAGAATCTTCTTTAGAGACATGGAAATAAAATCCTAACAAACTTCCTAAAAATACGGAAACAAAATCTTAACAAGTACCAACTTATTATAAAAGACTTACTACCTAATAAAATACTATTACTATAAAAGGTAATAATAATAATAATAATAATAATAATAATAATAATAATAATAATAATAATAAAGCCAATTCGTCGACTTCCAGAAGTCATGACACCATCTGATCCCGAACATCCTTCCCGAAGCCATGACGCCATCTGACCCCGAACATCCAAAAGAAATGACCCAAAACCATTCCCGAAGACCTCGATACCCGTCATTCTTGAGCCGATCATTTATCTTAGAATAATCGGACAACTCAGAATCATCGGGTTCAAAATCCTCCTGCATCATGACGTGGTTTTCTTTTGTCTATAGTTTCTGATATGGATGTCAAATTTATGAGTTATTTTTGGAAAGCACTATTAATAAACTAAATAACACACTTAAGTTTTTCACTGCCTATCACCCACAGACTGATGATCAAAATGAGGTAGTTAATAGGAGTCTAGGTGATTTGATGAGATACCTTATAAGAGATCACGAGTCTAGTTAGGATAGAATTTTACCTATGGTTGAGTTTTCCCATAATAGTTTGGTTAATCGCTCCACTAGAGCAGGTCCTTTTCAGATTTACACTAGTTATCAGCCTAGGAAAACTATTGACTTGGTCCCTCTTCCCTCTACATATAGAGCTAGTGAGTTTGTTTAAACTTTTACACGTCACATTAATGATTTACATGCTGAGATAAGACAAAAAATTATTTTAGAAATGAAAATTATAAGTCTATTGTAAATTTTCATCGCATGTACCAAAGAGTTCAATGAGAATGACCAGGTGATGCGTCGACACTATGTCGAAAGGTTACTTCCAGGCACATGGAAAAAGGTGCATGCTAAGCGAATGGGACCATTTCGTGTTAAAAAGAAGTTTAGTGCTAATGCTTATGAGTTAGATCTTCCTATTAATATGGGTATTGATCATGTATTTAATGTGGTTGATCTTACTCCATATCATGGACCTTCTAGTCCGTCGACTTCATCTCCTACTTCTTCATCTACTAACCTTGTTAAGCTTGTACTTGTTCTTCCTTTACCTGTTCCACATGTACCTCTAATTTCTTCACAATCTACAATAGATGGTATAGAGATAAGAGGTTTGTGTCAACTACGCAGGGAGGATATTGCCAATTTTTTGTCAAGTGGCACGGCAAGCCTGATAATAATTGCACGTGGATTGGTAGGGACTAGTTTCATCTTATTGATCATATATTGTTAGAGCATTACAAAGATTTCATTTCGATAGAGCCGAATTTTTTCCAGCCCGAGAAAATGATGGGATCTATAATTTAGTTTCCTTATTTCTTTATTTTGTTTCTGTCATTATTATGGACTTATTTTAATTAGTTAGGGTATTTTTGTCTTTTATTATTTTATTAATGTCCAAGTTCAAATTAGTGTTATTTTTGTTTAAATATCGATGTAATCTTTACACGGAGTACATTCTGATTATTGAGATTATTATTGGTTTTCTTTATATCGTAGAGATATCTCTAGAGTTAATAGACATCGAGTTAAAACTCTAAACCCTAGAATTTAAGTAGAGCTTAGATTCTAGTTTTATTCCTCTATCAATCAATCGCATAATTCAATTTATAAATTGTTCTACATCAATCCTTAGACGCGACCCATAATCTCAATTCCTCATCCTATGAAAATTCTATCTCGGGAGGAAGGATGGTGGAATCTAACTGCTCATAATTTCCCCTAGCATTCTGCAACTCAGCTACATGTTAATCCTAAAGATTCTAAAATAAGTCTTGTAATTTACTTTGTATATGTGACGTAATTAAATTTTTTTATTAACTACCTAATATTAATAATTACTAAAAATTTATATTAGTCTCACCCGTATAGCTAATGATGCGGGAGACATGGTAGAGTCCTTAGGCGTATGGGTTTTATCCCATAACTCTATTATGGTCAGAGTTTGACCCAAGTTCCCCCGCATGGCCTAATAAATACATTCATATAACATTTATTAAGTATGATAATGACAACTAAGTAAAATAATAACTAAATAGAGATACTTACCGACTTCACCTCCTCAAAGGATTGTGAACCAGTAGTGTGTATGAATAGAAGCTTGACATGATTCTTCTTTGCATGCTTAAACTTCTTTTTGAAGCCATCAGCATCCCAGTGTATACACATAGCCTCCCGTGCTACATTAGAGACTATTTGGGACTGATGATCGTGTATGGTAATCTCGAGCTACTTGACAACTTCCCGAGTGACCCGATGTCTCATCTCGTACAGCCAGCTGGCGTAGTTCTTTAGTGACATGTGCAATAATAACACTGTCATCACTGTCACCGGCTGGCTGAGAGATGCCTTCCTCATATCTAAAATAAATCTATAAAAAAGGTGAACATATCAGAAATCATTTAAAAAATATGTAAATACCTAGGATCATATTTAATTTAAGTTATGTAATTTGACTTACGTGAAACTCACTCAACATAGTGTCGATGTAAGAGGCATCATACTGCATGTACCGGCTAAATCGCATACAATCAGTAGGCATGTGTGTAAGACCCCAACTTTTTATGAATAAAAATTTAATTTTCTCTAATTATTATTTTAAATAATAAAGTGTGATTTGATATAATGGTACAATTATGGGTGATATGTGCAAATTTTGTAAAGTAAGCAAGTTGTCAAAAAATATTCATTTGGTCGAGGAATATTCTTTTTCTCGGGGAATATTCTTTTTGTCGGGATTATTCGTACGACGACACAATCATTGGTGGACCCCACATAACGGAATAACTGTCGATATAGAAAGCGACATAAATAACTTTTTTTATAAAAAATAACGACAAGGCTTTTACTTTAACTGTTGAAATACCTGGTGATAAAAGTACAGTAATACGCGTGGTTGCACAGTAGCACACGGTATTGTACACTATCTCTGATTATTGATGCTTACTTACTAAGTCTCTCAGTTCATTTAATAATTTTCATAGTAGTTGTTGCATTGTATCTCATATTATTGATTCAATTATTTTTACGGTATCATCTGCACAATATTTTATATTATTAAATTAATAATTAAGACGACCCAGTTATTCATATTATTATTTATATTATTGACAATGTCTAGAAAATTATGTCGAGGAAAGGGGTTAAGTTATTTAATTACGCGCCAATAAGGAGAAGTCCTTATCCGAAATCCCCCTCTTTCTTAGAAATGATCTGGTTGTCAATATTGTGAGTTATAATATTAATGATGAATAATTGTTGAAAGATTAAAAATATGTTTATTGAATATAAGTGATTTGTGGTATATATTTATTCAATTTTTGGTATAAATAAAGGGGTTTGTCATGAAGTATTTGTTGCAATTTTGGCTTATTACATGGACCCTTATTTACTCATTTTTGAAAATCACCAGTAGAAAGTTGTCTCAGTTTTATTTTATTATTATTATAATAATAATAAAGTATAATTTTTTTATATAAAATAGAATACTTTTATATTATATATAAAGTTATTTGTTTATTAGATTATAAATAGAATATATTATATTTTATATAAAGTTTTTATTTTATTAGAATATTTTATTGCACAGTGATGAATAGTAAAAATTAGAAATCTACTGAATTTATCCCGTGCAATTCGTCAGTGATTTTCTTTACTGTTCACCCGTGAAAATTTTAAATAGTGCCCTGCCATTCTCCTATAAATAGGATGCTTAGTTAAGAAATGAAAATCACACTAGAATCAGAGAATTCTCCTTCTATAATATTGTGTATATTTCTTTCTAGTATAAGGATACTTTGAGTGTAGCAAATAGTGCAAGTTTTCTTTAAGAATATCTCCACTATACCAGTCAAATTTACTCTCCTACTAAGGTAATGGATATTACTTTTCGTATTCGTAAGGGGTATTATTTCTTTCGTATTCGTAAATGATGTTATTTTCTTCATACTCATAAGGGTTGTCATTAAATTCTATATTAATCTGCGGGAGTAACTTGTCTACACGGATTACCACATGCATGGTGAATAAACCTTCGTATTCATTCTTTATTAATATGCGGGAGAAACCTGTCTACGTGGATTATCCCATGCATAATGAATAACTCTTCGTATTCATTCTTTATTAAATTATGGAAATAATCTGTCTACGTGGATTACCGCATGACGGGTGAGAAATCATTAGCAGTTTCGTGTATTCTTTCATACTTGTATGGGATATCATTTCTTTTGTACTCGTAAGGGATATTATTTTCGTTCAATATTCGTAAGGAATATTATTTTCTTCCATAATCTATTGTATCTAAGTGATATTATTTCATTTCATATTCCTAATCTACACTTATTTAGATAAGTATTGCGTCTATAATCCTAGAAATAAGTAGAATATCCTTGAATTTTGCGCTTCATCTAGTATCATTTCATTAAAATATTGGTCTGAAATTTCTTATTAAATTTTAATATTTTCATTCGGGGTACTATTCACTTGGGTACTATTTATTCGGGTACTATTCACGGAGTACTATTCACGACAAAATTAGTTTCTTTTCTATCCAAATTATTTTTGATACATGAATATCTTTCTTAAATTTTACTCCATAATTAGTTATTATGTTGACAATTTGGACATTCTTAAAATCTGGATAAATTGAATTATAAATATTTAATATTTATCATTGATCTCACTTGATTGATTTCTTATATCATTGTCATCATCCTCATGCTTATATTGTGGTGAAAGTCATCTTTAGCCCGTAGTGCAAAGATGGACTGTTGATCGATATGATTATGACCAGGAATTATGTATCGGTATAATCATGACCTGTAATGTTATAGACAAATGATATGGTGAAAGTCATCTTTAGCCCGTAATGCATAGATGGACAGTTGTTTGGCATGATCATGACCACTAGTGATACATACGAATATCTTTGGCCCGTAGTGCATGGATAATTCGTTGATCTGAAATGATTATTGATTCGTGTTATAGAGATAAAATATTGATGATAGATTTTTTTAAATCATAGAAGATAGTAGACATCATGCTTTACTTGACTCTTCTAATGGATTGCTATTTCCGCTGTAGTTATTGATCTAAAACTTGTTGTATATTATATTCTATCAGATTTTTCTCTGTTGAGGACTAAGGATAATTTATTCTGCATTATCTCAGTCATAATATTCTTTACTGGGTTAGTTGAGCTCACCCTTTTCTTTCATTGTTCTCTTCAGGAAATGAGAATATAGCTGGGACTAGTCAAGCAATGGATTGATGGTCCAAGATAGTTCTATAGTAGTCATCACTATTCCATAAAATAGTGTGATAATAATTATAATGAGGAATTTATTTGAGTTTGGATATTCTCTATGAGACAATATTTGTATTAAAACTCACATCATATATTTTGTCGTATTTTTCACGACACGTAATAGTTGTATAAATGAAGTTGTATTTTGATTTTTGTATCATGTATTTGGCGACTCAGAATGGGTTGTATGTACTTATTTTGGGGGCCTCACAGTTGGTGTGATGCCCCCAAATTCAGGTACTTGAAACTCGAATTCAGAGCTTCACGATACCATTTCTATGAGCGGAATAATACTAATAATATTAACAATAATATAAATATTAAGCTTAATTTACATATCAGAGTCTGAATCCCAGGTACGCGACCTTAAAATATTTCATTACATGATAGATAATAAATATGATCATCTTATTTAACTTTAACTATTACATAAGATAACACAAACTTATTCTGACAGCTTTCCTTTCCCTTTATTCCTGGCAGAGCCTTCTGGCTGGTCATACTTAACTGAAAATATTTAATTTAAGCAAGGATGAACATTTGAGTGCCCAGCAAGTAATAACAATTATACATATTAGCTGAAAGATTAAATGTTTTCTTTGTACTACCATTCTACAACAAATCAATGGTTGTAAAGTAATCTGAACCGATAATAATAACATAACAACTCTCTATCAAATTTTTGAAACTACGTACTGACTATAAATAGGGTTAAGGTGACATACTATGAACATTGTTCTCAATTTTTGAATAGGTTTAGAAAAACTTCATCTGCAAACCGTCATAACTTATGGGCACGGGGGGTGATCAGCCCGTTATGCCCTATATTGATCAATACTACATGCAAGAACGATATTATCGTTTACTCTGTCCACCTTGGGTGCATAAAAGTTTTTTCCATTTTTGGGATGTTCATACTTAGTCGGGAATCCGAACCAAAATAATTTGATCGGATACAAAAAGGTTTTATCATATTCAACAATATTTTAAATCTGTGTCTAGCTGGTCAAATAGCTTAGACGACTTTTACTTATTGTATACATACTGGGGGTCAATAGGGGTGTGTGTGTATATATATATATATATATATATATATATATATATATATATATATATATATATCAACATGTGATTAAATACAATGATTATCCAAGTGGGGACACTTGAATAACCGCATTTAGAAATTTATGAACAAAATATATATATCTGAATTACCATATAGTACCATGTTGATAATCAATGATCGGATATAACATATATAACAATAGGGTTAATTATCTAGTACAATAATAATATAATTTTGAAACTTTCTTACTCATGTCCATTGCATAAAAAAAATGCAAAGGTAGGATACTTGCCTGGTCTGCTGCTTACACAACTTAGTTATATCCTTAATTCAACAACCAATCATTTATAAGATTGTTCTATTGATTGGAATAACATATCATAACACATCATACTGTTATTTACAGTTAATACATATCCTAATCACATTTTCACATAGTTATATCAGTCATTGAGACACAAATAAACACTTATACAGTCAAACTATATAGGTTCGAATCAATTTCGGTAGCATTTTGGTGTACCGATGGCTTTATCGGGTAATTACCGAGTATAAAACTCTAATCTGTAACTCAAATATTATTCTGGATAATTTAAATATCAATCATATTATTTATAAATGACTTATAATAATTTATAATTAATTATTATAATTTATCATAATTTTCAAACTCTGGAATCATTTATTAAATGATTTAAATATTAAATAATTCTATTATCATTAATATTTAAATAATATTAAAATATTTATGTAACCCTTGCCAAAATATCAAAGTTATTTTATAATAACTCAAAATATTTTTAAAGTATTAATTATTACCCTTAAATGATATTTAAAATTATTTTAAATAATTACCATTAATATTTAAATATTAAGGTATTATTCACTAAAATATTAAAAGTCATTTATAATAACTTAAAATATTTTTAAACCACTTATATCCTTTTTAAATGATTTTTAAATCAATAAAATTATTTTAATCTATTTATTTAATATTATTATTAAATAAATCTACCAACATTAATATTAAATAGTTAATAAATTTATCTTTAAAATATTACAAGTTATATTTTATAACTTAGAATATCTTTAAACTCTTTATTTTCATTTAAAATAATTTTTATATTATTAAAATTATTTTAAACTAATTTATTTAATATAATTATTAAATAAAACTAATATCATTAATATTAAATAATTAATGAAATTTACATTAAAATATTGAAAGTTACATTTATAACTTAAAATATTATTAAATACCTTATTATCATTTAAAATGATTTTTAATATAATAAAATCTTTTTTAGTTAATTTATTTAATGCATTTATTAAATAAATTAAATATCAATAATATTCAAATAATTACTAATATTTATGGAAAATATGTCAAATTAGTAAAAGTTAATTTTTATAACTTAAAATAATTTTATAAACTGATTTTGTAATTTTTAGAATTTATTTACTTTTTAAAAATGATTTTTAGAAATTTAATTAATTAAAATTAATAAATCTGTCGCTATAGCTTTTAGCGACAGAAACCGTCGCCTAAAGTGTTCTTGAGCACCAAGAACACTAACAGTCGGTGTTCAAGGGTCTCACTTTGACCAAACATTAAACACTGATTTAGTGTGATTCTAGGCAAGCTAATACCGTGATCTTGTAGTACTAGTGTAATAATACAAGATCCAACAACAATCATGAACAAACTGCATCACAATTAAAAGATCCAAGCCTTCAAAGTAGTCGTCAGAGTTGTTCTTCATTATCTGGGTTACCTAGAAATGAAGAGCAGTTTGATTAGCCTACTTTGGGCTTGCACTACATGTTGCTCGTGTAATGTTTATGTGATCTAAGAGTTGTAATGTGTAGCTAACATGTAGAGGTACAGATCTATAACATAATATACATATAACAACCATACACGATCAAGATCCATGCCAGTCAAACCATGTCTAGAGATCACGGTCTTTAGTTTTCTGGGTTACCCAGAAAACACAAGTCGTGATCATCTGGCCTACTTTGACCGGCCACTGTGTTAAATCTGTTCGATGTTTTAGTGATCTAAAGGCATTATATTGAAGTTACATATAACATACTACAATTCTATTACAACAACAAGAGCAAAACAACAAAAACCTGACAATTATTAATCTTTGAAAATCTTGTCAGACTCGGATAATGAATTTCCTGGGTTACCCAGAAACTCCTTGGTCATACTTGGTCAACGAGGTTTGACCATTAATAACACAAAATCTACATATGATTTAAGCATGATTTCAAGTCTAGATCAAAGTCCTTCTAGCATACTACATGTTCCAACATCTAAACAACAAAAATGATAACCACATAAAGATCTACATGGTCTGACATTCGGTTGTCAGACCACTTTTGAAAATTTCCCAGATTTTATAAAAAATTAATTTCGAGCATATAAATGTTATGGATCTACTATTTAGCAACCCAGATTATTAAAAGACACCCTCTAACACATATCTAACTAATCATTAACAACATCTAACATCAGATCATCAGATTTTAAAGATTAGGGTTTATGCCTCTTTTTTAGCTTTGATCATTGAATCTGACTTCTGATCTGCTAGAAGTGATAGTGGGACTTGATTAAGGATTGGTCTAGCAAGGTAATTTCGGAGGTTTGAAGTTGAGAGAGTCTTGGTTGAGTGTTGGTGTATAAATGAGCAAGTTAGTAACCGTTCTCTCTCTTTGATTTTATATAATAGGGTGTAATGCTTATGGTTGATCATGTCTATCAAATTTTTATTGATTAAAGGCTATTAATAGACCATATGGCTAGCTAGAGTTGGTCACCAACTAAAGTTATGTCAAGTTTTACAAGTTATCTATTAAATAATGCAAGAAGGGCAATTTGGTCATTTGGTATTTTTTGTGATAAAGTTGTCAATTCATTTCTCACCCTTAGGGTTTGACCCTTAAGGTTTAATCATAAGGTTTCTTAAACTCATTATCTAGGTTTATATAATAAGGGCAAAATAAGAATCTTAGTTTCTAAAAAGGTGAATTAGGATTCCTTAATTTAATTAAGTTTCCTAATCATATAGGACTTATAAATTAGGCTTTATAATGTACTAATCACCATAAGCTTGTTAAATTAATAATTAGGGTTTATAACTTAGCAATTAGGATTTTGATTTAGTAATTAGGGTTTCTAAATATTAATTGGGGTTTACCTAATTAACATTAAACATATAAAGGTCATTAACTATATAACACATAACTTAACAGATTTTGCAGTCATAGTTGACTTCTGTACTATAATTTATCAGTAATACTAGGGTTTGTACTGTTCCTCCATAACTGTTCCACAAATTACATTACACACATATCATGCATGTTTATATTACTGAAATATATAATATTATATTATTATTCTCATTCCTTATTCAAAATCCAGACTTAGGGTTTTGAATTCATATCTAACATAACCTTTATAGATACCATTATTAATTAAGTAAAAATAATTAACTTAATTAATATAATAAATATATATCATAATATCCATATCATATATACAATAATCATATTTTCATGGAAAATAAATAATAAATATTTTTATTACAACTTAATTTTATTATAAGAATATAATCTATAATGATCAATGGTTCAAAAAAAAGAAATTAGTTACATCTAATAAATAATTTTATTTATTAGATATATACATATACTTTACTTTGCACATATTCCCCACCCTTATCTATATATATAAAAAAATTATTCGCAAAATTTTTATTGAAAATATTGGGTTATTATAGTTGGTATCAAAGCTTAGGGATATGATCTCTGGCGAAGATCTGAGGCTAGAACTAGGAGGGGAGAGACGAGTAAATCCTTCGCTAGTGTGTCCTACCTAAGCTTATTTGTTATTTAATTGGTCGGTCGGAATATAGGGATAATATTTGGCATGTCAATTAACCCTTATTTTGTGGCAGTGTTTGAGAATGACATTTGAAATTTTTGAGATAAGTAATGGAGCACATGAGATAGTTGAGACACCGCCAATCAATAACCTGGATAATATGCACCAGGAAGGCAATAATCCTCAAGTAAATAACAACACCGTCCAAATGATGAACGATGAGATGTTTAGGAGCTTTGTACAATTCATGCAACACCAAACGAGAGATACTCCTGTTCAAAATGTAGGTAGAAACAATGGTAACTAGCAGTCGATCACTGCTAAGCAATTCAAGGAGTTGGGACCGCTGGAGTTTTTGGGAAAGCCAGAGCCACTTAAGGCAGAAGCATGGATTAAGCAGATCACTAAGATATTTGATGTCTTGTGATGCACAGAGGAGCAAAAGGTTCCCTTCGCCACCTTTATGTTGCATGTAGGGGAAGATTACTGATGGAAATCCATAAAACGTACTCATCTGTCCGCACTTAAGGTGTCTTTGGAGAAGTTCCAGGAATTTTTCAATGTCAAGTATTATCCAGAAAGTATTCATCACATGAAGGAGGTGGAATTCATCAAATTGGAGTAGAACAATATGACTATATCGCAATACGAGGCCAAGTTTGCGCAGTTATCCTGGTTTGCATCCCATTTGTTGGATAATGAGGAGTGAGTGACATGAATGTTTCTATATGGTTTGAATTCCGAAATTCGTCAATACCTCATTTCTTACAAACTTTGTTTGTATTCAGATGTTGTGAATAGGGCTCAGTTATTGGAGCGCGATAATGAGTCAGCTCAACCAAAAGATAACGACCAATAACACGATAATAATCGTACCGGTGGCAACAACCATTGGAAAAATGATAACCATCGTGGAGGAAATTATCATGCCAGAAATGGTAACCACTTTGATGATAATCATGGCCAAGATAATAGGAGAGGTGAACTAAGTGGGAACAACTTTAAGAAGAGAAGATTTAACAATGATGGAAAGACATGGCAGCAGCACCAAAACCCGTTTCTAAGGAAGGAGAACAACCACCGGTGGTATGCTACAAATGCGGACATGAGGGACACATCAGTCCAAACTGTACGTAGCAACCCAAAATGTGTTTCAATTGCGGAAAGGAAGGTCATTTAGCTTGATTTTGTCATGCAGCGTAGTTAAGTCCAGTTGGGATGGTGGCACCAAAGGCTATCCTGAACAAGTCAAAGTCGATGGTTCAAGGAAGAGCATTTTTCGTGACTTCTCAAAAAGTGAGGAACCTGGACGAAGTTATCACGGGTAAGCTAATCATAAACTCTTGAGAAGTCTATACCTTATTCGATACCGGTTCTACTGTGACATCCCTAAAATAGGTATACATCACCCATTTTGAGTAGCCAAATACATGGTACAAAATTCAAATACAACTTAATTATACAACAGTCGTATAAAATACGACAAAAAATAATCTAAGAGTTTTAATATGAATATTGTCCTCTAGACAATATCCACACTCAATGGAGTCCTCATTACATTTATTGTCACACTATTTAACAGAATAGTGAGGACTACTAATGCTATCATCTGGACCGTCACTCCATTCCCCGAATAGTCCCAGCTACGTTCTCATTTCCTGAAGAGAAAAGTGAAAGAAAGGGTGAGCTCAACTAGCCCAGTAAGAAATATTATGACTAAGATAATGCAGAATAAATTATCATTAGTCTTCAACAATGTTAAACTGATAAAATACAATAGACATTATGTTTAACTACAGTGGAATAAGCAATCCATTAGAAGAGTCAAGTAGAGCATGATATCTACTATTTTCTATGATTTAAAATGTTTTCATCAGTTTTTATCATTGAGACTCAGCTTAATAAATAAACCACATCATCGAGTCATCCCTGCACTACGGGTCAAGGATATTCATTTAATCATCAATGGTCATGACTATACCGAATAATCCCTGGTCATAATCATACCAAAAACTGTCCACCAATGCACTACAGGCTACTGAGGACTTTTACCACATCATTTATAACATTACAAGTCATGATTATACTAAATAATCCCTAGTCATAATCATACCAAGTCCATCTATGTATGAAAGTCAAAGATGACTTTCATCACAATATAAGCATGAGGATGATGACAATGACATAATAATTCAATAAAACAAGTTTAAGAATAAATTTTAAAGATTTATAAGTTAATTTATCTTGAAATCAATTACATTCAAATTGTCAACATGATACTGCTTTGTGGAGTAAAATTCAAGAATGCTCAGAAGAATATTTTCATGAAAAGATACCGGATGAAGCGCAAATATCCAGGATATTCTACTAATTTCATGGTGTATAGAAACCAAAACTTTAACCAAATGAGTATCATAGAATAAATGAAACTGCAAATGGATTTTCACCTGCCATGCGGTAATCCATGTAGATAGATCATTTTCATAATTTAATAAGAAATGAATACGAAGGATCATTCACCATGCAAGTGATAATCCACATAAACAAGTTATTCTAACAGAATAATAAAGAATGGAACCACGTCATGCGTAATCTGCACAGACATGATATTTTAACAGCATAATAAAGAATGGAATAACAGGAGAATTCACCATGCATGCGATAGATCGCATAGATAATTTATTCCAATAGAATAATAAAGAATGAAACCAGGTCTAGCGTAATCCGCACAGATAGGATATTCCAATAGAATAATAAAGAATGGAAAAACAAAGAATTCACCATGCATGTGATAGACCGCATAGACAAGTTATTCCAACAGAATAATAAAGAATGGAACCAGGTCTAGAATAATCCGCACAGACAGGATATTCAAACAGAAAAAATAAAGAATGGAATAACAGAAGAATTTTACCATGTATGTGGTACTTCGTATAGACATGTTATTGCAACATAATAATAAAGAATAGAACTAAAGGAGCTCTATTCATGAATGATAAGTGGATTTTATATACACTTATCCAGTATCTTTTACTTGAATTAGTTGCTTATATTCATGTGTCTTAGTTACTTTTCATGCATTTTGTATTCATTTTGTAGGTTATATGTTTGGGAGCAGTGTGAGTGATTATTGATAAGGAAAAGCAAAGAAAATGCAAAGAAAAGCAATCCGGACATCATTTGTGCTTTCATGTTTACTTCATGTTCTTGGTTTGGAACTTATCTTACATTTTAGAGCGTTTTCTTATCTTTTGGAAACATCTTGAATCATTCTAATCAGAGTTTGGATTCAAGAGTTATGATCGTTGTACCAACGGAGGTTGAACTTCGCTGTTTTGGTTAGCCATTTTCATAGCAGTCACTTCTAGCCCAATTTAAACCTTCTTACGGCCAGACTTTCTCAATCCTCAAAGAATTAAAGTTGTAGATCTCATCGATATCTTCAATGTGATAGGTGGCAGTTCTCGTAACTCCTCTCGGATCAAAAGTTATGGTCGTTTTACCAGAGGACGCTATGACAGAAAAATGTTGCCCGCCGGGGCGGGCTTTTCCTTAGTAAAACCCCCGCCAGGGCGGGGGTACTGATAAGTAGGTTTTATACCTACTTATCCGGTATCTTTTACTTGAATTAGTTGCTTTTATTCATGTGTCTTAGTTACTTTTCATGCATTTTGTGTTCGTTTTGTAGGTTATACGTTTGGAAGCGGTGTGAACGATTATTGGGAAGGAAAAGCAAGGAAAATGCAAAGAAAAAGCAATCCGGACATCATTTATGCTTTCATGTTCAATTCATGTTCTTGGCTTAGAGCTTGAACTATATTGTAGAGCATCTTCTTAGCTTTTCGGAACATCTTGAATCATTCAAATCGGAGTTCGGATGAAAGAGTTATGACATTTCTACCGACGGACGTTGAACTTCAACGTTTTGGGTGGTGATTTTCATAGCAGTCACTTCCAGTCCAATTTCGACCATCATGCTTTCGTTATTTCTCAAAGCTCAAAGAATTAAAGTTGTATATCTCGTCGATAGCTTCGATTTGATAGGTTGCGGGACTCGTAACTCTTCTCGGTTTAGAAGTTATGGCAGTTTTAGCAGAGGAGGTTCCAGCAGAAAATTTTGTTGGTAGATTGGTACCCAGCCGGGGCTGGGCGTTTTTAGCCTTAGGACCCAGCCGGGGCTGGGTGTCTGGGAGCTTTAGCAGATCACTACCCAGCCGGGGCTGGGTTTTTGCAAAGGAAAAGGCCAGCCGGGGCTGGCCTATGCGAAAAAGAGTAGATTTTGTCCGAATTTGAGTCCGAAAAGGATTGTTTTCGGGTTGTTTGATTCAAGGACTTCCAAGAGGACTTAAAGACATGTACAAATGCTTATAAAAGGAGGGGAATAACACAGATTAGAGGAGATTATTAGTAGATTAGAGAGCATTCTATTAAATTAGATTAGAGTAAATTAGAGAAAAAACACTAGTTCTAATTAGATTTGGAGATTGAAACAACTTGGAGACCATTGAAGATTCAAAGGAGGAGCAAGGAGGGAGCGTCAAGTCTACTGACAATAGATTATTTCTTCTCATCTTCTTCTATCTTTATCTTTTAATGTGTATTCAATTGTGGATTCTTAGTTTTAATTCAATAATCATGAACTAATTCTTTGTTTGAGATTACAATGGATCTTATTGTGTAGTTTATTTTAATATGCTTCGTTATCAATTATTATGTTCTATTGTGATAATTGTCTATTGTGATTTGGACTTAATTGTTTAATTGCTTGGCCATCAATTACCGTGATAATCTATATGAACTCGAGAGATGAAGTATAGATTTAGATCTAATCATGATAGCATGTGTTCAGGATTTTGTTAGTAGCTTAAACTTGATGAGTGTTAAGGTAGAGATATGCTTGACGCCATATGTAATCTTATAGAGAACTTGCTCTTAAACCTTCTTCAATTGTAATTCACATAGAGATATAGTGGGTTAGTTGATTAAGGTGTTTAACGAATTTCTATCTTAATTGTGGATTGACGTTAATACGGTATTAGTGCATCGAGAGGTGGTTAATATTACTTTCGTGTTCTTGATTAACAATTCGGGATAGAGAATAATTGATGAGAAGTGTGTTAACTTAAATGAGGCAATAAGTGAAGTTGTGATCTTAAATCTCCGTTATCTTAATTTAACTAGTGGAAGTTAATAGTAGTTTAATTTATTTAATTTGCATTTCATTCGTTTAAATAAGATTGAGTTGGTTACGGGTTAGTACTTGGTGATTTTTATTAAATAATTCTCTGTGGGAACGATACTCAACTTATCACTTTATTACTTGTTAACCACGTATACTTGCGTGTTGTGCGTAACTAGATTTTACCCAACATGTACCAGCTGTAAAATAGTACTATAGCCCACCGGGGCGGGTAGGCTAGGAAGTTCTTTAAAGAATACGTCAGGAAATTTATTAATAATAGAAATATCATTCAAATCTGATGTATCTTTATTTAAATTCGTGACATGGGCTAAGAAAGCCTGACATCCATTTTTAATAAACGAATAGCTTTAAGACTTGATATGACAGTGATTGATTTTAGTGGTTTGGTTGCTTGAATTCGTATAATAGGTTGGTTAGGAATATGAAAGCTAACAACCTTACGAAAATAATCGATTTTAGCATGATGAGTAGTTAACCAATCAACCCCTAAAATCACATCAAATGCAAGTATTTTCAAAGAAATAAGATCAATAGGTAACGTGCGGTTACCAATTTGAATCAAATAAGACTTATAAACCATGGATGTAAAATGAAGGTTTCTCCCAACGGAGTTTTAACAGATAAGTCAAAGTCTAATTTCTCCGGAGTCAAATTTAGACGTTGAGTGCAACTAGGAGAAATAAAGGAATGGGTAGAACCGGTATCAAATAAAGTATAAACTTCGCTAGAGTTTATGATTAGCTTACCCGTGATCACCTCGTTCGGATTCCTCACTTTTTGTGAGGTTACAACAAACGCTCTCCCTTGAACTACCGGTTTTGTCTTGTCTGGGACACCCTTTAATGCCTCCATCCCAGTTGAACTTAACTTTAGTGCACGAAAAAATCGGGCTAGGTGACCTTCTTTTCCACAATTATAACACACTTTGGACTGCATCATGCAGTTTGGACTTATGTGTCCTTCCCCTCCACATTTGTAACATACGACCGGTGGTCGTTCACCTTCCTTAACAACAGGTGCTGGTGCTGACGTCTTTCCATCCTTGTTGAATCTCCTCTTCTTAAAATGTCCACTCTTGTTGTCATGGCCATGATTACCACCAAAGTGATTATCATTTCTAGCATATTGATTCCCTCCACGTTTGTTGTCACCGCTTCGATGACTGCTACCACTGGTATTATCGACTTGTCGGTTGCTCTCTCTTGGTTGGGTTGACTCATTATCGCGCTTCAATAACTGAGCCCTACTCACAACATCCGAATACAAACACAGTTGGTGAGAAATTAGGTATTGGCGTATCTCGGGTTTCAAACTTCTTAAAAACATCCGTGTCATTCTCTTCTCATTATCAACTAAGTGGGACGCGAATCGAGACAACTCGACAAACTTAGCTTCGTACTGTGCCACGGTCATATTGTTTTGCTCAAGCTTGATGAACTCTAACTCCTTCATGTGATGAATACTTTCAGGAAATTACTTGTCATTGAACATCTCTTAGAACTTCTCCCAAGACATTTTGAGTGTGGCAGGTTGAGTACTCTTTATAGATTCCCTCCAGTAATCTGCTTCTGCTCGCAACATGAAGGTGGCAAAGGGAACCTTTTGCTCCTCGGAGCATCCCAAGAAATCAAATATCTTGTTGATCTGCATTATCCACATCTCCGCCTTAAGTGGTTTTGGCTCTCCAAAAAACTCCGGTGGTCCCAGCTCATTGAACTGCTTAGCGGTGACCGTCTGAGAGTTGTCAGTGTTTCCACCTGTATTTTGGACAGGAGCCGTTTTCGCCTGATGTTGCATGAATTGCATAAAGCCTCTGAACATCCCATCGTTCACCATTTTAGCGATGTTATTATTTACATAAGGATTATTGTCTTCCTGTTGCACATTATCCTGGGCATTAATCTGTGGTGACTCAATGGTCTCATGTGCTTCATTGTTTATCTCAACATTTTTGGATGCCATTTTCAAATACTGCCACAAAACAAGGGTTAATTAACATATCATGTATTATCCCTATACTCCGACCGACCAATTAAATACCAAATAAACTTAGGTAGGTCATACTAGCGAAGGAATTTCCCGTCTCTCCCCTCCTTGTTCTTGTCTCACATCTCAGCCAAGGATCATATCCCTAAGCTTTGATACCAAATGTGATGCCCCCAAAATAGGTATACATCACCTATCTTGAGTCGCCAAATACATGGTACAAAATTCAAATACAACTTAATTATACAACAGTCGTGTAAAATACGACTAAACATAATCTAAGAATTTTAATAAGAATATTGTCATCTAGACAATATCCACACTTAATGGAGTCCTCATTACATTTATTATCATACTATTTAACAGAATAGTTAGGACTACTAATGCTATTATCTGGACCGTCACTCCGTTCCCCGACTAGTCCCGACTACGTTCTCATTTCCTGAAGAGAACAGTGAAAAAAAGGGCGAGCTCAACTTGCCCAGTAAGAAATATTATGACTAAGATAATGCAGAATAAATTATCATTAGTCGTCAACAATGTTAAACTGATAAAATACAATAGACATCAAGTTTAACTGCAGCGGAATAAGCAATCCATTAGAAGAGTCAAGTAGAGCATGATATCTACTATCTTCTATGATTTAAGATGTTTTCATCAATTTTTATCGCTAAGACTCATCTTAATAAATTAACTACATCATCGAGTCATCCCTGCACTACGGGCCAATGATATTCATTTAATCATCAATGGTTATGACTATACCGAATAATCCCTGGTCATAATCATACCAAAAATTGTCCACTAATGCACTACAGGCTACTGAGGACTTTTAACACATCATTAATAACATTACAGGTCATGATTATATCGAATAATCCCTGGTCATAATCATACCAAGTCCATTTATGCACGTAAGTCAAAGATGACTTTCATCACAATACAAGCAAGAAGATGATGACAATGACATAATAATTCAATAAAACAAGTTCAAGAATAAATTTTAAAGATTTATAAGTTAATTTATCTTGAAATCAATTACGTCCAAATTGTCAACATGATACTGCTTTATGGAGTAAAATTTAAGAATGCTCAGAAGAATATTTCCATGAAAAGATACTGGATGAAGCGCAAATATCCAGGATATTCTACTAATTTCATGGAGTATAGAAGCCAAAATTTTAACCAAATGAGTATCATAGAATATATGAAACTGCAAGTGGATTTTTACCCGCCATGTGGTAATCCACGTAGACAAATCATTTCCACAATTTAATAAGGAATGAATATGAAGGATCATTCACCATGCATGTGATAATCCACATAGACAGGTTATTCCAACAGAATAATAAAGATTGGAACCACGTCATGCGTAATCCGCACAAACAGGATATTCCAACAGAATAATAAAGTATGAAATAACAAAAGAATTCACCATGCATGCGATAGACCGCACAGACAGGTTATTCTAATAAAATAATAAAGAATGGAACCAGGTCTAGCGTAATATGCACAGACAGGATATTCCAACAGAATAATAAAGAATGGAATAACAGAAGAATTTCACTATGTATGCGGTACTTTGCATAGACTGGTTATTCCAACATAATAATAAAGAAAAGAATAACAGAAGCTCTCTTCATGAATACGAAAGAAATAATACCCCTTACCTTAGAAAGAAACTGGATATTGGAATAGTGAGGTAGTAGACTTTTCTTCTTCTTTCTCTCTATAATTTCTCTCTATAATAATCGCTTTATAGCTTTAGTGAATTGGTGAGAAATAAAGGAAGAATGAGCTTCTATTTATAGGAAACTATAGTTTTGATAATTGCACATTTTGGGGCTCGAAATATTACAGTACAATACCTTCAACTTTTCTTTTATTTTTAATTTAGTCCTGCAAGTATTATCAAACTTGCACCACCTCCCCTAATAGTAAATAATGTGAATCAATAGTTCAATCATGTGAATCAAATAGTTATAATCATTTGAAAATACGAATTACAGTACAGTACCTCCACCTATACCTCAATTTTTAACTCAGTCATGCAAGTATTATCAATCTTGCACCAACTCCCCTAATAGTACAAGAATGTGAATCAATAGTACCCACATATGAACAAATAGTTATAATCATGTGAATTAATAGCAATTAATTTCTCATTTATCCGGTTAATTACTCAACTGGTCAGTATAACTTCCAGACATCAATTAATATCAAAATAAATTTCGATTTCCACTAACACTAATAATTTCAACGCAATGGAACTGTCAATTTCATCTTTAATCAACACGAACTTATTCATCATTAATATTATAACTCACAATATTTAACAACCAGGTCATTCTCAGGAAAAAGGGGGCTTTCCGATAAGGATTTCTCCTTATTGGCGCGCAATTAGATGACTAAACCTCTCCTTGACAGAACTTCTAGACATTGTAAATATTTCAATTTAATAATATTAATAAGTTTGTCGTCTCAATTATTGATTTAATAATATATCATATAATGCAGATAATACTATGACAATAATCGAATCAATAATATTCGAGATATGATGCAGCAATTACTATAGCAAAAATTGAGTATAACTGAGTGAATTCTCACTTATGCGTCAATAATCAATACCGTGTGCTACTATGCAACCACGCGTATTACTGTACTTTTACTACCAGGTAGTTCAATAATTTAACGGTAAAACTTCCACCGTTATTTTTATAAAAAGATAATGATGTCATTTTCTAACTACGACAATACTTCCGTTATGGGGTCCACCAATGATTATGTCGTCGTACGAATATTCCCTGTTAAAATGAATATTTCCCGACCAATCGAATATTATATAACCACTTTCTTACTTTTCAAAATTTGTAAATATTACCCACAACTATAACATTATATCAAATCCATACCATAATATTCAAAAATATATTTCCAGAAAATTATTCTTTAATTCATAAAAGTTGGGGTCTTACAACCTCCCCTTCTTATGAAATTTCATCCTCGAAATTAGGGTGCGTACCTGGTATATCGAAGAGGTGAGGATATCTTGACTTCATCTCAAATTCTAACTCCCAGGTCATTTCTTCCACATCGTGGTTTCTCCACAAAACTTTGAGTTGAGGTATAACCTTGGAGCGTAGAATATGATCCTTCTTATCCAAAATTTTAACAGGTAACTCTTCATACGTTAAATCTTCCTCTATCTCGTCTGGTTCTAATTCAATAATGTGATTTGGGTCTTTCACATATTTACGTAACATAGATATGTGGAAAACGTTATGAACACGAGACATACTTGGCGGTAAGGCGAGTCTATAGGCCACAGTTCCTACTCGTTCGAGGATTATAAATGGGCCAATGAATCAAGGATTGAGCTTTCATCTCTTTCCAAATCTCGTAACTCCTTTCCATGGAGCAACACGTAACAACACGTGATCTCCAATATTAAATTCCACGTCTTTTCGATGAAGATCAGCATAACTCTTTTTTCGATCTTGTGAGGTTTTTATACGTTGTCGGATCGTTTAAATCTTTTCCGTAGTCATACGTACCAACTCCAGTCCCAAAAACGTTTCTTCACCCACCTCATCCCAGCATACTGGCCTACCCCCAGAGCGTGAAATTGAATTTTGTATTGACCTTGAACCTAGTATAAAACCCTTAAATATTTTGTCACCCAGAACGAACATAACATACGCCAAAGTCGTTGGCTCAAGCTGTTGAAAGATTACGATTATACCATTTAATACTATCCTGGAAAAGCGAACGTGGTAGCTGATGCGTTGAGTAGAAGATCGTATGCGATTACAAGTGCGATGTTGTTAACACAATGACCCATTTTGTATGACTTACAAATGATGGAGATAGAGTTAAAGACTCTAGGGACCCACGTGATGATGTCAAATATACTAGTAGAACCGACTTTAATCGATAAAGTTAAAGTTGTGTCCTATAGACTCGTCTTACTGCCAAGAATGTCTCGTGTTCATAACGATTTTTACATATCTATGTTACGTTAATATGTGGAAGACCCAAATCACATTATTGAATTAGAACAAGATGAGATAACGAAAGATTTAACGTATGCAGAGGTACCTGTTAAAATTTTGGATAAGAAGGAACATATTATACGCTCAAATGTTATACCTCAAGTCAAATTTTTATAGAGAAACCATGATATTGAGGAAATGTCCTGGGAGTTAGAATCTAAAATGAAAAAAAGGTATCCTCACCTCTTCGACATACCAGGTACGCACATCAATTTCGAAGACGAAATTTCATAAGGAGGAGAGGTTGTAAGACCCCAATTTTTTATGAATAAAGATTTAAATTTCTCTAATTATTATTTTAAATAATAAGGTGTGATTTAATATAATGGTATAGTTATGGGTGATATGTATAAATTTTGCAAAGTAAGCAAGTTGTCATAAATATTCGTTTGGTCGAGGAATATTTTTTTGTTGGGGAATATTTATTTTGTCGGGAGTATTTGTACGACATCACAATCATTGGTGGACCTCACACATGGAATAAATGTCGGATATAGAAAGCAACAAAAATAACTTTTTTATAAAAAATATTGGCAAGGCTTTTACCGTTAACTGTTGAAATACCCGGTGATAAAAATACAATAATACACGTGGTTATACAGTAGCACATGATATTGTATAGTATCTCTGTTTATTGATGCTTACTTAAGAAGTCTCTCAATTCATTTAATAATTGTAATAATAGTTGTTGCATTGTATCTCATATTATTGATTCAATTATTGTCACAGTATCATCTGTACAATATTATATATTATTAAATCAATAATTGAGATGACACAATTATTCATATGACTATTTACATTATTGACAATGTCTAACAAGTTCTGTCGAGAAATGGGGTTAGGTTATTTAATTGCGCGCCAATAAGGAGAAGTCTTTATCGAAAAGGCCCCTCTTTCCTGAGAATGATCTGATTGTCAATATTGTGAGTTATAATATTAATGATGAATAATTGTTGAAAGATTAAAAATGTGTTTATTGAAGATACGTGATTTGTGATAAATATTTATTCAATTTTTGGTATAAATAAAGGGGTTTGTTGTGACGCCCCCAAAATAGGTATACATCACCCATCATGGGTCGCCAGATATATACACTAAAAAAATTCATTTATACAACTGTCGTGCAGAATACAATGGTACATATACTGTGAGTTTCAATACAAATATTGTAACGTATATAATACGACAATATTCATATTTAAATTATTACAATGCCATATAAAATACAGCAGCAAATATTTCAAGTCCTCAAGGAACACGAGAAGATTTTTGTTCTCCTCGTTCTAAAGGAGTGCATTTTGAAGCTTTCAAATTCAAGTTCACCTTCCCCTATTTGGTTCACCAAATATAACTATTAAATAATGAATAAAATATGTCACACACATTTTAAGTTCTTAGTACAATTATTATGCCCCACCATTTCATAATTTGATTAGGATTTCGATTAATTTGAAACACCACTTTATACTCATGTTCTCTCTGCTAGTCACAGCTACACTTTTATTTCCTGAAAGGGGTTGTGAAACAAAAGGGTGAGAACAAATAGCACAATAAATAATATCTTGACTTAAGATAATTAAATTATCAATAGCCTTCATCAATAAGAATTCAGATATTTAGAACATATGGTAGAAGATAAAAGTTTTCAACCATAATAGCAGCGGAATCAACAATCCATTAGAAGAGTCAAGTAGAACATAATGTCTACTATCTCCTCTAAATTAAAAGTCCATCGTTAATATTTCATTCCTGTAATACTCATCAACATTTCTTTGTTATACCCAGGACAAAGATAACTCTCATCACCTGTCTTCACCTGAACCACCACAGATTATAATTAAATTCACAGTTCATATTTATAATCAGGTAAATCAACAGTCCATCTTTGCAATACGAGCCTAAGACATACAACTATAAAACCAATAACGCTGGACTAAGCTCAATAGTATCACAACCACGAATTATCCATGCACTACAGGCCAAGGATATTCGTGTTTTCACTAATGGTTATGATTACACTGAATAATCCCTGGTCATAATCATACCAATCAACTGTCCATCCTTGCACGTAAGCTAAAGAGAATTTTGTTTATCATCAATTTTATTTCTGAGAATCAGCTTAATAGTATCACAACCATGAATTATCTATGCACTACGGGCCAAGGATATTCGTGTTTTCACCAATGATCATGATTATAACAAATAATCCCTGGCCATAATTCTTCCAATCAACAGTCCATCTTTGCACGTAAGCCAAAGAGGACTTTAATTACAATATAAGCATGACAATGATGATAATGATATGTGACGTCCCCAAAATAGGTATACAACACCCATTCCGAGTCACCAAATATATGATACAGAAACACCTACAACTTTATTAATACAATTATCGTGCAAAATAAGACAACACATAAACTGTGAGTTTAAAAACAAATATTGTCTTCTAGACAATATCAACACTCAAATAAGTCCTCATTACAATTATTGATACACTATTTTACAAAATAGTGAGAACTACTAAAACTAATTTCTAGAACATTCATTCCATACCCCGACTAGTACTCGTTATATTCTCGCCTCCTGAGAAAAAAATAGAATAAAAAGGAAAAGAGTGAGCTCAACTAGCCTAGTAAAGAATATTATGACTAAGATAATATATAACAAATTATGGTTAGTCCTCAACAGGAATAAATCTGATAGAATACAATAGACAACAAGTTTTAAATCAATATTTGCAGCGAAAATAACAATTCATTAGAAGAGTTACGTAGAGAATGAAATCTACTATCTTTTATGATTTAAAAAAAATTCATCATCAATATTTTATCCCTGTAACATCAATCAATATATATCATAAATAAAATATTCATCTTTGCACTACAGGCCAAAGATATTCATCAGTTGGTCATGTTCATCTCAACACTTGTACATCTTTGCACTACGGGCCAAAGATATTTAACAAAAAATCATTAATCTTTGCACTACAGGCCAAAGATATTTAGTAATATCATCATTTAGGAGTGAGGATGATGAAAAATATTTTAAAGAAAATGAATCAAGTGAAACAAAATAACAAATATTAAGGATTCGTACTTTAAACAATTTAAGTTCAAAAATACTTTGTAAATAATCATAGTAAAGTAAAATTCAAGAATGATCAAAATGTGGATACAATCAAAGCTAGTATCCGTAATAGATATTTTGAAAATTAAATTTTTTTATGAATAGTGTCGTATTCGTGAATAGCGCAGTATACGTGAATAGTGCCGCATACGTGAATAGTAACCCCGACACTAAAAGACAAGAATTTCACAAGAAAAAACTTACCAATATTCCGGCATAATGATATTAGAAGAAATAATATCATTTTAAAAAAAATAGCATCCCTTACCTCGAAAAGACAGTACTTCTGCCTGGAATACTGGATATAGTGCTGAAGAGAACTTGCACCAAATAACAACACTCAAAGTATCAAAATACTCACAAGAATACGCTCGATAATATAGAGTGAAAAGATTTCAGTTTCTGGTGTGATTTTTAATTCTAATCTAAGCACCCTATTTATAGGAAATTGCTTAGAACACCAAAATAGAAAATTTAATAAAATATTAATATAATTATATAAATTTCCTATGCACACCAAGAAAATTGAATTCAACATGTTTACCACTCATGTGGGGCCCACCCAAGTGTAAAAAATGTTTTTCTTTTAAAAAGAATTTAAAACTTTAAAAAAACAATTATTCCGGAACTTCGAAACTTCAATAATTCTTAATAAATAGCTCTTTAATTCTCTACAACTTTGCAGAAGAAAGTTTTTCCAAATTCTAAACAGAAATTGACCGAAAACCACATATGGACGATTTTGCAGGCTATAATAAAATTTAAGTCAAGAAATGGGGTCCACCAACATGTTTAACATGTTTTTAACATTTATTGTAACAAAAATACTCTTCCTCCTCATTTATTCATATATCACACATTCATTGTAAAAATGTCTCCATTATTATATTATTATAATATAATAATATATTATATGAATTATTTTATCAGAAAAGATAAAATATCAATTTTTCAACAATTGTCACTTTAAAATTTTCTCCATCTATATCCACATAAAATGAATATTTTTCTTATCATATAAATCAATAATTAATTATTCATAAATAATATTACAGAATCACAGTACTGACAACTAGGCCGTTCCCAGGAAAGAGGGGGCTTTCCAATAAGGATTTCTCCTTACTAATGCGTAATTAGGTGATCAAACCTCTTCTTAGACAGAACTTTCTAGACATTGCCAATAATGTTATCTAATAATATTATTCAAATAATATGAATTATTGCTCCGATAATGAAAAATACTGTGTAATGACAATTATTGAAACAACAATAATATAAAATATCAATGCAGCAATTATTGAATCAGTAAAATAAAATATTGCACAGTAATTATTGTAACAATTATTGAGTAGTGCCTTCTTACGTAAGAATCAATAATTGGTACAATACCCTGTGCTACTGTGTTTTAACCATCGAGTATTTCAACAGTATTAACGGTAACAACTACGCCGTTATTTATAAACAACTTATACTTGTCGTTTTCTTCATCCAATCGCTTTCTGTTATAATGGGGCCCGTACAAGGATGCGCCATCGTACGAATATTCCCCGACAGCAAGAATATTCCACGACCAAACGAATATTCCCCGACAACAATGAATATTTTACAACCATTTGCTTATTTAAAATATTTGCGCATTTTACCCATAACTAACCACATTAATCAAATCAACCCTTACTATTTCAAAATAATAAATAGAAGAAATTCAATTTCATTTATAATAAGTTGGGGTCTTACAACCTCCTCTCCTTATGAAATTTCGTCCTCGAAATTGACGTATGTACCTGGTGTTTTGAAAATGTGAGGATACCTCGCTTTCATTTCTATTTTCAATTCCCAGGTCATTTCCTCAATAGCATGGTTCCTCCACAAAACTTTGACTTGTGATATGACCTTTGTACGTATGACATGCTCCTTTATATCCAAAATCTTGACAGGTACCTCCTCATACGTTAAGTCTTCGGCTATCTCATCCGGTTCTAACTCAATAACATAGTTCGGGTCTTTCACATATTAACGAAGCACAAATATGTGAAAAACATTATGAACACGAGACATGCTTGGAAGTAACGTGAGTCTATAGGCCACATTTCCTACTCGATCAAGAATCTAAAATGGACTAATAAATCATGGATTGAGCTTTTCTCTTTCCCCAAATCTTGTAACTCCCTTTCATGGAGCAACATGCAACAATACATGATCCCCAATACTAAATTCCACGTCCTTTCAATGAAGATCCACATAACTCTTTTGTCGATCTTGTGCCGTTTGTATACGTTGTCGAATCATTTAGATCTTTTTCGTAGTCATACGTACCAACTCGAGTCCCAATAATGTTGCTTCACCCACCTCATCCCAACATATTGGAGAGCGACACTTTCGTCCATATAATGCTTCAAATGAAGTCACACCTATACTTGCCTGATAACTGTTGTTATAGGAGAATTCCACCAATGGTAAATACTTATCCCAAATATCTTTTAAGTCTAGGACACAGAGTCTTAATAGATCTTCAAGAGTTTAAATAGTCCTCTCTAATTGCCCGTCCGTTTGAGGATTGTATGCCGAACTGAATCGTAAATCCATCTCCATAGCTTTTTGCAAGCTAACCCAAAATCGTGAAGTGAATCTTGGGTCACGATCCGAAACTATGGATAATGGCATGCAATGCAATCTCACAATCTCATTTACATAAATATGAGCAAGACATTCAAGTGAATAAGTCTCTCGTATTGTCAAGAAATGAGCAGACTTGGTTAATCTATCAATAATAACCCAAATAACATTTATGCCTTGAGAAACCGTGGGAAGACCCGTAACGAAATCCATGGTAATGTGTTCCCACTTCTATTTCAGAATCTCAAGTGGTTGCAATGGACCCTTAGGCACTTGATGCCCCGCCTTCACACGTTGACAAGTTAAACACCTTGAGATATACTTTGCAATCTCTATCTTCATATTGCTCCACCAAAATATATGTTGAAGATCAAGATACATTTTGGTACTTCCAGGATGGATTTCAAATGGTGTATTGTGTGCCTCCATCATGATCTTGTATTTCAAATTAGAGTCGTTAGGAACACAAAGTCTGGAGTGGACTCGAAGTATTTCTTCTTCATCGATTCTTGCTTCTGGAATAGCACCTTCTTGTACTTTCTTCTTCATATGAATTAGCTCCATGTCTGTTATTAGAGTTTATGCCCTAGAGGCCAATTATTTGATATAATTGCTTAACATTTTGATATTATATTTAATTGAATAAATATATGATTTTATTATGGTTTTATTTACTGCGTTATATAAATGTTAACATAATAAAATTCCTTAGAATAGTGATACAAATTATATAGTTTCAAGTATGTGACTTGAACATGAGATTATATAATTATAATTAGTATCATTGTTCTTAAATGTCCCTAGTAGAGTATTATTGTTGATGGGACAACAATGTTGCATTGAGACTAGTATGTGGATTGACTGATGACCAAATCTCATTGGTCATAAATATATGAGATATTATGTCAATGCATAGGTACATGTTAGATAACGATGTACTGGACGGAACCACCATGAAAATTCTATATGGAGCATTATGCGAAGTGTCATTAGTAATTCTCATAGTGACAATGATGTAATGGTCCTCCGACCTGAAATCACTATATTACTACATGGGAATTTATGTACTTTGATATCATCAAATGTCACCTTTAATAGGGTGGACTATAAAGGTGATTGTTGGGTACATTATGAATCGTGTGAGGAATATGAGTGATATAGATGGAATTTAACCTTTCTATATATATTACGGGTGATATCCATAGGTCCCTTGATTGAGTAGGACTATGAAATGCATGGCCATGCTCAAATAGTGATTTGTTTCATATAGTCTACTCATTGATTAAGTAAACTCAGATTAAATTATGAAGAGTATGACACATTCCATGACTCGAGTTTAATTTAGGATATTAAGGTTAAAAGGATTATATTACATTGAAACATTGGTCACGAAAAAGGTTGCATCGAATCATCGATCTTATTATTACTTGGGTAGCAGTGATGCATTACTAGATGTCGTTCACTATTTATAATTTTATAATATGATTTTATAATTATTGCCAACGTAATAATAACCTATAGGGTCACACACATAGAATGTAATTAAAAGGGAATTAATTTAAATTGTAAATATTTAAATATATCAATATGATTGATAGTATTTAAATTTTGAATTTAAATTAATAGGATAATTTATATATAGGTATATTAATTAAGTAAGACTTAATTAAGATATATATAAATTCAGATTTTATTAAATTATGTTTTGAATAATTCCTTTTAATCGCTATATATATGATGTGTAACAGCCATTTTAGGTATTATTCATAAACTGAAAACCCTAGCCTCTCTTAGAGAGAGACTAGAGAGAAACAAGTTCTGAAAATCCTCATCCTTGGTGGCTAGTACCGCGGTTCCTTCTTCTGGTGATCGTAGGATGATTCTCGAAGAGTTCATGTGGATACCGTAGAGGCGCGATTTATTTGGATTGCGTTGGAGATTCGAGCACATCAATTTCAGTATCACAATCGGTAAAATTTCTAACCACTGAGTTAATTGATTTTCGCATGGATCCTGTTTAGGGTTTCAGAATTTCCTTAAATTGTTCTTTTTCCGCTGCATTTTTCAGCCGAAATCCCTACATCTGTCGCTTGATAAACTTTAACTTTTTCGATTAAAGTTAGTTCTATGCGTATACTTGACATCATCGCATGGGTCCCCGAAGTCCTGAATTCTATCTTCATCTTTTGTAAATCATACAAAATGGGCCTTTGTGCTGACAACATCGCACTCGTTCCCGTATATGATCTTCTACTCAATGCGTCAGCTACCACGTTCGCTTTTCCAGGATGGTATTGAATGGTGTGGTTGTAATCTTTCAACAGCTCGAGCCAACGTCGTTGCCGCATGTTGAGTTCCTTTTGGGTGAAAAAATATTTGAGGCTTTTATGGTCTGAATATATCTCCACTTTCTCCCCATATAGATAGTGCCTCCAGATCTTTAGCGCGAAAATGACTGCTGCCAACTCTAGATCATGAGTAGGATAATTTCTCTCATATTCTTTAAGTTGTTGCGAGGAATAGGCTATGACTTTCCCATGTTGCATGAGAACACACCCTAACCCTTTTCCCGAAGCATCGCTGTAGATAACAAATCCATCCAAACCAGATGGTATTGTCAGAACAGGTGCCAAAATGAGTCTCCTCTTGAGCTCTTGAAAACTCTTTTTGCATTCCTTGCTCCATACGAATTTTGTATCCTTCCGAGTTAACTGAGTTAACGGAGTAGCGATTCAAGAAAATCCTTCCACGAATCTCTGATAATAACCAGCTAAACCCAGAAAGCTACGTACTTCGGTCACCAACTTCGGTTGCTCCCAACTTTGTATTGCTTCAATCTTCGTCGGGTCAACAGATACTCCATGTTTTGACACCACGTGCCCAAGGAATGCTACTTCTTCAAGCTAGAACTCACATTTCTTTAACTTGGCGTAAAACTTATTTTCACGCAACCTTTGGAGTACCAGCTTCAAATGGTGCTTATGATCTTCACGACTTTTGGAATATATGAGGATGTCATCAATAAAGACAAAAACGAACTGATCCAAATATTCCTTGAATACTCGGTTGATCATATCCATGAAATATGCAGGAGCATTAGTCAATCCAAAAGACATGAATAAGAATTCATAATGACTGTACCGAGTTCTAAAGGCAGTCTTTGGAATATCCTCAGTTCTAATCTTCAGCTGATGATATCCAGAACAAAGATGGATCTTTAAAAAGAATTGTGCTCCTTGTAACTGGTCAAATAGGTCATCAATGCGAGGTAACAGATACCTATTCTTGATAGTGACATGGTTCAATTCTCGATAGTCAATACAAAGTCGTATACTCCCGTCTTTTTTCTTTACAAATAAAACATGAGCACCCCAAGGATATGTACTAGGACGAATGAAACCGATGTCCAATAACTCCTGTAATTGGACCTTTAACTCCCGAAGTTCAATAGGAGCCATCCGATATTGGATTTTAGAAATGGGCGTTGTACCAAGTTCAAGATCAATAAAGAATTCAACTTCACGTTCTAGGGGTAGACCGGGAAGTTCTTCTGGAAATACGTCAGGAAATTTACTAACAACAGGAATATTATTCAAATCTGACGTGTCTTTATTCAAATCCATAACATGGGCTAAGAAAGCTTGACATCCATTTTTTAATAAACGAATAACTTTATGCCTTGATATGATAGTGATTGATTTTAGTGGTTTAGTTTCTTGAATTTGTACAACAGGTTGGTTAGGAATATGAAAACTAATAACCTTACGAAAATAATCAATTTTGGCATGATGAGTAGTTAACCAATCAATCCCTAAAATCACATCAGAAGCAAGTATCTTTATAGAGATAAGATCAACAGGTAATGTGATGGTACCAACTTGGATCAAACAAGATTTATAAATAGTAGATGTGATGAAAGTTTCTCCTAATGGAGTCTCCATAGATAAGTCAAAGTCTTAATTTCTCCGGAGTTAAGTTTAAACGTTGAGCACAAGCAGGAGAGATAAATGAATGGGTAGCACCGGTATCTAGTAATGTATAAACTTCGCAAGAATTTATGATTAGCTTACCCGTGATCACCTCGTTTGGGTTCCTTGTATTTTGACTAGTCACAATAAACGCTCTTCCAGGAACCGTTGACTTTGACTTTTTTGGGACAACCTTTTGAGTCACCATCCCCACTAGACTTGGTTTTACTACAGTACAATCTTGAGCGATATGTCCTTCCTTTCCACAATTATAACATATCTTGAACTGTTGTGGGCAGTTTAGGCTGATACGTCCCTCTTTCCTGTATTTATAGCATACGACCGGTGGTCGTTCTCCTCTCTTAGAACCAGTTGTTGTTGGTGCTGACGTCTTCGTATTGTCATTGTTGAATCTCCTTTTTTTAAAATCTCCCCCGACTCGCTTCTTCTATTTTTATGGCCATGATTACCACCAAAGTGGTTGCCACTCTTGTCCGTATTTTTCTTTCACCGCTGGTTATCGTTGTTCCGATGACTGCTGTCACCGGTATGACCCTGGTTGTGGTCCCTCGGTTGAACGTACTCGTTATCTCGCTCTAATAATTGAGCCCTTTTGACAACATCTGAATATAGAGAAAACTTATGAGAAATGAGATATTGACGTATGTCGGGTTTCAAACCTCTCAGAAACATCCGCGTCATACGTTCCTCATTCTCCACCAAATGAGGTGCAAACCTGGATAACTCTGCGAACTTCGCCTCGTACTGGGACACCATCATGTTGCTCTGCTCCAGTCTAATAAACTCTACCTCCTTCATATGACGAATACTTTTAAGAAAGTACTTGTCATTGAACAGTTTCTGAAATATTTCCCAAGACATGCTGAGTGCGGCTGGATGGGTACACTTCACAGATTCCCACCAGTAATCTGCCTCATTACGGAACATAAAGCTGACAAATGGAACCTTCTGTTCCTCCGTGCATCCCAAGACATCTAATATCTTGGTAATTTGCTTGACCCACGTCTCCGCCTTAATCGGATCTGGCTTTCCCCAAGAATTCTGGTGGTCCCAACTCTTTGAACTGCTTGGCTATAACAAACCGTGCGCTGCTATCATTTCCACCTGTATTTTGTACACAAGTCTCCTTCGTCTGATTTTGCATGAACTGTAAAAAACATCTAAACATTCCATCATTCATTGTTTGCTCTATAGTGTTGTTTACAGGAGTAATATTGTCGGCTTGTTGCACGTTTTCCTCATTGGTGGGAAAAGGTGTCTCCACGGTCTCATTTACTCCACTGTTAACATTCTCAGTTGCCATTCTCAAATACTGCCATAAAATAAGGGTTAATTGAAGAAATTAACATATCACATAATATCCCTATATTCTAACCAACTAACAAATAGGCTTAGGTAGGACACACTAGCGAAGGATTTATTCGTCTCTCCCCTCTTAGTTCTATTCCCTGATCTCCGCCAGAGATCATATCCCTAAGATCTGATACCAACTGTGACGCCCCCAAAATAGGTATACAACACCCATTCTGAGTCGCCAAATACATGATACAAAAATAACTACAACTTTATTAATACAATTGTCGTGTAAAATACGATAACACATAAACTGTGAGTTTAAAAACAAATATTGTCTTCTAGACAATATCAACACTCAAATAAGTTCTCATTACAATTATTGATACACTATTTTATAAAATAGTGAGAACTACTAAAACTACTTTCTAGAACCTTCATTCCATACCCTGACTAGTACTCGTTACATTCTCGCCTCCTGAGAAGAAAAATAGAACAAAAAGGAAAAGAGTGAGCTCAACTAACCTAGTAAAGAATATTATGACTAAGATAATATATAACAAATTATGGTTAGACCTCAACAGGGAAAAATCTGATAGAATACAATAGACAACAAGTTTTAAATCAATATTCGCAAATAACAATTTATTAGAAGAGTTACGTAGAGAATGAAATCTACTATCTTCTATGATTTCAAAAAAATCCATCATCAATATTTTATCCCTGTAACATCAATCGATATACATCATAAATCAAATATTCATCTTTGCACTACAAACCAAAGATATTCATCAGTTGGTCATGTTCATCTCAACATATGTACATCTTTGCACTACGGGCCAAAGATATTTAATAGAAAATCATTAATCTTTGCACTACAGGCCAAATATATTCAGTAATATCATCATTTAGGACTGAGGATGATGAAAAATATTTTAAAGAAAATGAATCAAGTGAAACAAAAGAACAAATATTAAGGATTCGTACTTTAAACAATCCAAGTTCACAAATACTTCGTAAATAATCATAGTGAAGTAAAATTCAAGAATGATCAAAACATGGATACAATCAAAGCTAGTATCCATAAAAGATATTTTGAAAATTTAATTTTTTTGTGAATAGTGTCGTTTTCATGAATAGTGCCGTATACGTGAATAGTGCCGTATACATGAATAGTGTCGTATACGTGAATAGTAACCCCGACACTAAAAGACAAGAATTTCACAAGAAAAATCTTACCAATATTCTGGCATAATGATATTAGAAGAAATAATATCATTTTAAAAAATAACATCCCTTACCTCGAAAAGGCAGTACTTCTGACTAGAATACTGGATATAGTATTGAAGAGAACTTGCACCATATAACAACACTCAAAGTATCGAAATACTCACATGAATACGCTCGATAATATAGAGAGAAAAGATTTCAGTTTCTGGTGTGATTTTCAACTATAACCTAAATACCCTATTTATAGGAAATTGCTTAGAACACCAAAGCATAAAATTTAATAAAATATTAATATAATTATATAAATTTCCTACGCACACCAAGAAAACTGAATTCAACATGTTTAACACTCATGTGGGGCCCACCCAAGTGTAAAAAATGTTTTTCTTTTAAAAAGAATTTAAAACTTTTAAAAAAATAATTATTCCGGAACTTCAAAACTTCAATAATTCTTAATAAATAGCTCTTTTATCAGACAAATTCAAATCTTATGTTCATTCCATAGGAAATTTAATTCTCTACAACTTTGCAGAAGAAATTTTTTCCAAATTTCAAACAGAAATTGACCGAAATCCACATACGGGCGATTTTACTGGCTATAATCAAATTTCAGTCAACAAATTGGGTCCACCGACATGTTTAATATGTTTTTAACATTTATTATAACAAAAATACTCTCCCTCCTCATTTATTCATATATCACACATTCATTGTAAAAATATCACCATTATTAAATTATTATAATATATTAAATGAATTATTTTATCTGAAAAGATAAAATATCAATTTTTTAACAATTGTCACTTTAAAATTTTCTCCATCTATATCCACATAAAATGAATACTTTCCTTGTCATATAAATCAATAATTAATTATTCATAAATAATATTACAGAATCACAATACTAATATTTAAGCCGTTCCCAGGAAAGAGAGGGCTTTCCAATAAGGATTTCTCCTTACTGACGCGCAATTAGGTGACCAAACCTCTCCTTAGATGTAACTTTCTAGATTTTTCCAATAATGTTATCTATTAATATTATTCAAATAATATGAATTATTGCTTCGATAATAGAAAATACTGTGTAATGACAATTATTGAAACAACAATAATATAAAATATCAATGCAGCAATTATTGAATCAATAAAATAAAATATTGAACAGTAATTACTGTAACAATTATTGAGTAGTGCCTTCTTACGTAAGAATCAATAATTGGTGCAATACTGTGTGCTACTGTATTTTAACCACCGAGTATTTCAACAGTATTAACGGTAACAACTACACCGTTATTTATAAACAACTTACACTTATCGTTTTCTTCATCCAATCGCTTTCTGTTATGGGGCCCACACAAGGCTGCGCTGTCGTACGAATATTCCCGACAGCAAGAATATTCCACGACCAAACGAATATTCCCCGACAACAATGAATATTTTACAACCACTTACTTATTTAAAATATTTGTATATTTTACCCATAACTAATCACATTAATCAAATCAACCCTTACTATTTCAAAATAATAAATAGAAGAAATTCAATTTCATTTATAATAAGTTGGGGTCTTATATGATATATATAATGAATGAACATAAATAATCAGAACAATAAGATAAAATAGATCTTAGTGATTTTCAACTTAACTATCCAGAGTCCAAATTGCTAACATAATATTAGATGAAGCACAAACTATTAAGGATATTCTAATCCTTTCAAGAATTTTCACCACTTAATGATAAAATGAATAAACGAATAATAGTATCTTACCATAATATGGAGTATGAAAGAAAATGATATTCCTTTTACCATAAAAATGATATTCTCTTACCACAATAATGATATTCCTTTCCTCAACATATGATTTGATTCTGCTTTTTGTGAAATTGATCAACTTAAACAATGCTTGCATTCCTTATCTACACTTGGAGTAACATTACACTCAATAGAAATACTCACAATATTGTATTAAAAGAATTTTATATTTTTGGTGTAGTGATGGTGTGTCCTTAGTTGCTCAACCGGGCAACCTATTTATACTAAAAATTTAATAAACAACTAGCACACCCTCTTTGACAAAATAACCAAATAAGGTATATAATAATGGTAGTAGAATTTATGGTCCCACCGAGAAAATTAAATCACATTGTACACGTTTTGACAAAATTTATTCAATAATAGAGTTGTGGTCCATACTACTTAAGAGAAAGTAGAGTGTCGGCAAGTCCTGCCAAACTTACTTTTGTAAAAAGAAAATAATTGAACAAATATCTGCATATCATACTTATCTTTAATCAACACCCTTTTATTCATTAATTATTTACAAATTTTCAATCTTTCAACAATTATTAACAAAGACTCACAATCTTGCCAACTGGTTTAAGTATATCAAATATTACGAGTTACTGTGCAATAACTACTGTGACAATTATTAAATAAAAGACTAAGTGACTTCTTACGTAATTAAGAATCAATAATACGAATCACTGTGCAATAACTACTGTGACAATTACTGAATGAAATATGTAATGACTTCTCATGTAAGAATCAAATCAATACCTTACTAATTCTATTAAAAGTCGGGGTCAATACCAAACTATATATAGCTCAAATAACATATAAACCAACTAATAATTCATTATTCCTTCAAGTTAACTTTATTTATCGTATAAAATCATTATTCATATTCCAAAACTTTAGAAGTGAATAATTAAACTTGAAAAAATCTAAAACCTCATATATGACAATCCACTATTATGGTATTATCACCATCTTTGCTTAAACAAAAATATTATTTTGTTTTTATCAAAACTCATTCATTACTTGTACGTTTACATCCCGACACCTCATGAACTTACTAACACTTCTAAAATATTTAAAATAGTATTCTGAACTTTCTAAACAATTTTCACATTTTTCAGATTATCCAATAATTTTCGATAATTATTTCTATTTATAAAAACTATCATTTAATATCTTCAAAATATAAATACTAACTCCACATAATTTTACATGTTTAAAACATCATCAATATTAATCTTATATTATTATAATAATTTTCAGCAGAATTTATAATTTTCCACCATTCATAGAATTTCCTATGAATTTCCTCTATTTTTAAACTAACTATAAATAGCTTAAAAAATATAATAAATATTTATGTTATTCAATAATTTTTCAAAACTTCCCAGAAATTATAAAATAATATTATACCATTTTTCACCAAGTTTTATAATTTTTCATCATTCATATAATTTTCTATGAATTTCATCTATTTTTAAACTAACTATAAATAGCTTAAAAATACAATAATTACTTCTGCTTTTCATTAATTCATCAAAAATTTACAGAACTTCTAAGATGACATTATAAGCATTCTGTAAAAATATTTCAACCCAAATAATTTTTTTGATAATTTAATTATAAATTCCAATAATCAGAACTTCAATAATTCATAATAATTATACCTTTTATCAGAAAAATATGGATCTTATGTCCTTTCCATGTAAAATGTAATTCTATACAACTTTGTAGAAGAAAGTTTTTCCGAATTTTGACTCTAATATAGAGAAGCAGGTTCACCAAAAATTATGCTACCAAAATTATGAATCAGCCATCTCACGAAATTCATAACAAATTATACATTAATATTTAACGGTTCAAAATGTGTGGACATGTACTCAACTTATATATGTATAACATATCCAAAAATTACCACGATCCAACGGTCGGATTAAAAATTATAACTCACGCAATATAGCTTAAGAACACTGATTTTTCAGACTATAAGTCATTTGGACCAATTTCACTCAAATTGTCACCACAAAAAATTCACAAAGAATTTTTAAGTGATTCAAATATTTGCGTTTAGCTTACTTCCAGAGCTTTCTTTTGATATATGACTCATCTCCTAACTCACTATACACAAAGAGTTATGGATTTTAAAAAATCAAGTAGTAAACTAATTTTTCTGAAAATTTCCCTGATTTTGTTCTTCTTTAATTTCTTGATTTCTTTACTTTGATTCATATTTTGTAAGTTTAATCTATCATATACAAACATAAATACACCAACATCATAAAACTTAACTTCTATCATGAAAAACAAAGGATTAATCAAGGTTTTATTCATTACCTTTAAATAGTTTCTTCCTTCATTCTTCTTCTTCCTCTCTTTCTCTATCTCCTCTTTTCTGGAAATTGGGCTATGAGAGGGAGAGAAAAATGAGAGTAAAGTGCTGAACATTTGGCTTACTTAGCCAAATTCAATGGCCAACATCCTTGCCCCACCAATAAAAGAATTGACCAATGGAGAAAAGTTGGGTGCATGATTTAAGAAGAAGTTGGAATGATTTGGAAAATAAACTCAACATATCACTCCTCATTTATTAGCTCTAGCCGCCTCCCACATGTTAGCCACCTCCCCCATGACCCACAATTTTAATATCTCCTCTTTTAATTACTCAATTATTCGATTAAACGTTCGTTTGACCATTTATCAACTTAATATTTTATAATTTTAGAATAATAATCATAAATTAAATTAGAATTTTATTTCATAAAATCTGGGGTCTTACATTTGTCATGAAGTATTTGTTGCAAGCTTGGCTTATTACATGGACCCTCACTTATTCATTTTTTAAAATCGCCGGTAGAAATTTGTCTCAATTTTGTTTTATTATTATAATAGTAAAAAAACAGAAAACTTTTTATATAAAACAGAATACTTTTTATACTTTTTATTTGTTTTAATAGATTATAAATAGAATATATTATATTTAATATAAAGTTTTTTTTATTAGAATATTTTATTGCACAATGATGAATAGTAAAAATTAGAAATCCACCGAATTTAGCCCGTGCAATTAGTCCGTGATTTTCTTTACTGTTCACCCGTGAAAATTTTAAATAGTGCCCTGCCATTATCCTATAAATAGGATGCTTAGTTAAGAAATGAAAATCGCACTAGAATCAGAGAATTCTTCTTCTATAATATTGTACGTATTTCTTTCTAGTATACGGATACTTTGAGTGTAGCAAATAGTGCAAGTTTTCTTCAAGAATATCACCACTTTACTCTCCTACTAATCTAAGGGATATTATTTTTCATATTCGTAAGGGGTATTATTTCTTTCGTATTCGTAAATGATGTTATTTTCTTCATACTCATAAGGGTTATCATTCTATTCTTTATTAATTTGCGGGAGTAACCTGTCTACACGGATTACCGTATGCATGGTGAATAGCCATTCGTTGTAAGACCCCAACTTATTATAAATAAAAATAAATTTCTCTATTTATTATTTTAAAATAGTAAGGGTTAATTTGATTAATGTGGTTAGTTATGGGTAAAATATGCAAATATTTCAAATAAGGAAGTTGTTATAAAATATTCATTGTTGTCGGGGAATATTCATTTGGTCGTGGAATATTCTTACTGTCAGGAAATATTCGTACGACGGCGCAGCCTTGTGTGGGCCCCATAATGGAAAGCGACTGGATGAAAAAAATGACAAGCTTGCGTTCTTATAAATAACGACGTAATGGTTACCGTTAATATTGTTAGAATACCAGGTGGTTAAAACACAGTAATACGCGGTGTTGCACATTAGCACACGGTATTGCACCAATTATTGATTCTTATGTAAGAAGACACTACTCAATAATTGTTATAGTAAGTACTGTTCAATATTTTATTTTATTTTTTCAATAATTGCTACGTTGATATTTTATATTATTGTTATTTTAATAATAATCACTACACATTATTTTCCATTATCAGATTAATAATTAATATTATTTGAATAATATTATTAGATAGCATTATTGGCAATGTTTAGAAAGTTCTGTCTAAGGAGAGGTTTGGTCACCTAATTGCGCGCCAGTAAGGAGAAATCCTTATTGGAAAGCCCCCTCTTTCCTGGGAACGGCCTAGTTGTCAGTACTGTGATTCTGTAATATTATTTATGAATAATTAATTATTGATTTATATGATAAGAAAAATATTCATTTTATGTGGATATAGATGGAGAAAATTTTAAAGTGACAATTGTTGAAAAATTGATATTTTATCTTTTCTGATAAAATAATTCATATAATATATTATTATATTATAATAATATAATAATAGTGATATTTTTACAATGAATGTGTGATATATGAATAAATGAGGAGAAATAGTATTTTTGTTATAAAAAATATTTAACACATGTTTTGTGTGTTGATGGACCCCATTTTTGACTGAAATTTGATTATAGACTGCAAAATCGTCCGTATGTGGATTTCGGCCATTTTCTGTTTGGAATTTGGAAAACGTTTCTTATGCAAAGTTGTAGAGAATTAAATTTCCTATGGAATGGACATAAGATTTGAATTTTTCTGATAAAAGGCTAATTATTATGAATTATTGAAGTTCTGAAATATTGGGTCTGAATCGATTTTGTTACAAATATTGTTTAAAACATGTTTTTCATTTTTGCGGGCCCCACTTGTGTGGTAAATGTGTTGAAATCAGATTTCTAATGGTGCATAAGCTTTTTTTAATAAATATTATTATTTTATTAAATTTTCTGCTTTAGTGTTCTAAGCATTTTCCTATAAATAGGGTGCTTAGGTTAGAATTGAAAATCCCACAAGAAACTGAAGTTTTATCTCTCTATAATATCGAGCGTATTTTTGTGAATATTTTGATACTTTGAGTGTTGCTATACGGTGCAAGTTCCTTCAGCGTTATATCTGATATTCCAGCCAGAAGTACTATTCTTTTGAGGTAAGGGATGTTATTATTTTTTTAAATGATATTATTTCTTTCAATATCATTATGCCGGAATATTGGTAAGATTTTTCTTGTGAAATTCTTATCTTTTCATGTCGGGGTTACTATTCATGAGTTACTATTCACGAGTTACTAATCATGAGTTACTATTCATGAGTTACTATTCACGAGTTACTATTCACGAGTACTATTCACGAAGCGTGATAATTTTTCTTGTGAAATTTTTACCTTTTAGTGTCGAAGTTACTATTCACGTATACGACACTATTCATGAATACGACACTATTCACAAAAAAAATTAAATTTTCTTTTGTGTCCAAGATTGTCTGTTACGGTTCCTATCTTTGATTGGATCTATGTTTTAATCTTCATTTTTGAATTCTGCTTCACAATAGTTTATTATGGAGTATTTTTGAACTTGGATTGTCTAAAATACGAATCCTTAATATTTGTTCTTTTTTCTCATTGGATTAGTTTTCTTTAAAATATTTTTCATCATCCTCAGTCCTAAATGATGATATTACTGAATATCTTTGGCCTGTAGTGCAAAGATGAATGATTTCTTGAGGAATATCTTTGACCTGTATTGCAAAGATGAACATGTGTTGAGATGAACATGACCGACTGATTAATATCTTTGGCCTGTAATACAAAGATGACTATTTGATTCAAGATGTATATTGATTGATGTTACAGGGATAAAATATCAATGATGGACTTTTAAATTCATAGATGATAGTAGATTTCATTCTCTACTTAATTCTTCTAATGAATTGTTGTTTCCGCTGTAGTTGTTGATCTAAAACTTGTTGTCTATTGTATTCTATCAGATTTTTCCCTGTTGAAGACTAAGGATAATTTGTTGTACATTATCTTAGTCATAATATTCTTTACTAGGCTAGTTGAGCTCACCCTTTTCCTTTTTGTTCCATTTTTCTTCCTAAGAGGCGAGAATATAGCGGTAACTAGTCGGGGTGTGGAGTGATAGTTCAAGATAGTTATTTTAGTAGTACTCACTATTATATAAAATAGTGTATCAATAATTATAATGAGGACTTTATTTGGGTGTGGATATTGTCTAAAAGATAATATTTGTATTTAAACTCACATCATAAGTGTTGTCGTATTTTGCACGACAATTGTAATAATGAAGTTGTAGTTATTTCTGTACCATGTATTTCGCGACTCAGAATAAGTTGGGTGGATTGGACCTATTTTGGGGGCGTCACAGTTGGTATCACAGAGATCGGAGAATAGAACTAGGAGGGGAGAGATGAGTAAATCCTTCGCTAGTGTGTCCTACCTAAGCTTATTTGTTGGTTGGTCAATATTGGGATATTATGTGATATGTTAATTTCTTTAATTAACCCTTGTTTTATGGCAGTATTTGAGAATGACAACTGAGAATGTTAACAATGGAGTAAATGAGACCGTGGAGACTCCTTTACTCACCAATGAGGAGAACGTGCAACAGGCCGACAATGTTCTTCCTGCAAACAACACCACTGATCAGACGATGAATGATGGGATGTTTAGAAGCTTTTTGCAGTTCATGTAAAATCAGACTAAGGAGACTCGTGTACAAAATATAGGTAGAAATGATAGCAATGCACGGTTTGTCACAGCTAAGCAGTTCAAAGAGTTGGGACCACCAGAATTCTGGGGAAAGCCGGATACGATTAAGGCGGAGACGTGGGTCAATAAAATTACCAAGATATTCGATATCTTGGGATGCACGGAGGAACAAAAGGTTCCATTCGCCACGTTTATGTTCCGTAATGAGGCAGATTACTGGTGTGAATCTGTGAAGCGTACCCATCCAGCCGCACTCAACATGTCTTGGGAAACATTTCAGAAACTGTTCAATGACAAGTACTTTCTTGAAAGTATTCGTCATATGAAGGAGGTAGAGTTTATTAGACTGGAGCAGAACAACATGACGGTGTCCCAGTACGAGGTGAAGTTCGCGGAGTTATCCAGGTTTGCACCTCATTTGGTGGAGAATGAAGAACGTATGTCGCGGATGTTTCTGAGAGGTTTGAAGACTAAGGATAATTTGAAGTATATTATCTTAGTCATAATATTTTTTACTGGGCTAGTTGAGCTCACCCTTTTCCTTTTTGTTCCATTTTTCTTCTCAGGAGGCGAGAATATAGCGGGAACTAGTCAGGGTGTGGAGTGATGGTTCAAGATAGTTGTTTTAGTAGTCCTCACTATTATGTAAAATAGTGCATCAATAATTGTAATGAGGACTTATTTGGGTAAGGATATTGTCTAAAAGACAATATTTGTATTTAAACTCACAGCATAAGTGTTGTCGTATTTTACACGAAAAATATAATAATGAAGTTGTAGTTGTTTCTGTACCATGTATTTGGCGACTTAAAATAGGTTGGGTGGATTGGACCTATTTTGGGAGCGTCACATTCGTATTCATTCTTTATTAAATTGTGGAAATGATCTGTCTACGTGGATTACCGCACGACCGGTGAAAATCTATTTGCAGTTTCGTGTATTCTTTCATACTTGTATGGGATATCATTTTTTTGTACTCGTAAGGGATATTATTTTCGTTCAATATTCGTAAGAAATATTACTTTCTTCCATAATCTATAATATGCAAGTGATATTATTTTGTTTCATATTCCTAAATCTATACTTATTTGGATAAGTATTGCTTTTATAATCCCTGAAATAAGTAGAATATCCTTGAATTTTACGCTTCATCTAGTATCGTTTCATTCGAATATTTGTCTGAATTTTCTTATTAAATTTCAATATTTTCATTCGGGGTACTATTCATGGTGTATTATTCACTCAGGTACTATTCATTCGGGTACTATTCATGGGGTACTATTCACGACAAAATTGGTTTCTTTTCTATCCAAATTATTTTTGATACATGAATATCATTCTTGAATTTTACTCCATAATTAGTTATTCTGTTTACAATTTGGACATTCTTAAACTCTGTATAAATTGAATTATAACTCTTTAATATTTATCATTGATCTCACTTGATTGATTTCTTATACCGTTGTAATCATCCTCATACTTATATTGTGGTGAAAGTCATCTTTGGCCCGTAGTGCATAGATGGACTGTTGATTGGTATGATTATGACCAGGAATTATGTAATGGTATAGTCATGACCTATAATGTTAAAAACAAACGATGTGGTGAAACTCCTCTTTGGCCCGTAGTGCATAGATAGACAGTTGTTTGGCATGATCATGACCATTGGTGATACATACGAATATCCTTGGCTTGTAGTGCGTGGATAATTCGTTGATCTGAAATGATTATTGATTTGTGTTATAGAGATAAAATATTGATGATGGATTTTTTTAAATTATAGAAGATAGTATACATCATGCTCTACTTGACTCGTCTAATGGATTGTTATTTTCGTAGCAGTTGTTGATCTAAAATTTGTTGTCTATTGTATTCTATCAGATTTTGCTTTGTTGAGGACTAAAGATAATTTATTCTGCATTATCTTAGTCATAATATTCTTTACTGGGCTAGTTGAGCTCACCCTTTTCTTTCATTGTTCTCTTCAGGAAATGAGAATATAGTTGGGACTAGTCAGGGAATGGAGTGATGGTCCAAGATAGTTGCTATAGTAGTCCTCACTATTCTATAAAATAGTGTGATAATAATTATAATGAGGACTTTATTTGAGTTTGGATATTATCTACGAGATAATATTTGTATTAAAACTCACAGCATATGTTTTTTCGTATTTTTCACGATAGTTAATAGTTATATAAATGAAGTTGTATTTTAATTTCTAAACTATGTATTTGGCGACTCAGAATGAGTTGTATAGACCTATTTTGGGGGCGTCACAAAGTGTGTCAAGCAGATGGCGTCTATCGTCGCCTTAGCGACAGAGTCCAAAATACTACAATACGAGATAAAAAATAATTTGTTATTTATTCATGCAATCATATAAATATATTTATTTGTGTTCGATATATTTTATTTGACACTTACTGCGCCGAGTCGACATCTTCACGGACAATGTGTGGAACTACCGACGAATGTTCAAATAAATTGAGTTTAGTCCCTCATGAAAGTAGTATGCACACAAACAAATCATGTTGATGATAAAGAATATAATTTGTAACAATCTTATTCGTTTATTAATAAAAAGTATTTATTTACTAAAGGCTTTTATTTATCTATATGATGCTATTTTAATAATATGTGATAAACCCATAGTTTTCAGAAATGCTTTTAGAGTCATGATGAGATCATACAAATGAGATCTAAATTCTTAGATAGATTAAAAATTAAAATGTTCCCAATCGATGGATTATTAAAAAGGGGATTAGTGAATCCGGATAGATTGGTACATACGTTGCTTGCTCATTGGATGAGGATGATTGATCTCATGATCATTTTTGTGGAGACACTAAATCAAGTATATAGGTGCTTATTAGAGAATGAGTTCATTGATTGTGGCTCGCTAAGGAACACCTAATGGAGTTTTACTTACCTGTCAATAGGAATTCATGTAGTGATAGTAGTACAAGTGATCCTTGGACTTGAGATCATCATAGTATCTTGTGTATGATGAGTTATACTTTGACTTATTCCTTAAGACCCTTAGGGTATATCAAAGGGTATGCTTGGGTATAATAAGTTGTACATGGAGATAATGTATGATCAATAAAGAATGTGACACCCCCAAAACAGGTATACATCACCCATCTTGAGTCGCCAAATACATGGTACAAAAATACAAAATATAACTTACTATTACAACTGTCGTGTAAAATACGACATAACATAATCTGAGAGTTTAAACAAGAATATTGCCTTCAAGAAGATATCCACTCTCAATGGAGTCATCATTACATTTATTGTCACACTATTTAACAGAATAGTGAAGACTACTAATGCTATCATCTAGACCGTCACTCTGTTCACCGACTCGTCCCAGCTATATTCTCATTTCCTGAAGAGAACAGTGAAAGAAAGGGTGAGCTCAACAAGCCCAATAAGAAATATTATGACTAAGATAATGCAGAATAAATTATCATTAGTCTTCAACAATGTTAAACTGATAAAATACAATAGACATCATGTTTAACTCCAGCGGAACAAGCAATCCATTAGAAAAGTCAAGTAGAGAATAAAATATACTATCTTCTATGATTTAAAATGTTTTCATCAATTTTTATCGCTGAGACTCAGCTTAATAAATAAACCACATCATCGAATCATCCATGCACTACGGGCCAAGGATATTCATTAAATCATCAATGGTCATGACTATACGGAATAATCTCTGGTCATAATCAAACCAAGTCCATCTCTGCACGTAAGCCAAAGATAAACAACAATAAAACCAATAATCAACAATTCATCTTTGTACGTAAGCCAAAGATATATAATTCAATAAACAACAGTCCATCTTCGCACGTAAGCCAAAGATAACTTTCATCATCCTATAAGCATGAGGATGATGACAATGATATAAGAATTAATCAAACTAAAACAAGGATAAATATAAAAGACTTTAATTTTATCCAAATATTATCCATCACTTAAATGACTCATAATCTAATATTGTTAATATTATAACAATATTTTAATCACCTCTTAAACTTATAAACAATTTATTTCAATTGTTTACACTTTATCAAATAATATATTTAATTATTCAAAAATGTCATACTCATAAGATTTCATCACCAATGATCAAATCCCTTATCAACAATCTACATATACCTTATATAGGATTTCCAAGCCATAAAATCCTATTTTCTAACTTTGTTACTTCACATAACATATTTAACTCATATGTTCCTAACTAAACTATTTTCATGAAAAATACCAAATCAGTCTCAAAAATATTTTTTTTCTGGGATTTAGCATAATATAGTTCCATAAAGAACATATATTTTTCTCGGAATTTTTAAAATTAATTTACTATTTTTTAAAAATCAATTTCCAATTAATTCTTTAAGAATTTAGCTACCTCAAGTTTATCTCCAAAAATTCCCAAATCTTGGCAAAATCTTACACATGTTAACGTGAGGTTCCAGTTTAAATTTCATGGTCATCTGAGTTATAGAACTCCGATTATAGCATTTTTCGTCGGAAAACCCTAAATATTGAAATGGTCATAACTTGCTCATTTTAAGTCAAAATGAGCTCATTTTTAGACAGGAGGTACCTTATACCATATAATTTCATGTCCCAAAAGGCCAGAATTTTTCTCACAAATTAAGTGGCCAAAACAACCCCTTAAAGTTTCTGGGCAGTAGCATTTTCCTCTTTTGCAGCTTTGGACTCTTTTGCTAAAGACAGTCCACACAAAAATCTACAACACCTTTTCCAGTGATTCTACTTGGAGATGCTACAAAACTCATAGATCTAACTCTAGAACTTGACCACACTCAAAAATTCAAAATATAATAGGAGATATACTCAATTGAATTACATGTTCCATTTTCACCAAAATCTGATTTTTAACCATTTGTGATTTCTAAGAAACTTTCATGTTTTCACATAATAACCAACATAACTCATCATAAAACTTACTAATACTTCATATACCCATGATTTTCATCAGTCCAATGCTTTTATTATGACTCTCATTATAATCAACGTAACCAGATTATTTCCACAATTTAATAAGGAATGAATACGAAGGATCATTCACCATGCATGTGGTAATCCACTTATACATGTTATTCTAACAGAATAATAAAGAATGGAATAACAGAAGGATTCACCATGCATGCGATAGAGACCGCACAGACAGGTTATTCCCAATAGAATAATAAAGACGAAACCAGGTCCGATGTAAAACACACAGACATGATATTCCAACAAAATAATAAAGAATGGAATAACAATAAAAATCACCATGCATGCGGTACGTCGCATAGACAGGTTATTTCAACAGAATAATAAATAACGGAACCAAGTTAGGCAAAATTTGCACCGACAAGATGTCCCAACAGAATAATAAAGAATGGAATAACAACAGAAATCACCATGCATGCGGTACTTCGCATAGACAGGTTATTCTAACAAAATAATAAATGATGGAACCAGGTTCGGCGTAAAATGCACAGACAGGATATTTCGACAGAATAATAATGAACGGAATAATAGAAAAATTTCACCATATATGCGGTACTTTGCATAAACAGGTTATTTCAACATAATAATAAAGAATGGAATAACAGAAGTTTTCTTCATGAATATGAAAGAAATAATACCCCTTACAGGTACAACAAATAATATCCCTTACCTCAAAAGAAGACTGGATACTGAAATAGTGAGGGAGCAAACTTCTCTTCTTCTTTCTTTCTATAGATTTTTCTCTATAATAATGGCTCTAAAGCTTTAGTGAATTGGTGAGAAATGAAGGAAGAATGAGCTTCTATTTATAGGAAAATATAGTTTCAATAATTACACGTTTTGGGGCTCAAAAAATTACAGTACAATACCTCCAACTTTTCTTTTATTTTTACTTTAGTCTTGCAAGTATTATTAATCTTGCACTAAGTCCCCTAATAGTAAATCAAGTGAATCAATAGTAAAATCATGTGACTCAATTGTTCTAAACATGTAAAAAAAAAATTAATTACAATATAGTACCTCCATCTATACCTCCATTTTTAACTTAGTCATGCAAGTATCATCAATCTTGCACCAACTCCCCTAATAGTATAAGAATGTGATTCAATAATATACACATGTGTACAAATAGTTATATGAGCATGTGAATTATTAGCAATTAATTGTTCATTTACCCGATTAATTATCGGTTTATCAATATAACCCCCAGACATCAATTATCATCAGAATAGATGTCAATTTCAACTAACACCAATAATCTCAACACAATGGAACTATCAAATTCATCTTTAATCAACACGAACTTATTTATCATTAATATTATAACTCACAATATTTAACAATCAGGTCGTTCTAAGGAAAGAGGGGCTTTCCAATAAGGATTTTTCCTTATTGGCGCGCAATTAGGTGACCAAACCTCTCCTTGACAGAACTTTTAGACATTGTAAATATTGCAATTTAATAATATGAACAACTTTGTCGTCTCAATTATTGATTTAATAATATATCATATAATGCAGATGATACTGTGACAATAACTGAATCAATAATATGAGAGATATGATGCATCAATTACTATAGCAATAATTGAGTATAACTGAGTGACTTATCACGTAAGCATCAATAACCAATACCGTGTGCTATTATGCAACCACGTGTATTACTGTACTTTTACTACCGAGTAGTTCAACAGTTTTAACGTTAAAACTTCTGTCGTTAATTTCATAAAAATATAATTCTGTCATTTTCTAAATACGACAATACTTTCGTTGTGGGTTCACCAATGATTGTGTCATCTTATGGATATTCCCGACAAAAAGAATAATCCCTGACCCAACGAATATTTTATAACAACTTGCATACTTTGCAAAATTTGTAAATATCACCCACAACTTATAACATTATATCAAATCCACACCATAATATTAAAAAAATATTTCGAGAAATTTAAATCTTTATTCATAAAATCTGGGGTCTCACAATCTCTCCTCCTTATGAAATTTTGCCCTAGAAATTTACGTACGTACCTGGTATGTCGAACAAATGAGGATACCTTGACTTTATTTCAGATTCTAACTCTTGAGGTATAACCTTTGAGTGTTGAATACGATCCTTCTTATCCAATATTTTAACACGTATCTCCTCATACGTTAAATTATCCGCTATCTCATCCGGTTCTAAATCAATAATGTGGTTTGGGTCATCCACATATTTACGTAACATCGGTACGTGATAAATGTTATAAACACGCGACATACTTGATGGTAAAACGAGTCTATAAGCTATAGTTCTTACTCGATCAAGGATTTCAAATGGGCCAATTAAATCGAGGGTTGAGATTTCCTCTCTTCGTCGATTCTTGCTTCTAGAATAACGCCCTCTTGAACCTTCTTCTTCACATTCATCAGCTCTAAGTATGTAGCTTGAGAGGCTTTAACTTTATCGATTAAAGTCAATTCTACTCGTATATTCGTTATCTTCACGTGGGTCCCTAGAGTCTTTAACTCTATCTTCATCATTTGTAAGTTATACGAAATGGGTCTTTGTGTTAACAACTTTTCACTCATAAACACATACGATCTTCTACTCAACACGTCAGCTACCACGTTCGTTTTCCCATGGTGGTATTGAATGATATGATCATAATCTTCAACAGCTCGAGCCAACAACTTTGGCGCACGTTACGTTTGTTTTGGGTGAAGAAAAATATTTGAGGATTTTAGAAATGGGTTTTGTATCGGGGTCAATATAAAATTTGATTTCACGCTCTAAGTAGGCTAAGAAGTCTTCAAGAATACGTCAGGAAATTTATTAACGATAAAAATATCATTCAAAACTATGACTCTCATCCAAGACTTGGATAACACATGTAATGAAGGTTTCTCCTAACAGAGCTTCAACCGATAAGTCAAAGTATAATTTCTCTGGAGTCAAATTTAAACGTTGAGCGCAAGCAAGAGAGATAAAAGAATGGGTAGAACTGGTATCTAATAAGGTATAAACTTCGCAAGAATTTATAATTAACTAACCCGTGCTAACTTTGTTTGGGTTACTTGCTTTTTGAGAAGTCTCAAAAAACGCTCTTCTTTAAATTACCGACTTTGTTTTGTCCGTATCCGCCTTTGGTGCCATCGTCCCAGCTGGACTTGACTTTACTATACAACAAAATCGAGCTAAATGACCTTCTCTTCTTGAAATTTCCACTTCTATTATCTTGGCTATGATTACCACCGAAGTGGTTACCATTCTTGGCATGATAATTTCCCCTACAATGATTATCATTGCTCCGATGGCCGTTGCCACCGGTATGATTATTATTGTGTTGTTGGTAATTACCTTATGGTTGTTCTGACTCATTATCGTGCTCCAATAACTGAGCCCTATTCACAACACTTGAATATAAACAAAGTTTATAAGAAATGAGGTATTAATGTATATCGGGTTTCAAACCTCTTAGAAACATTCGCGTCATTCGCTCCTCATTATAGACCAAATAGGATGCAAACCGGGATAACTCTGCAAACTTAACCTCGTACTACGATACAGTCATATTATTTTGCTCCATTGCTTATCTCAACATTTTTAGATGCCATTTTCAAACACTATCACAAAACAAGGGTTAATTAACATAACACATATTATCCCTATACCTTGACTGACCAATTAAATACCAAATAAACTTAGGTAGGTCATACTAGCGAAGGAATTCTCCGTCTCTCCCCTCCTAGTTCTTGTCTCACATCTCAGTCAGGGATCATATCCCTAAGCTTTGATACCAACTATGACGCCCCCAAAACAGGTATACATCACCCATCTTAAGTCGCTAAATACATGGTACAAAAATTCAAAATACAACCTAATATTACAAATGTCGTGTAACATATGACAAAACATAAGCTGGGAGTTTAAACAAGAATATTGCCTTCTAGACAATATCTACTCTCAATGGAGTCCTCATTACATTTATTGTCACATTATTTAACAGAATAGTGAGGACTACTAATGTTATCATCTGGACCGTCACTCCGTTCCCCAACTCGTCCCAGCTATATTCTCATTTCCTGAAGAGAACAGTGAAAGAAAGGGTGAGCTCAACTAGCCCAGTAAGAAATATTATGACTAAGATAATGCAGAATGAATTATCATTAGTCTTCAACAATGTTAAACTGATAAAATATAATAGACATCAAGTTTAACTGCAGTGGAACAAGAAATCCATTAGAAAAGTCAAGTAGAGAATAAAATCTACTATCTTCTATGATTTAAAATATTTTCATCAATTTTTATCGCTGAGACACAGCTTAATAAATAATCCACATCATCGAATCATTCATGCACTACGGGCCAAGGATATTCATTAAATCATCAATGGTCATGACTATACCGAATAATCTCTGGTCATAATCATACCAAGTCCATCTCAGCACGTAAGCTAAAGATATACAATAATAAAACCAATAATCAACAATTCATCTTTACACGTAAGCCAAAGATATACAATTCAATAAACAACAGTCCATCTTCGCACGTAAGTCAAAGATAACTTTCATCACCCTATAAGTATGAGGATGATGACAATGATATAAGCATTAATCAAACTAAAACAAGGATAAATATTAAAGACTTTAATTTTATCCAAATATTATCCATCACTTAAATAACTCATAATCTAATATTGTTAATATTATAATAATATTTTAATCACCTCTTAAACTTATAAACAATTTATTTCAATTTTTTACACTTTATCAAATAATGCATTTAATTATTCAAAAATGTCATACTCATAAGATTTCATCACCAATGATCAAATCCCTTATCAACAATCTACATATACCTTATATAGGATTTCCAAGCTATAAAATCCTATTTTCCAACTTTGTTACTTCACATAACATATTTAACTCATATGTTCGTAACTAAACCATTTTTATGAAAAATACCAAATCAGTCCCAAAAATATTTCTTTTCTGAGATTTAGCATAATATAGTCCCATAAAGAACATATATTTTTCTCAAAATTTTTAAAATTCATTTACTATTTTTCAAAAATCAATTTATAATTAATTCCTTAAGAATTTAGCTACCTCAAGTTTAACTCCAAAAATTCTCAAATCTTGGCAGAATCTTACACATGTTAACTTAAGCTTTTAGTTTAAATTTCATGGTCATCTGAGTTATAGAACTCCGGTTATAGCATTTTTCATCGGAAAAATCTAAATATTGAAATGGTCATAACTTGCTCATTTTAAGTCGGAATGAGCTCATTTTTGGACAGGAGGTACCTTATACCATATACTTTCACGTCGCAAAAAGGCCAGAATTTTTCTCACAAATTAAGTGGCTGAAACAGCCCTTCTAAAAATTTGGATAATAGCATTTCGGTAATTTCCAGCTTTTGACTTCTTTGCTAAAATCAATCCACACGAAAATCTACAACACCTTTTCCAGTGATTCCACTTGGAGATGCTACAAAACTCATAGATATAACTCTAGAACTTGACCACACTCAAAAATTCAAAATATAATAGGAGATATGGTCAATTGAATTTCATGTTCCATTTTCTCCAAAATCTGATTTTCAACCCTTTGTGATTTTTAAGAAACTTTCATGTTTTCACAAAATAACCAACATAACTCATCATAACACTTACTAATACTTCATATACCCATGATTTTCATCAGTCCAATTCTTTTATTATGACTCTCATCATAATCAATGTAACTAGATCATTTCCATAATTTAATAAGGAATGAATATAAAGGATCATTCACCATACATGTGGTAATCCATATAGACAAGTTATTCTAACAGAATAATAAGGAATGGAATAATAGAAGGATTCACCATGCATGCGATAGAGACCACACAGACAGGTTATTCCCAATAAAATAATAAATAATGGAACTAGGTCCGGCGTAAAAGCACATACAGGATACTCCGATAGAATAATAAATGCAGAATAATAAATAATGGAACCAGGTCCGGCGTAAAACGCACAGACAGGATATTCCGACAGAATAATAAAGAATGGAATAACAACTGAATTTCACCATGTATGCGGTACTTCGCATAAACAGGTTATTCCAACATAATAATAAGGAATGGAATAATAGAAGAATTTCACCATGTATGCAGTACTTCGCATAGACAGGTTATTCCAACATAATAATAAGGAATGGAATAATAGAAGAATTTCACCATGTATGCAGTACTTCGCATAGACAGGTTATTCCAACATAATAATAAGGAATGGAATAATAAAAGAATTTCACCATGTATGTAGTACTTCGCATAGATAGGTTATTCCAACATAATAATAAGGAATGGAATAATAGAAGAATTTCACCAAGTATAGGGTAGTCCACGTATACAGGTTTTTCTAACAGAATAATAAAGAATGGAATAACAGAAGTTCTCTTCATGAATATGAAAAAAATAATACCCCTTACCTTAGAAGAAACTGGATATTGGAATAGAAAGTTAGCAGACTTCTCTTATTTATCTCTATAATTTCTCTCTCAAGAGATTCAGTGAATTCGTATGAAATAATGAAGAAATGAGCTTTTATTTATAGGAGAATGGACTGAATAGTAACTGATTCATGAACGGTCCAGATTGATTTACTTTTAAACGGACGGTCCATATTGATTTACTTATTAAAACTTTAAACCAACGGTTCATATTGATTCACTATTAAACTTTAAACCAACGATCCATATTGATTTACTAATATAATTTCAGCCAACCGTCTGAAAAATTAGCACATCTCATGGAATAATATTATATCCAAAAATGATTTGGACCGAAAAGAAATATATTTTGTTCGGGTGAATAGTATCCCGTGAATAATAGCTCGTGAATAGTAACTCGTGAACAGTAACTCGTAAATAGTAACTCGTGAATAGTAACTCATGAATAGTAACTTGTGAATAGTAACTCGTGAATAGTACTCCAACTTGAAAAGTGCCTTGAATACCCCATTGAACAATATAACCTCCATACATCAATTATTATCGAAATAAATGTCGATTTCTACGAACACAAATAATCTCACTACAATAGAACTATCAAATTCATCTTTAATCAACACGAACTTATTCATCATTAATATTATAACTCACAATATTTAACAACCAGGTTGCTCCCAGGAAAGAGGGGGCTTTCCAATAAGTATTTCTCCCTATTGGCGCGTAATTAGGTGACCAAACCTATCCTTGACAGAACTTACGAACACAAATAATCTCACTACAATAGAACTATCAAATTCATCTTTAATCAACACGAACTTATTCATCATTAATATTATAACTCACAATATTTAACAACCAGGTTGCTCCCAGGAAAGAGGGGGCTTTCCAATAAGTATTTCTCCCTATTGGCGCGTAATTAGGTGACCAAACCTATCCTTGACAGAACTTCTAGACATAGTAAATATTGCAATTTAATAATATGAACAACTTTGTTGTCTCAATTATTGATTTAATAATATAACATATTATGCAGATAATACTGTGACAATAATCGAATCAATAATATGATAGATATGATACAACAATTACTGTAGCAATAATTGACTATAACTGAGTGACTTATCACGTAAGCATCAATAACCAATACTGTGTGCTACTATGGAACCACGCGTATTACTGTACTTTTACTACCAGGTAGTTCAACAATTTTAACGGTAAAACTTCCGCCGTTATTTTCATAAAAATAATTCTGTCGTTTTATTACTACGACAATACTTTCGTTGTGGGTTCACCAATGATTGTGTCGTCGTACGGATATTCCCCGACAAAAAGAATATTCCCCGATCAATCGAATATTATACAACAACTTGCATACTTTGCAAAATTTATAAATATTACCCACAACTATAACATTATATCAAATCCACACCATAATATTAAAAAAATATATTTTGAGAATTATAAATCTTTATTCATAAAATTTGGGGTCTCACAGATAGTATAAAATTGTTTCTTAGATAGTATTTGCCAAGTATTATAAGAATTATTTATATGAATCAATACTTGTATAAAAGAATAAATCAAATCAAACAATATTTATAAAGTGTAATATTTAAATCAGTTAAGCACAAACTAATATAACAAATATTATTGTTTAACTCAAATAATGTATAAGAATATTTTATCTATTATGTGAACTTTTATAGATAATGTCACTTAGTACTATAAGGAATCGTATGGTTTAAATTCCCCCCTTGGTAGAGGTATATCTATGTAGCCTTGCGGTGTCGAAGTATGATAAAATTTATAATTTTCATAATTGATATTTATATAAATATTTTTAATAGATCACTACGATTCTCAAATCCGGTTCGGATGACTACTCTTTTTGGAGCATTATCTCAGTGTTGTTTTGAGCTATCAAGTGTCGTATCTATTTTAGGATATTTATATAAATAATGTCGATAAAAAGTTACTGAAGACTATAAGGAATCGTACGATTCGAATTCCTCTCCGTAGAGGTACATCTCCGTAGCCTTGCGGCGCCCAAGTATCCTTCTATTTGATAAATAGATGAAATATAGATATATAAAATTGTGTAGAATAATATGTATTTGTCTATCTATAGATAAAATACAAGTAAGAAATAATTCAACAGAAATTAAACTTATCTCAATACTTGGACCAATTTTTCTCTTCAAAAACAATCAAAACTTTTGTAAGAATAGATATAAAGCTTAGAGAGAATGTAGGCAAGGAGAGTATGATTTTCTTTTCACAAAATTGGTAAAAACCAAATGAATGAAATACTCCCTATTTATATAATTTTTGAAGTTAGGGTAAAATTATAATTTTGAAAATTAATTTTTGAATGCACGGTTTTGATCAAACATTTTTGAATTGAACGGTCCAGATTAACCAAGTCCAGTGGGGATGGTGACTCAAAAGGCTGTCCCAGAAAAGTCAAAGTCAACGGTTCTTGGAAGAGCGTTTTTCGTGACTGGTTAAAATACGAGGAACCCAAACGAGGTGATCACGGGTAAGCTAATCATAAATTCTTACGAAGTTTATACCTTACTAGATACCGGTTCTACCCATTCATTTATTTCTCCTTCTTGTGCTCAACGTTTAAACTTAATTATGGAGAAATTAGACGTTGACCTATCCGTGGAGACTCCGTTAGGAGAAACTTTCGTTACATCCATTTTTTATAAATTTTGCTTGATTCAAATTAGTACACTCACCTGTTGATCTTATCTCTTTAAAGATACTTGCTTTTGATGTGATTTTAGGGATTAATTGGTTAACTACTCATCATGCCAAACTTGATTGCTTTCTTAAGGTTGTTAGTTTTCATATTCCTAAGCAACATGTTATTCGAATTCAAGCAACCAAACCATTGAAGTCAAACTCTTTCATATCAAGCCATAAAGTCATTCGTTTATTAAAAAACGGATGTCAAGTTTTCTTATCCCATGTTATGGATTTAAATAAAAATACGTCATATTTAAATAATATTTTTGTTGTTAGTGAATTTCCTAAAGAATCTCCTTGCCTACTCCCAGTGCGTTATTTTGAATTTTGTATCGACTATGAACCCGGTACAAAACCCATTTCTAAAATCTCATATCGAATGGCTCCTATTGAACTTCAGGAGTTAAAAACCCAACTATATAAGTTAGTACCTGAGCCTCTATCTCGTGACTTCCTTTGTGGAATACACTGAAACCAGACTCTTTGTAGGGGACGCCATATTCTTGCGGTAGTAAACTGATAGGTGCCATTGTGACGTGCTATCCAAGATTGGGATATGAGTTACAGTTGAGAACAACCTAAGTCAGTAATCGAAATACGTAGCTTTTTAGGCTTAGCTGGTTACTACCGGAGATTCGTGGAAGGATTTCTCGAATCGCTACTCCATTAACTCAGCTGAGTTGTAGAGATACAAAATTCAAATGGAGCAAGGAATGTGGAAGAGCTTCGAAGAACTCAAGAAGAGACTCATTTCGGCACATGTTCTGACCATACCATCCTGGAAAAGAAAACGTGGTAGCTGACGTGTTGAGTAGAAGATCGTATATGAGTACGAGTGCGATATTGTCAAAACCCATTTCGTATAACTTATAAATGATAGAGATAGAGTTAAAGACTCTAGGGACCCACTTGATGATATACGAGTAGAATTGACTTTAATCGATAAAGTTAAAATCATTCAAGCTACACACTGGAGCTGATGAATATGAAGAAGGAGGTGCAAGAAGTTGTTATTCCAAAAGCGAGAATCGACGATGTGAGGAAAGCTCAAACCTTCGATTTATTAATCCATTTGAAATCTTCGATCGAATAGGAACTGTGGCCTATAGACTCATTTTACCGCCAAGTATATCACGTGTTCATAACGTTTTTCACGTATCGATGTTACGTAAATATGTGGATGACCCAAACCACATTATTGAGTTAGAACCAGATGAGATAAACGAAGATTTAACGTACGAGGAAGTACCGGTCAAGATCTAAAGGAGCATGTCCTACGCACAAAGGTTATACCACAAGTCAAGGTTTTATGGAGGAACCATGCTATTGAAGAAATGACCTGGGAGTTGGAATCAAAAATGAAAGTGAGGTATCCTCACCTTTTCGAAACACCAGGTACGTACGTCAATTTCGAGGACTAAATTTCATAAGGAAGGGAGGTTGTAAGACCCCAACTTATTATAAATGAAAATAAATTTCTCTATTTATTATTTTGAAATAGTAAGGGTTGATTTGATTAGTGTGGTTAGTTATGGGTAAAATGCGCAAATATTTCAAATAAGTAAGTGGTTATAAAATATTCATTGTTGTCGAGGAATATCCGTTTGGTCGTGGAATATTCTTACTGTCAGAGAATATTCGTACGACGGCGCAGCCTTGTGTGGGCCCTATAACGAAAAGCGACTGGATGGAGAAAATGATAAGCTTGAGTTTTTATAAATAACAGCGTAATGGTTACCGTTAATACTGTTAGAATACCCGGTGGTTAAAACACAGTAATACGCGGTGTTGCACAGTAGCACACGGTATTGCACCAATTATTGATTCTTACGTAAGAAGACACTACTCAATAATTGTTACAATAATTACTGTTCAATATTTTATTTTATTGATTCAATAATTGCTACGTTAATATTTTATATTATTGTTGTTTCAATAATTGTCACTACACAGTATTTTCCATTATCAGATTAATAATTCATATTATTTAAATAATATTATTAGATAACATTATTGGCAATGTCTAGAAAATTGTCTAACGAGAGGTTTGGTCACCTAATTGCTCGCCAATAAGGAGAAATCCTTATTGGAAAGCCCCTCTTTCCTGGGAACGGCCTGATTGTCAGTATTGTGATTCTGTAATATTATTTGTGAATAATTAATTATTGATTTATATGATAAGAAAAATATTCATTTTATCTGGATATAGATGGAGAAAATTTTTAATGTGATAATTGTTGAAAATTGATATTTTATCTTTTCTAATAAAATAATTCATTTAAATATATTATTATATTATAATAATATAATAATGGTGATATTTTTACAATGAATGTGTGATATATGAATAAATGAGGAGGAAGAGTATTTTTGTTACAAAAAATATTTAACACATGTTTTGTGTGTTGATGAACCCCATTTTTTACTGAAATTTGATTATAGCCTGCAAAATCGTCCGTATGTGGATTTCGGTCAGTTTCTGTTTGGAATTTGGAAAATCTTTCTTCCGCAAAGTTGTAGAGAATTAAATTTCCTATGGAGTGGACATAAGATTTGAATTTTTTTTTGATAAAAAGACTATTTATTATGAATTATTGAAGTTCTGAAATATTGGGTCTGAATTGATTTTGTTACAAAATTGTTTAAAACAAGTTTTTCATTTTTAGTGGTCCCCACTTGTGTGGTAAATGTGTTGAAATCAGATTTCTAATGGTGCGCATGATTTTTTAATAAATATTATTATTTTATTAAATTTTCTAATTTGGTGTTCTAAGCATTTTTCTATAAATAGGGTGCTTATGTTAGAATTAAAAATTACACCAGAAATTGAAGTTTTCTCTCTCTATAATATTGAGCGTATTTTTGTGAGTATTTTGATACTTTGAGTGTTGCTATACGGTGCATGTTTCTTCAGCGTTATATCTGATATTTAAGCCAGAAGTACTATTCTTTTGATGTAAGGGATGTTATTATTTTTTAAATGATATTATTTCTTTCAATATCATTATGTCGGAATATTAGTAAGATTTTTCTTGTGAAATTCTTATCTTTTCATGTCAGGGTTACTATTCATGAGTTACTATTTATGAGTTCCTATTCACGACTTATTATTCACGAGTTACTATTTATGAGTTACTATTCACGAGTACTATTCACAAAGCGTGATGATTTTTCTTGTGAAATTTTTACCTTTTTGTGTCGGAGTTACTATTCACGTATACGATACTATTCATGAATACGACACTATCACAGAAAAAATTAAATTTTCTTTTCTGTTTCCAAGATTGTTTGTTATGGTTCCTATCTTTGATTGGATCTATGTATTGATCTTGATTTTTGAATTATGTTCCATAATAGTTTATTATGGAGTATTTTTAAACTTGGATTGTCTAAAATACGAATCCTTAATATTTGTTCTTTTGTCTCACTGGATTCGTTTTCTTTAAAATATTTTTCATCATCCTCAGTCCTAAATGATGATATTGCTGAATATATTTGGCCTGTGGTGCAAAGTTGAATGATTTTTTGATGAATATCTTTGGCCCATAATGCAAAGATGAACAGGTGTTGAGATGAACATGACCGATTAATTAATATCTTTGGCCTGTAGTGCAAAGATGACTATTTGATTCAAGATGTATATTGATTGATGTTACAGGGATAAAATATCGATGATGAACTTTTAAATTTATAGATGATAGTAGATTTCATTCTCTACTTAACTCTTCTAATGAATTATTGTTTTCGCTTCAATTGTTGATCTAAAACTTGTTGTCTATTGTATTCTATTAGATTTTTCCCTATTGAAGACTAAGGATAATTTGTAGTATATTATCTTAGTCATAATATTTTTTACTGGGCTAGTTGAGCTCACCCTTTTCCTTTTTGTTCCATTTTTCTTCTCAGGAGGCGAGAATATAGCGGGAACTAGTCAGGGTGTGGAGTGATGGTTCAAGATAGTTGTTTTAGTAGTCCTCACTATTATGTAAAATAGTGCATCAATAATTGTAATGAGGACTTATTTGGGTAAGGATATTGTCTAAAAGACAATATTTGTATTTAAACTCACAGCATAAGTGTTGTCGTATTTTGCACGACAATTGTAATAATGAAGTTGTAGTTGTTTCTGTACCATGTATTTGGCGACTTAGAATAGGTTGGGTGGATTGGACATGTTTTGGGAGCATCACATTCGTATTCATTCTTTATTAAATTGTGGAAATGATCTGTCTACGTGGATTACCACACGACAGGTGAGAATCCATTTGCAGTTTCGTGTATTATTTCATACTTGTATGAGATATCATTTCTTTTGTACTCGTAAGGGATATTATTTTCGTTCAATATTCGTAAGGAATATTATTTTCTTCCATAATCTATAGTATTTAAGTGATATTATTTCGCTTCATATTCTTAATTCTACACTTATTTTGATAAGTATTGCTTTTATAATCCCTGAAATAAGTAGAATATCCTTGAATTTTACGCTTCATCTAGTATCGTTTTATTGGAATATTTGTCTGAACTTTCTTATTAAATTTCAATATTTTCATCCAGGGTACTATTTATGGGGTATTATTCACTCAGACACTATTCATTTGGGTACTATTCATGGGGTACTATTCACGACAAAATTGGTTTCTTTTCTATCCAAATTATTTTTGATACATGAATATCATTCTTGAATTTTACTCCACAATTAGTTATTCTGTTTACAATTTAGACATTCTTAAACTCTGGATAAATTGAATTATAAATCTTTAATATTTATCATTGATCTCACTTGATTGATTTCTTATACCGTTGTAATCATCCTCATACTTATATTGTGGTGAAAGTCATCTTTGGCCCGTAGTGCATAGATGGACTGTTGATTGGTATGATTATGACCAGGAATTATGTAATGGTATAGTCATGACCTATAATGTTAAAAACAAACGATGTGGTGAAACTCCTCTTTGGCCCGTAGTGCATAGATAGACAGTTGTTTGGCATGATCATGACCATTGGTGATACATACGAATATCCTTGGCTTGTAGTGCGTGGATAATTCGTTGATCTGAAATGATTATTGATTTGTGTTATAGAGATAAAATATTGATGATGGATTTTTTTAAATTATAGAAGATAGTATACATCATGCTCTACTTGACTCGTCTAATGGATTGTTATTTTCGTAGCAGTTGTTGATCTAAAATTTGTTGTCTATTGTATTCTATCAGATTTTGCTTTGTTGAGGACTAAAGATAATTTATTCTGCATTATCTTAGTCATAATATTCTTTACTGGGCTAGTTGAGCTCACCCTTTTCTTTCATTGTTCTCTTCAGGAAATGAGAATATAGTTGGGACTAGTCAGGGAATGGAGTGATGGTCCAAGATAGTTGCTATAGTAGTCCTCACTATTCTATAAAATAGTGTGATAATAATTATAATGAGGACTTTATTTGAGTTTGGATATTATCTACGAGATAATATTTGTATTAAAACTCACAGCATATGTTTTTTCGTATTTTTCACGATAGTTAATAGTTATATAAATGAAGTTGTATTTTAATTTCTAAACTATGTATTTGGCGACTCAGAATGAGTTGTATAGACCTATTTTGGGGGCGTCACAAAGTGTGTCAAGCAGATGGCGTCTATCGTCGCCTTAGCGACAGAGTCCAAAATACTACAATACGAGATAAAAAATAATTTGTTATTTATTCATGCAATCATATAAATATATTTATTTGTGTTCGATATATTTTATTTGACACTTACTGCGCCGAGTCGACATCTTCACGGACAATGTGTGGAACTACCGACGAATGTTCAAATAAATTGAGTTTAGTCCCTCATGAAAGTAGTATGCACACAAACAAATCATGTTGATGATAAAGAATATAATTTGTAACAATCTTATTCGTTTATTAATAAAAAGTATTTATTTACTAAAGGCTTTTATTTATCTATATGATGCTATTTTAATAATATGTGATAAACCCATAGTTTTCAGAAATGCTTTTAGAGTCATGATGAGATCATACAAATGAGATCTAAATTCTTAGATAGATTAAAAATTAAAATGTTCCCAATCGATGGATTATTAAAAAGGGGATTAGTGAATCCGGATAGATTGGTACATACGTTGCTTGCTCATTGGATGAGGATGATTGATCTCATGATCATTTTTGTGGAGACACTAAATCAAGTATATAGGTGCTTATTAGAGAATGAGTTCATTGATTGTGGCTCGCTAAGGAACATCTAATGGAGTTTTACTTACCTGTCAATAGGAATTCATGTAGTGATAGTAGTACAAGTGATCCTTGGACTTGAGATCATCATAGTATCTTGTGTATGATGAGTTATACTTTGACTTATTCCTTAAGACCCTTAGGGTATATCAAAGGGTATGCTTGGGTATAATAAGTTGTACATGGAGATAATGTATGATCAATAAAGAATGTGACCCCCCAAAACAGGTATACATCACCCATCTTGAGTCGCCAAATACATGGTACAAAAATACAAAATATAACTTACTATTACAACTGTCGTGTAAAATACGACAAAACATAATCTGAGAGTTTAAACAAGAATATTGTCTTCAAGAAGATATCCACTCTCAATGGAGTCATCATTACATTTATTGTCACACTATTTAACAGAATAGTGAAGACTACTAATGCTATCATCTAGACCGTCACTCTGTTCACCGACTCGTCCCAGCTATATTCTCATTTCCTGAAGAGAACAGTGAAAGAAAGGGTGAGCTCAACAAGCCCAATAAGAAATATTATGACTAAGATAATGCAGAATAAATTATCATTAGTCTTCAACAATGTTAAACTGATAAAATACAATAGACATCATGTTTAACTCCAGCGGAACAAGCAATCCATTAGAAAAGTCAAGTAAAGAATAAAATATACTATCTTCTATGATTTAAAATGTTTTCATCAATTTTTATCGCTGAGACTCAACTTAATAAATAAACCACATCATCGAATCATCCATGCACTACGGGCCAAGGATATTCATTAAATCATCAATGGTCATGACTATACGGAATAATCTCTGGTCATAATCAAACCAAGTCCATCTCTGCACGTAAGCCAAAGATAAACAACAATAAAACCAATAATCAACAATTCATCTTTGTGCGTAAGCCAAAGATATATAATTCAATAAACAACAGTCCATCTTCGCACGTAAGCCAAAGATAACTTTCATCATCCTATAAGCATGAGGATGATGACAATGATATAAGAATTAATCAAACTAAAACAAGGATAAATATAAAAGACTTTAATTTTATCCAAATATTATCCATCACTTAAATGACTCATAATCTAATATTGTTAATATTATAACAATATTTTAATCACCTCTTAAACTTATAAACAATTTATTTCAATTGTTTACACTTTATCAAATAATATATTTAATTATTCAAAAATGTCATACTCATAAGATTTCATCACCAATGATCAAATCCCTTATCAACAATCTACATATACCTTATATAGGATTTCCAAGCCATAAAATCCTATTTTCTAACTTTGTTACTTCACATAACATATTTAACTCATATGTTCCTAACTAAACTATTTTCATGAAAAATACCAAATCAGTCTCAAAAATATTTTTTTTCTGGGATTTAGCATAATATAGTTCCATAAAGAACATATATTTTTCTCGGAATTTTTAAAATTAATTTACTATTTTTTAAAAATCAATTTCCAATTAATTCTTTAAGAATTTAGCTACCTCAAGTTTATCTCCAAAAATTCCCAAATCTTGGCAAAATCTTACACATGTTAACGTGAGGTTCCAGTTTAAATTTCATGGTCATCTGAGTTATAGAACTCCGATTATAGCATTTTTCGTCGGAAAACCCTAAATATTGAAATGGTCATAACTTGCTCATTTTAAGTCAAAATGAGCTCATTTTTAGACAGGAGGTACCTTATACCATATAATTTCATGTCCCAAAAGGCCAGAATTTTTCTCACAAATTAAGTGGCCAAAACAACCCCTTAAAGTTTCTGGGCAGTAGCATTTTCCTCTTTTGCAGCTTTGGACTCTTTTGCTAAAGACAGTCCACACAAAAATCTACAACACCTTTTCCAGTGATTCTACTTGGAGATGCTACAAAACTCATAGATCTAACTCTAGAACTTGACCACACTCAAAAATTCAAAATATAATAGGAGATATACTCAATTGAATTACATGTTCCATTTTCACCAAAATCTGATTTTTAACCATTTGTGATTTCTAAGAAACTTTCATGTTTTCACATAATAACCAACATAACTCATCATAAAACTTACTAATACTTCATATACCCATGATTTTCATCAGTCCAATGCTTTTATTATGACTCTCATTATAATCAACGTAACCAGATTATTTTCACAATTTAATAAGGAATGAATACGAAGGATCATTCACCATGCATGTGGTAATCCACTTATACATGTTATTCTAACAGAATAATAAAGAATGGAATAACAGAAGGATTCACCATGCATGCGATAGAGACCGCACAGACAGGTTATTCCCAACAGAATAATAAAGACGAAACCAGGTCCGATGTAAAACACACAGACATGATATTCCAACAAAATAATAAAGAATGGAATAACAATAAAAATCACCATGCATGCGGTACGTCGCATAGACAGGTTATTTCAACAGAATAATAAATAACGGAACCAAGTTAGGCAAAATTTGCACCGACAAGATGTCCCAACAGAATAATAAAGAATGGAATAACAACAGAAATCACCATGCATGCGGTACTTCGCATAGACAGGTTATTCTAACAAAATAATAAATGATGGAACCAGGTTCGGCGTAAAATGCACAGACAGGATATTTCGACAGAATAATAATGAACGGAATAATAGAAGAATTTCACCATATATGCGGTACTTTGCATAAACAGGTTATTTCAACATAATAATAAAGAATGGAATAACAGAAGTTTTCTTCATGAATATGAAAGAAATAATACCCCTTACAGGTACAACAAATAATATCCCTTACCTCAAAAGAAGACTGGATACTGAAATAGTGAGGGAGCAAACTTCTCTTCTTCTTTCTTTCTATAGATTTTTCTCTATAATAATGGCTCTAAAGCTTTAGTGAATTGGTGAGAAATGAAGGAAGAATGAGCTTCTATTTATAGGAAAATATAGTTTCAATAATTACACGTTTTGGGGCTCAAAAAATTACAGTACAATACCTCCAACTTTTCTTTTATTTTTACTTTAGTCTTGCAAGTATTATTAATCTTGCACTAACTCCCCTAATAGTAAATCAAGTGAATCAATAGTAAAATCATGTGACTCAATTGTTCTAAACATATAAAAAAAAATTAATTACAATATAGTACCTCCATCTATACCTCCATTTTTAACTTAGTCATGCAAGTATCATCAATCTTGCACCAACTCCCCTAATAGTATAAGAATGTGATTCAATAATATACACATGTGTACAAATAGTTATATGAGCATGTGAATTATTAGCAATTAATTGTTCATTTACCCGATTAATTATCGGTTTATCAATATAACCCCCAGACATCAATTATCATCAGAATAGATGTCAATTTCAACTAACACCAATAATCTCAACACAATGGAACTATCAAATTCATCTTTAATCAACACGAACTTATTTATCATTAATATTATAACTCACAATATTTAACAATCAGGTCGTTCTAAGGAAAGAGGGGCTTTCCAATAAGGATTTTTCCCTATTGGCGCGCAATTAGGTGACCAAACCTCTCCTTGACAGAACTTTTAGACATTGTAAATATTGCAATTTAATAATATGAACAACTTTGTCGTCTCAATTATTGATTTAATAATATATCATATAATGCAGATGATACTGTGACAATAACTGAATCAATAATATGAGAGATATGATGCATCAATTACTATAGCAATAATTGAGTATAACTGAGTGACTTATCACGTAAGCATCAATAACCAATACCGTGTGCTATTATGCAACCACGTGTATTACTGTACTTTTACTACCGAGTAGTTCAACAGTTTTAACGTTAAAACTTCTGTCGTTAATTTCATAAAAATATAATTCTGTCATTTTCTAAATACGACAATACTTTCGTTGTGGGTTCACCAATGATTGTGTCATCTTATGGATATTCCCGACAAAAAGAATAATCCCTGACCCAACGAATATTTTATAACAACTTGCATACTTTGCAAAATTTGTAAATATCACCCACAACTTATAACATTATATCAAATCCACACCATAATATTAAAAAAATATTTCGAGAAATTTAAATCTTTATTCATAAAATCTGGGGTCTCACAATCTCTCCTCCTTATGAAATTTTGCCCTAGAAATTTACGTACGTACCTGGTATGTCGAACAAATGAGGATACCTTGACTTTATTTCAGATTCTAACTCTTGAGGTATAACCTTTGAGTGTTGAATACGATCCTTCTTATCCAATATTTTAACACGTATCTCCTCATACGTTAAATTATCCGCTATCTCATCCGGTTCTAAATCAATAATGTGGTTTGGGTCATCCACATATTTACGTAACATCGGTACGTGATAAATGTTATAAACACGCGACATACTTGATGGTAAAACGAGTCTATAAGCTATAGTTCTTACTCGATCAAGGATTTCAAATGGGCCAATTAAATCGAGGGTTGAGATTTCCTCTCTTCGTCGATTCTTGCTTCTAGAATAACGCCCTCTTGAACCTTCTTCTTCACATTCATCAGCTCTAAGTATGTAGCTTGAGAGGCTTTAACTTTATCGATTAAAGTCAATTCTACTCGTATATTCGTTATCTTCACGTGGGTCCCTAGAGTCTTTAACTCTATCTTCATCATTTGTAAGTTATACGAAATGGGTCTTTGTGTTAACAACTTTTCACTCATAAACACATACGATCTTCTACTCAACACGTCAGCTACCACGTTCGTTTTCCCATGGTGGTATTGAATGATATGATCATAATCTTCAACAGCTCGAGCCAACAACTTTGGCGCACGTTACGTTTGTTTTGGGTGAAGAAAAATATTTGAGGATTTTAGAAATGGGTTTTGTATCGGGGTCAATATAAAATTCGATTTCACGCTCTAAGTAGGCTAAGAAGTCTTCAAGAATACGTCAGGAAATTTATTAACGATAAAAATATCATTCAAAACTATGACTCTCATCCAAGACTTGGATAACACATGTAATGAAGGTTTCTCCTAACGGAGCTTCAACCGATAAGTCAAAGTATAATTTCTCCGGAGTCAAATTTAAACGTTGAGCGCAAGCAAGAGAGATAAAAGAATGGGTAGAACTGGTATCTAATAAGGTATAAACTTCGCAAGAATTTATAATTAACTAACCCGTGCTAACTTTGTTTGGGTTACTTGCTTTTTGAGAAGTCTCAAAAAACGCTCTTCTTTAAATTACCGACTTTGTTTTGTCCGTATCCGCCTTTGGTGCCATCGTCCCAGCTGGACTTGACTTTACTATACAACAAAATCGAGCTAAATGACCTTCTCTTCTTGAAATTTCCACTTCTATTATCTTGGCTATGATTACCACCGAAGTGGTTACCATTCTTGGCATGATAATTTCCCCTACAATGATTATCATTGCTCCGATGGCCGTTGCCACCGGTATGATTATTATTGTGTTGTTGGTAATTACCTTATGGTTGTTCTGACTCATTATCGTGCTCCAATAACTGAGCCCTATTCACAACACTTGAATATAAACAAAGTTTATAAGAAATGAGGTATTAATGTATATCGGGTTTCAAACCTCTTAGAAACATTCGCGTCATTCGCTCCTCATTATAGACCAAATAGGATGCAAACCGGGATAACTCTGCAAACTTAACCTCGTACTACGATACAGTCATATTATTTTGCTCCATTGCTTATCTCAACATTTTTAGATGCCATTTTCAAACACTATCACAAAACAAGGGTTAATTAACATAACACATATTATCCCTATACCTTGACTGACCAATTAAATACCAAATAAACTTAGGTAGGTCATACTAGCGAAGGAATTCTCCGTCTCTCCCCTCCTAGTTCTTGTCTCACATCTCAGTCAGGGATCATATCCCTAAGCTTTGATACCAACTGTGACGCCCCCAAAACAGGTATACATCACCCATCTTGAGTCGCTAAATACATGGTACAAAAATTCAAAATACAACCTAATATTACAACTGTCGTGTAACATATGACAAAACATAAGCTGGGAGTTTAAACAAGAATATTGCCTTCTAGACAATATCCACTCTCAATGGAGTCCTCATTACATTTATTGTCACATTATTTAACAGAATAGTGAGGACTACTAATGTTATCATCTGGACCGTCACTCCGTTCCCCAACTCGTCCCAGCTATATTCTCATTTCCTGAAGAGAACAGTGAAAGAAAGGGTGAGCTCAACTAGCCCAGTAAGAAATATTATGACTAAGATAATGCAGAATGAATTATCATTAGTCTTCAACAATGTTAAACTGATAAAATATAATAGACATCAAGTTTAACTGCAGTGGAACAAGAAATCCATTAGAAAAGTCAAGTAGAGAATAAAATCTACTATCTTCTATGATTTAAAATATTTTCATCAATTTTTATCGCTGAGACACAGCTTAATAAATAATCCACATCATCGAATCATTCATGCACTACGGGCCAAGGATATTCATTAAATCATCAATGGTCATGACTATACCGAATAATCTCTGGTCATAATCATACCAAGTCCATCTCAGCACGTAAGCTAAAGATATACAACAATAAAACCAATAATCAACAATTCATCTTTACACGTAAGCCAAAGATATACAATTCAATAAACAACAGTCCATCTTCGCACGTAAGTCAAAGATAACTTTCATCACCCTATAAGTATGAGGATGATGACAATGATATAAGCATTAATCAAACTAAAACAAGGATAAATATTAAAGACTTTAATTTTATCCAAATATTATCCATCACTTAAATAACTCATAATCTAATATTGTTAATATTATAATAATATTTTAATCACCTCTTAAACTTATAAACAATTTATTTCAATTTTTTACACTTTATCAAATAATGCATTTAATTATTCAAAAATGCCATACTCATAAGATTTCATCACCAATGATCAAATCCCTTATCAACAATCTACATATACCTTATATAGGATTTCCAAGCTATAAAATCCTATTTTCCAACTTTGTTACTTCACATAACATATTTAACTCATATGTTCGTAACTAAACCATTTTTATGAAAAATACCAAATCAGTCCCAAAAATATTTCTTTTCTGAGATTTAGCATAATATAGTCCCATAAAGAACATATATTTTTCTCAAAATTTTTAAAATTCATTTACTATTTTTCAAAAATCAATTTATAATTAATTCCTTAAGAATTTAGCTACCTCAAGTTTAACTCCAAAAATTCTCAAATCTTGGCAGAATCTTACACATGTTAACTTAAGCTTTTAGTTTAAATTTCATGGTCATCTGAGTTATAGAACTCCGGTTATAGCATTTTTCATCGGAAAAATCTAAATATTGAAATGGTCATAACTTGCTCATTTTAAGTCGGAATGAGCTCATTTTTGGACAGGAGGTACCTTATACCATATACTTTCACGTCGCAAAAAGGCCAGAATTTTTCTCACAAATTAAGTGGCTGAAACAGCCCTTCTAAAAATTTGGATAATAGCATTTCGGTAATTTCCAGCTTTTGACTTCTTTGCTAAAATCAATCCACACGAAAATCTACAACACCTTTTCCAGTGATTCCACTTGGAGATGCTACAAAACTCATAGATATAACTCTAGAACTTGACCACACTCAAAAATTCAAAATATAATAGGAGATATGGTCAATTGAATTTCATGTTCCATTTTCTCCAAAATCTGATTTTCAACCCTTTGTGATTTTTAAGAAACTTTCATGTTTTCACATAATAACCAACATAACTCATCATAACACTTACTAATACTTCATATACCCATGATTTTCATCAGTCCAATTCTTTTATTATGACTCTCATCATAATCAATGTAACTAGATCATTTCCATAATTTAATAAGGAATGAATATAAAGGATCATTCACCATACATGTGGTAATCCATATAGACAAGTTATTCTAACAGAATAATAAGGAATGAAATAATAGAAGGATTCACCATGCATGCGATAGAGACCACACAGACAGGTTATTCCCAATAAAATAATAAATAATGGAACTAGGTCCGGCGTAAAAGCACATACAGGATACTCCGATAGAATAATAAATGCAGAATAATAAATAATGGAACCAGGTCCGGCGTAAAACGCACAGACAGGATATTCCGACAGAATAATAAAGAATGGAATAACAACTGAATTTCACCATGTATGCGGTACTTCGCATAAACAGGTTATTCCAACATAATAATAAGGAATGGAATAATAGAAGAATTTCACCATGTATGCAGTACTTCGCATAGACAGGTTATTCCAACATAATAATAAGGAATGGAATAATAGAAGAATTTCACCATGTATGCAGTACTTCGCATAGACAGGTTATTCCAACATAATAATAAGGAATGGAATAATAAAAGAATTTCACCATGTATGTAGTACTTCGCATAGATAGGTTATTCCAACATAATAATAAGGAATGGAATAATAGAAGAATTTCACCAAGTATAGGGTAGTCCACGTATACAGGTTTTTCTAACAGAATAATAAAGAATGGAATAACAGAAGTTCTCTTCATGAATATGAAAAAAATAATACCCCTTACCTTAGAAGAAACTGGATATTGGAATAGAAAGTTAGCAGACTTCTCTTATTTATCTCTATAATTTCTCTCTCAAGAGATTCAGTGAATTCGTATGAAATAATGAAGAAATGAGCTTTTATTTATAGGAGAATGGACTGAATAGTAACAGATTCATGAACGGTCCAGATTGATTTACTTTTAAACGGACGGTCCATATTGATTTACTTATTAAAACTTTAAACCAACGGTTCATATTGATTCACTATTAAACTTTAAACCAACGATCCATATTGATTTAATAATATAATTTCAGCCAACCGTCTGAAAAATTAGCACATCTCATGGAATAATATTATATCCAAAAATGATTTGGACCGAAAAGAAATATATTTTGTTCGGGTGAATAGTATCCCGTGAATAATAACTCGTGAATAGTAACTCGTGAATAGTAACTCGTGAATAGTAACTCGTAAATAGTAACTCATAAATAGTAACTCGTGAATAGTAACTCATGAATAGTAACTTGTGAATAGTAACTCGTGAATAGTACTCCAACTTGAAAAGTGCCTTGAATACCCCATTGAACAATATAACCTCCATACATCAATTATTATCGAAATAAATGTCGATTTCTACGAACACAAATAATCTCACTACAATAGAACTATCAAATTCATCTTTAATCAACACGAACTTATTCATCATTAATATTATAACTCACAATATTTAACAACCAGGTTACTCCCAGGAAAGAGGGGGCTTTCCAATAAGTATTTCTCCCTATTGGCGTGTAATTAGGTGACCAAACCTATCCTTGACAGAACTTACGAACACAAATAATCTCACTACAATAGAACTATCAAATTCATCTTTAATCAACACGAACTTATTCATCATTAATATTATAACTCACAATATTTAACAACCAGGTTGCTCCCAGGAAAGAGGGGGCTTTCCAATAAGTATTTCTCCCTATTGGCGCGTAATTAGGTGACCAAACCTATCCTTGACAGAACTTCTAGACATAGTAAATATTGTAATTTAATAATATGAACAACTTTGTTGTCTCAATTATTGATTTAATAATATAACATATTATGCAGATAATACTGTGACAATAATCGAATCAATAATATGATAGATATGATACAACAATTACTGTAGCAATAATTGACTATAACTGAGTGACTTATCACGTAAGCATCAATAACCAATACTGTGTGCTACTATGGAACCACGCGTATTACTGTACTTTTACTACCAGGTAGTTCAACAATTTTAACGGTAAAACTTCCGCCGTTATTTTCATAAAAATAATTCTGTCGTTTTATTACTACGACAATACTTTCGTTGTGGGTTCACCAATGATTGTGTCGTCGTACGGATATTCCCCGACAAAAAGAATATTCCCCGATCAATCGAATATTATACAACAACTTGCATACTTTGCAAAATTTATAAATATTACCCACAACTATAACATTATATCAAATCCACACCATAATATTAAAAAAATATATTTTGAGAATTTTAAATCTTTATTCATAAAATTTGGGGTCTCACAGATAGTATAAAATTGTTTCTTAGATAGTATTTGCCAAGTATTATAAGAATTATTTATATGAATCAATACTTGTATAAAAGAATAAATCAAATCAAACAATATTTATAAAGTGTAATATTTAAATCAGTTAAGCACAAACTAATATAACAAATATTATTGTTTAACTCAAATAATGTATAAGAATATTTTATCTATTATGTGAACTTTTATAGATAATGTCACTTAGTACTATAAGGAATCGTATGGTTTAAATTCCCCTTGGTAGAGGTATATCTATGTAGCCTTGCGGTGTCGAAGTATGATAAAATTTATAATTTTCATAATTGATATTTATATAAATATTTTTAATAGATCACTACGATTCTCAAATCCGGTTCGGATGACTACTCTTTTTGGAGCATTATCTCAGTGTTGTTTTGAGCTATCAAGTGTCGTATCTATTTTAGGATATTTATATAAATAATGTCGATAAAAAGTTACTGAAGACTATAAGGAATCGTACGATTCGAATTCCTCTCCGTAGAGGTACATCTCCGTAGCCTTGCGGCGCCCAAGTATCCTTCTATTTGATAAATAGATGAAATATAGATATATAAAATTGTGTAGAATAATATGTATTTGTCTATCTATAGATAAAATACAAGTAAGAAATAATTCAACAGAAATTAAACTTATCTCAATACTTGGACCAATTTTTCTCTTCAAAAACAATCAAAACTTTTGTAAGAATAGATATAAAGCTTAGAGAGAATGTAGGCAAGGAGAGTATGATTTTCTTTTCACAAAATTGGTAAAACCAAAAGAATGAAATACTCCCTATTTATATAATTTTTGAAGTTAGGGTAAAATTATAATTTTGAAAATTAATTTTTGAATGCACGGTTTTGATCAAACATTTTTGAATTGAACGGTCCAGATTAACCAAGCTTTTACGCGATAGAAAATCCAATTCCGCCCAGTCTATTTTTTTCCAACTTAGCATTTATTATGCATATTGACCCTGGAAGAGAACTGCTCGGTTTTTCCATGCCAGCTCACCCACTGATTTTATTAAGTCCCATTTTGAATGTCACTTGCACACACACACACACGGTTTTACATGCATGCATTAATTATGTATTTAAGATATATGTATTATACTAGTTATAAATTATATATGTATGTTTATGTGTGTGTATATATATATATATATATATCCGGTTTTATACATATATAATAAGTATTTTATATGTTTTAGTATATATGAAGTATACATGCATAAAAACGTTTTGCCCAACTTTAGTTGAGTAAAAGAAGTAAGGTTTCTTTGCCTTGAATATTATATAAATTAATTTATTTAACACTTAACATGTAATTTATCAAGGTTAATAAAAATTAATTCAAGTAAAAACAGAAAATAGTTAAAATAAAATAGTAAGGAAAAATAAATAAATAATTACATAATTGTTATCATCAAAATATAAAATAAAATTATACCTATCAATCTCCCATTTTTTGATGATGACAATTATAAAAATATTTTTAGATTTTAAGAAAACTCCCCCTTAAAATATGAACCCTTTATAACATTATATTATTCAATCTCATGTCAGTTTATAACAGTTTATATAATTCATTCATAGCAGTTTATATATAATCCATTCATGATAGTTTATATATAATCCATTCATAGCAGTTTATATAATCCATTCATAGCATTTTATATAATACATTCATATTTTTCTTCTCCCCCTTTGTCATCATAAAAAGTGACGGGGTAAAAGAAAATTGTAAACCTGCAGGAAGTATGTTAGAGAACCTGCAAGGAGAGTTAGTTAAAAATTATATAACTCGAGTAGAAATAAGTAGTAGTAGCAGTGTAGTGAAATAGTAGAGGGGTGAGGTGTGAGACCCCAAATTTTATGAATAAATATTTAAATTTCTCGAAATATTTTTTTTAATATTATGGTGTGGATTTGATATAATGTTATAGTTATGGGTAATATTTATAAATTTTGCAAAGTATGCAAGTTGTTATATAATATTCGATTGGTCGGAGAATATTCTTTTTGTCGGGGAATATTCATACGAGCACAATCATTGGTGAACCTCACAACGGAAGTATCGTCGTAGTTAGAAAACGACAGAATTATTATAACGGTGAAAGTGTTACCATTAAAACTGTTGAACTACCTGGTACTAAAAGTACAATAATACGCATGGTTGCATAGTAGCACACGGTATTGATTATTGATGCTTACGTAAGAAGTCACTTAGTTATACTCAATTATTGCTACAGTAATTGCTGCATCATATCTCTCATATTAATTATTAAATTATTGTCACAGTATCATCTGTATAATATGTTATATTATTAAATCAATAATTGAGACAACAAAGTTATTCATATCATTATTTTTAATATTGACAATGTCTAGAAGTTCTGTCAAGGAGAGGTTTGGTCACCTAATTACGCGCCAATAATGAGAAATCTTTATCGGAAAGCCCCCTTATTCCTGGGAACGACCAGGTTGTTAAATATTGTGACTTATAATATTAATGATGAATAAGTTCGTGTTGATTAAAGATGAATTTGATAGTTCCATTGTGTTGGGATTATTAGTGTTAGTGGAAATCGACATCTATTCCGATGATAATTGATGTCTGGGGGTTATATTGATAAATCGGGTAATTAATTGGATAAATGAGCAATTAATTGCTACTAATTCACATGCTTATATAACTATTTGTTCACATGTGTGTACTATTCAATCACATTCTTGTACTATTAGGGGAGTTGGTGCAATATTGATAATATTTGCATGACTAAGTTAAAAATGGAGGTTTAGATGGAGGTATTAAACTGTAATTCGTATTTCCACATGATTATTACTATTGATTCACAAGATTGAACTATTGATTCACATTATTTACTATTAGGGGAGGTGGTGCAAGTTTGATAATACTTGCAGGACTAAATTAAAAATGAAAGAAAAGTTAGAGGTATTGTACTGTAATATTTTGAGCCCCAAAATGTGCAATTATCAAAAATATATTTTCCTATAAATAGAAGCTCATTCTTCCTTCAGTTCTCACCAATTCACTAAAGCTTTAGAGCAATTATTATAGAGAGAAATTATAGAGAGAAAGAAGAAGAGAAGTCTGCTACCTCACTATTCCAATATCCAGTTTCTTCTAAGCTAAGGGGTATTATTTCTTTCGTACTCATGAAGAGAGCTTCTGTTATTCCATTCTTTATTATTATGTTGGAATAACCTGTCTATGCGAAGTACCGCATACATTGTGAAATTCTTCTATTATTCCATTCGTTATTATTATGTTGGAATATCATGTCTGTGCAGATTACGCATGACCTGGTTCCATTCTTTATTATTCTATTGGAATAACCTGTCTGTGCGGTCTATCGCATGCCTGGTAAATTCTGTTGTTATTCCATTCTTTATTATTCTGTTGGAATATCATGTCTGTGCGGATTATGCATGACCTGGTTTCATTCTTTATTATTCTGTTAGAATAACCTGTCTGTGCGGTCTATCGCATGCCAAGTGAATTCGGTTGTTATTCCATTCTTTATTATTTTCTTGGAATATCCTGTCTGTGCGGATTACGCATTACATGGTTCCATTCTTTATTATTCTGTGGGAATAACCTGTCTATGCGGTCTATCGCATGCATGGTGAATTCTTTTGTTATTCCATTCTTTATTATTCTGTTGGAATAACCTATCTATATGGATCACCGCATGCATGGAGAATGATCCTTTATATTCATTCTGATGAGTGAGTTTTATACACATGAATTGGGTACATTCGGGCTTAATTTATTGTTGTTCTCAAGTCTTTTAGGATGTTTTTATGTGTTTGTATCTATTCATGCATGTTTTATATTGTTTTGTAGGATTTGGGACAAAAGTTACATGGATCGACGTTCGGGGTGGCTAGATTCGAGTTTTTGGCTTGTCATTTACACAGCAGTCACTTTAGAGCCAATTTGACTATAGCTCCGTACATTATTTCGCAAAACTTCAAGAATGAAAGTTGTAGATCTACTTTTCCTCTTTCCGGATCATCTTGAATCATCTAAATCGGAGTTCGGACGAAGAAGTTATGGCCGCTTTCCCAAAGGACGTCGGAGCAGAAAATGTTAGACTTTGGGCCAGCGCCGGGGCGCTCGTTTTTGGCTTGATACCAGCGCCGGGGCGCTGGGGGGCAGAATGCCAGCGCCGTGCCCAGCGCTGGGGCGCTGAGGAAGGGCCTGGTGCGGGCCTGGACGCGTTTTGGGCGAATTTTGACACCTTTTTGACTCCAAATAGGATTGGGTTTGTTCTTAACCTAAAAATTAGACTTGTAACCTATAAATACATGATGTAAGGCATAAAATAAATAGAGAATACCTAGCTTAGATTAGAGATACACTCCATTAGATTAGAACATAACCCTAGTTCTTATTAGTTTTGGAGATTGAAACAACTTGGAGATCATTGAAGATCAAGAGCAAGAGCAAGAGGGGGGCATCAGATTTGCTGACAACAGATTCTATTCTCTTCTCTCATCTTACTTTTATCTTTTAATGTCTATTCAATTGTGGATTCTTGGTTTCCATTCATTAATTATGAACTAATTCTTTTTATTAAGATTTCAATTGAACTTTTTATGGCCATGAATTAGTTATTCATTATATTCCAATTATTTATGTTAAAGTGAGTTGTTTATCTTGTCTTGTGCATATTGCTTAATTATCTGATCAGTAATTACTTTGTTACTCTAGAAGGAATTGGAAGAGGAATTCTAGGGTTAGAACTGGGCATGATAACATGTGACTTAGTTATTTGATAAAGTGAATAATTAGGTCTGTGAATTGAATGGAAATATCTGTTCACCGCATGTAACACATAAGGAATTGGGATTGGAAAGAGTTTAATTCAATTGTTTTGCATAGGAATATAGCAAGATTAATCTGGATTAAATAGAAGGCAATTGATCACTTGGAAAAGGACTTTTGGCATTTGAGAATTCTTGTTAACAATTCAGTAGGCATAATAATTGGGATAATTGCATAATTGATTTATAATTCATAATTGGGGATATTGAAGTCTTAATATTTATTTATTTGAATTCATTCGTTAAAATCATAGTTTTAATTGGTTAATTTAGTTTTCTTAATTAGAAAAAACACAATTTGATATTGTTTAAATAAAATTGGTTTGGTTAAGAATTAGTACTTGGTGATTTTTATTAAATAATTCCTCGTGGGAACGATACTCTACTTTCACTTTATTACTTGTTGACCGTGTATACTTGCACGTATTCATTGATTGCGAAATCGATCAACAAGTTTTTGGCGCCGTTGCCGGGGAATTAATTTAATAATTATTGTCCAATATTAATTTCAATCAAATTAGTCTTAATTTAAACATTTTTATTTTTATTTTTAATTCTCTTTCTATATTTCTCTCTTTTCAGGTACCATGGATGACTTTGTGTATCAATGGCCATACACGAACATGACTCAACCAAGGGGAGCGGAGATTGACGTCGAGAAACTTTCTGCATTGTCAGCACAGATTGAGACACTTTCGAGGATGTTTGAAGCTTTTGAAGCTCAGCGTCGTCAAAGTAAGGCGGTTACTTGTGATTATTGTGCTGAAAATCATATGAGTCATCAATGCGCCATCAGTTTCGAGCCGGTACAGTATAGTGGTGATTGCCCCAATAATTATGTCTATCCCAACAACTATCATCAGGATTGGGGGTATCACCCAGATTTTTCATGGAGTAACAATCAAGCTGCAGCTCAACCACCTAGACAACAACACACCTCCGGATTTCAAAATCCGACTCAACAACCAGAGAGGATATCATTCCAATAAGGATTTCTCCCTAAGCGCAATTAGATGACCAAACCTCTCCTTGGCAGAACTTCTAGACATCGTTAATATTGTAAATAATAATATTAATAACTCTATCATTTCAATTATTGATTTAATAATATATAAAATATAGATAATAATTGAATCAAATAACGTGAGATACTATGCAACAATTACTATAGCAATAATTGAACAAAACTAAGTGACTTCTCACGTAAGCATCAAAAATTAATACCGTGTGCTACTATACAACCACGCGTATTACTGTACTTTTATTACCGAATAGTTCAACAGTTTTAACTGTAAAACTTCCGCCATTATTTTTAGAAGAATATTTTTGTCGTTTTCTCAATCCGATAATAATTCTGTTGTGGGGTCCACTAATGATTGTGTCGTCGTACGAATATTCCCTGTTAAAATGAATATTTCCGAACCAATCGAATATTATAAAACAACTTACGTACTTTACAAAATTAATAAATATTACCCACAACTATAACATTATATCAAATTCATTCCATAATATTTAAAAATGATATTTATAGAAAAATCATCTTTATTCATAAAAGCTGGGGTCTTACAACCTCCCCTTCTTAAGAAATTTAGCCCTCGAAATTAGGGTACGTACCTGGTTTGTCGAAGAGGTAAGGATACCTTGCTTTCATTTCAGATTCTAACTCCCAGGTCATTTCCTCAACATCGTGGTTTCTCCACAAAACTTTGACTTGAGGTATAACCTTGGAGCGTAGAATATGTTCCTTCTTATCCAAGATTTGAACAAGAACCTCTTCATACATTAAATCTACTGCTATTTCGTCTGATTCTAACTTAATAGTGTGGTTTGGGTCTTCCACATATTTACGTAACATGGATATGTTAAAAATATTATGAACACGAGACATACTTAGTGGTAAAACGAGTCTATAGGCCAAAGTTCCTACTCGATCGAGGATTAAAAATGGGGCAATGAATCGAGGATTGAGCTTTCCTCTCTTTCCAAATATCGTAACTCCTTTCCATGGAGAAACACGTAACAACACATGATCTCCTATATCGAATTCCACGTCCTTTTGATGAAGATCAGCATAACTCTTTTGTCGATCTTGTGAGATTTTTATACGGTGTCGGATCGTTTTAATCTTTTTCGTAGTCATACGTACCAACTCTGGTCCCAATAATGTGGCTTCACCAACCTCATCCCAACATACTGGAGAACGACACATTCTTCCATACAACACTTCAAATGGAGCCATGCCAATACTTGCTTGATAACTGTTATTGTAGGAAAACTCCACCAATGGTAAGAACTTATCCTAACTTCCCTTGAAGTCAAGGACATAGAGTCTTAATAAATCTTCCAGAGTTTGAATAGTCCTCTCTGATTGTCCGTCCGTCTGAGGATGATATGTGATGAGTAGGTTTTATACCTATGAATCCGATATTATTAAACTTAATTATTGTTATCTTTTATTGTTTTTAGTATCTTTTCATGTGTTTTGTGTTTATTTGTTGAAGGTTGGAGCTGGAGGGACAAATTGATCATTTCGGAGAAGAAAAAGGTCAAAAATCATGAAAATTAAAGTTGAGTGGCATTTCTGTAATTACGTGGTCCTGGTCAAGCGCCTAGGCGCTTGGAAATGACCTATGATGAGCACCTAGGCGCTCATGTGTGGAAAAGGGGGCATTTTTCTACTGCCAAGTGGGTTTTTGAAGCCAAATAGGAGTCTGAATGAGGGCTTAGACCAATACAAATAGGAGAAGACTTTAGAAAAGAAAAATCACTTAATTTTTCAAGAGATTTGCAGAGAGAACAACAAAGATAAACACGAAGGAGAATTGCAAAGGCTAAAGATCAAAGAGAGAGTATTGGAGCAAATTCAGAGTTTTTTCTTCTCTAGTTTTATTTTTTTGTAACTATCTGGGATGTTTGGATTATTAATTTGGATGATGTTTTTCTTTATTATTATCATGAACTAAATTTTAATTAAGATTGCAACGGAACTTGGTATGTAGTTTAAATTGCAAGCTTCCCATTGAATGAAAATTGGTTTTTATTGAATTGTTTATTATATCTTATGTTTATTGATTAATTGTTTGGCCAACAATTACTGTGATAATCTATATAAAATTGGAAGATGGAGTATAGATTGAGATCTGGATATGATAACATCTGTTCATATAATCTGAATAGGGTTAATATGATTAGCGTGTAGGATAGGAATATACCTATGTGTCTTTTGTATCCATTGAAAGAATTTGTGCGTAAACCCTAATTAACTTTATTCACATAGGAATATAGTGAGTTGATTAATTGGGGTGTTCCTTGTAATTCCGCAACTTAAAGATTGGATTTAGGAGGATTTTTTCACGTGTCTTTGGAAGAAGTGCGTGAATATTCATAAAGCATTCTTGGATAACAATTCATATTAATTGATTTATTTTAAATGGGAAGTAAGTTAGTTTAAATGAAATACCAAGGGAAGTTATAATCTTAACCTATTAAATCTGCAATTATTCTTGTGAAATTCTGATTTTAATCATTAGTTTTGTTAAGTTTAAATTTCAAATCACAAATAAAATTTTCGTAGTTTAAAATAGGATTAATTGCATTAGAATTAGTAATTGATAAATATTAGTCTATTTCCTCGTGGGAACGATATCCTTGCTTGCTGAATATTACAATTGAACGCGTATACTTGCGTTGTAAAGTGCTATTAAAAATTTAGGCAACAAGTTTTTGGCGCCGCTGCCGGGGAAATTAGTTTAATATTTTGTCATTATTGATTTTTATAGCGTTAATCTTAATTTAAACTTTTTATTTTCTATTCTATTCAGGTGTTCTTGACTAGTGTATACAAACGCGGTCGAAGAAGCCAGATTTATTGCCTCACGAGGACGACATCGAGAAAAAATTTCAGTGGTTGCGTAAGTGGGTTAAAGAAACCAAAGTGGCACTTGATAAGAAAGATACTATGGCTGAAGAAGAGCAAAAAGCACTGCAGGATTATGCTACGCCGCGAGTTACTGAAATTCAGTCGAGTATTACGAGGCCTGCCATTACTGCTACAAGTTTTGAGATAAAACCAGGGATAATACAGATGATTCAAAATTCATGTCAGTTTGGAGGGTTACCAAATGATGATCCGAACGATCACATAATCAGCTTTATAGAAATCTGCGATACTTTCAAGTACAATAATGTGTCAGAGGATGCAATAAGGCTAAGGCTATTTCCATTTACTCTCAGCGATAAGGCTAAGAGTTGGCTCCATTCACTACCACCGGGCTCGATTACTACATGGAATGATCTCGCCCAGAAATTTCTTGCAAAGTTTTTCCCGCCTGCAAAAATAGCAAAGTTGCGGAACGATATCTTCTCTTTCGTTCAGCACGATTCAGAATCACTATATGAAGCTTGGGAGAGATTCAAAGACTCATTGCGAAAATGTCCACACCATGGGATTCCTAAATGGCTTCAGGTGCAAACTTTTTATAACGGTTTATTTAGCACAGTGAGATCGAGTATAGATGCTGCAGCAGGAGGAGCTATTATGGCCAAGAATTGTGATGAGGGGTATCAGTTGCTTGAAACCATGGCAGCTAATAATTACCAATGGCCAACAGCAAGAACGACTCAGCCAAGGACAGTCGGGGTGTATGAAGTGGATGCGATGACAGCATTGTCAGCTCAAGTGACAGCTCAGATTTCTGCTCTTACAAAGAAGATAGATGCACTTAGGGTACAACCAGTTCAAAAAATGGAAATGATTTGTGAAATATGTGTGGGTAACCATGAAAGTAATATGCATACAAGCCAATCATGTTTGATGATAAAGCATATACTTTGTAACAATCTTATTCATTTATTAATAAAAAGTATTAATTTATTAAAGGCTTTTAAATTATCTACATGATGCTGTTTTATAATATGTGATAAACCCATAGTTTTAAGCAATGCTTTTAGAATAATGATGATGATCATTCTAATGAGATCTAAATTCTTAGAAAGCTTAAAACTAAAATAGTTCCCAATCGTTGGATTACTAAATTGGGGATTAGTGAATCCGGATAGATTGGTACATACGTTGCTTGCTCATTGGATGAGGATGATTGATCTCATGATCATTTGTGTGGAGACACTAAAGCAAGTATGTAGGTGCTTATTAGAGAATAAGTTCACTGAACGTGGCTCGCTAAGGAATACCTAATGGAGTTTTACTTGCATGTCAATAGGAATTCCTGTAGTGATAGTAGTACAAGTAATCCTTGGACTTGAGATCATCATAGTATCTTGTGTATGATGAGTTATACTTTGACTTATTCCTTAAGACCCTTAGGGTATATCAAAGGGTATGCTTGGGTATAATAAGTTGTAGATGGAGATAATGTATGATCAATAAAGAATCTACCACTTCTAGTAAAAGAAGAGAAATGTCCTATGTGATTCGATAAATGACAACTCAGTAGTCCTTGGCCAAGGCAGAATGAAATTAGAAAGGAGTTTCTAATTTGCATTATTTGGGGTTGTGCATTTAAGGATCGAAATACATATAATTAAATAAAATAAGACTTGACAGTAATTCCATGTCTTATATTTAATTGGGACATTGTATGGTGGAAGGATTGAATTGTACGGTAACTATTTACTCAAAGGTTCTTTTATGATTAATGTTGAAATCTATATTATCTGGAAAGTCGTTGATCGCTAGGGAGGCTTATCCCTATTGTAGAATAAATATTATTTATTTAAATAAATTATTAGTTTAATTTATTTATTTAAATAAGATTAGAATTGTTCTGATTGATTTATTCACAACCGGTTTAATATGGAGAACCTAAAGGGTCACACCATAAAAGGAAGAATAATTATTTAAGAAGTTAATGGCATAATCGTAATAATATGTTAAGTATATTTAATTTAATCTATGGTGATAGAATAAATTAAATAGCTTAATATTTATTATTTAATATTTTAGAAATATTAAATATAAATTAATAAGAGGAGTCTTATTAATATTATTACAATTATTATTGTTTTAATTTCTAAAAGAGTTTAGGAATTAATTTAATATAAGTACTCTCATTTATTCCTAATAGGATTAGGAGGGAAAATTAGTTAAAGGAGTTTAATTAATTATCCCTAATAAGATTAGGGAGCCCATTTAATTAAAGGAGTTTAATTAAATAAATAATACCTTATTTTTAATAGGGTTACTTGATATCTTTATAAGAGGAGTCTTATATCAGATATCAAACATACGTAATTCCAATAGTTGGGAGAGTACGCCTTTTTCTATAGAGATAGAAAAACTAGGGTTGAGCCAAATACCCATCTTCTTGAATTTTGTTCTTCCTTGGTGGATCACCTCTAGAGGCCAAACACTTGGGTGGCTAACGTTGATCAAAGGAAGGAACCAAACCCGGTGGATTCAAGATGAACGCGAAAAGGATTGGAGGTGAACTTGTACCTGAGGAAGCTTGGATCTTCAAGGGTATGATTCTTATTCATATCTTTTCGTTTAATTAATAATTGTGCATAAAGGATGATCCGGGTTTATGGTTTGTAAATTTTTTAAAACTCTGATTTTACACGTTTCCGCTAATTTTCTGCAATTTGATTGCGTTCATGAATATTACAAACCTAACAGTGGCATCAGAGCCAAACCTTTATGTAAATTATTAATTATTTTTAATTTGATATGTATGTTGATATGTGTTTAGAACAATTTAATTGGGCATAATTTTGTTATATAAAAAAAAAAATCGCGAACTGGAAATTTGTGATTCGGGTGGATATTAATTTCGCTGAAACTTTGCATTAAAACTGTTACAACGTGGCTTATTTTTTTTCTTTCAAGGTGATTTCGCAATCATGGTGCATTAAGGTTATCTTTTAAAAGTTAAAGGTTATATTTTTTAAAAGGTACAGGATTCTAATTAGATCAATTATTATTTTTTTTAAAATTTTGAAAAGTTAATCCTGCTACTACTGCACATGATTAGCAGGAAGCACACGAAAAAAAATAAGGAAGTTACAGGATGATTGATAGTCACGTGGATTCATGATTTCTATAATATTATATATATATATTTATATATAATATAATATTTTTAATTATTTTATAATTAAAATAAAAAAAATTATTTTAATCTTAAAATAAAAAGTTTATTTTAATATTAAAATATAAAGTTTATTTTAATTTTAAAATTAGAATTTCATGCTAACTAATTAGAGTTGGAATTGGATTCCATGATAACTAATTGGAGTTGAAATTGGATTTCATGTTTCCTAAAATAAAGGAGTTTATTTAGATATGAAATATGATTTCATATTATTCAAAATAAAAGAGTTTATTTGTGAGTAGGAAAGAGAATTCGTGTTTTCTTTAAAAAGTTTTTTTTACATGGAATTGGATTCCATGATTAATTAAAATAAAGGAGTTTATTTTAATTAAAGATTTTGATTAAAATAAAATAGTTTATTTTATTCAAAATTGGATAAATTAAAATAAAATAGTTTTATTTTAATTTAAATTTGGATTAAAATAAAAGAGTTTATTTTGATTCAAAAATAGATTTTATACTAACTAAATTTGCCCATTAAATGATATCAATATATATATTAAATGTTTATTATTCATAAGATGAATATTATTTATTGATGCATATGGTGATGTGTATGATAATAAATGGGATTGATTATGGACTAATGACCAATGTGATTGAATTTTATTTTAGTTGGATGCATAAATGTATGGGTTTTATTAAATGGGGTCTGTGTACCTCGTCTTCTTTAATTTTTCTTAATGTAAATTCTATTAAGTACATAGGAGGATCCTCCTATGTACTTCCCCTTGACTGCTGATCAAGGTTTCTATTTATTATAAATAGTTTTGTAATAGGAATAGTTAGAATTAATTTTGAAGAATCGGAGATCAAGGAACAAGGAGCGCGTGAAGACCCGTTTGTAATGGAGCCCGGGTTTAAATGTAATAGTTATATTTAAATATTAGCACCCCTAGGGTTTGACCTTTTTGGTTCACTTGGTGGCTCTAGTGAACCAAACTAGAATAAAGTCCATAATCAATCCAGGTAGAATATAGTATTCTATATGTGCATGTTTATTCTATATATATTATATATTATGCAAACATGCTTCGCATGTTCATTAATATGACGCGTATTTTATATATATATGTGCATGCACGCTAAACAAGATGAGACAAATTAATAGCAAACCCCTCAAATATTTTATATTAAGTTGTAACGTTCAAAGATATTTGGAATATCGAACGTCGCCTTCTAGCATGATAGAAACAATAGAGTATTGAATATTTAATATGAGTTTGTTGTGCACACACAAGGCGAGTATTAAATATTTAAGATGTTGTTTTTATTACATATGATGTTTATAAGGAATTGAACATTACTGCTTTGTTGTGCACACACAAGGGCTGTAGTTTTCTCTTCACTTATATGGAAATGCTGGGTCTGACTTAACTTAAATCATTTTAGTTCGGATGTGCACACACTTGACCATTATGATTTAAGAGGCAAAATACAAGGAGTTACATAGTTGATGTAATTGACAAAGAGTTGTCTACCTATTTATTTATATATAGTTTGTTGTGCACACACAAGGCTATATACATTTGAAATGGGATCCTTATTCTCACTAGCAAATCTTTAATTAGATTTAGCCGAACTATATAAGTGAGGGTAATATAGTTTGAAGAAAATAGTGGGAGATACCAATTTAAAATAAGACCTAAATTATTTTGGTAATTAATAAAAGAATGTATGTTAAAATGTTGTTAATTACAAATTCATTTATAGAATTTTACAATGTCTAAATTACTATCACTGCTTAGCATATTAGATGCTTATTTAACCGGACCAAATTAAATGGACTGGTTAAGGAAATTGAGAATAGTTCTCATGGCTGAAAAGCTTTCTTATGTCTTTAATACGCCTATCCCGGCAATGGTTGCAGACAATGCCTCTGAGGAAGAGATTGCTACTTTTAGAAAGTGGCAAGATGATGCACAGTTGGCTCAATGCATCATGCTCGTATCCATGAGTAACGAGCTTCAGCGTCAGCATGAAACTATGGATGTTCCTACTATACTCCTGCACATCAAGTAGTTGATGGTGAGGAAAGTAGGACTGATAGATATCAGATATCTAAGGAGCTCTTCCGATCTAGAATGACCGATGACACTACGGTACAGATAAAAGTCCTTAACATAATCAATTTGATTGATCAATAAGGACAACGGGTTTTGTCATGGATGGAGAGTTGAGCCAAGATTTGATCTTGCACTCACTTCCGGACTCCTTTCACAATTGTTGTGAATTTTTCATATGAACGAGCTAGATATCAGCCTCGCTGATTTGCTTAATATGTTGAAAAATGTTGAGAGTCACTTTCCAATCAAGAAATACCATGTCTTACTGGTAGGGGCCAAAGGATCTTCTGAAAAGAAGAACGATTCTAAGAAGGTAAACGGAAAGGCGTAAACAAAGGATAATAAGAACAAAACTGATACGGATAGCAAATGAGTTTGCTTCCACTGCAATAAGCCTGGACACTGGAAGAAAACTGCAAGAAGCATCTTGCAGAGGCTAACCAAAGAAGCTTAGTGAAGTTTCGGTTACAAATACAATTTTGTTCATGATTTAAAATAAATTTTTCTTTAAGTCAAGTTTCTACTTGGGTATTGGATACTGACTTTGGTTATCATAAATATAGATTTATGAAGGGACCAAGTAGAAGTAGAAAGCTAAACAAATATAAGTAAACCTATGTGTGGGAAATGAATCAAAGGTTGCTGCATTAGCCATAGGAACTTATAGTTTAGCAATGCCTACGGGCAAGTCTATTAAGACAATAAGTTGTTATTGTATTCCAGTTCTCATTGGAAACATTATTTCCATTTTATTGTTGGACAATGAAATCTTTGGTATTATAATTAAGAACAATTGTTGTTCTATTTATAATAATAATGTTTTGTATAGAACTGAAATATTACTTAGTGGATTTTGTATACTTGACTTACGTGAAAAATATATTTTTTAAATTGAACAAACTAGTATAAGAAAAGGAGATGATCATTCAAAGAGTTGAATGTATGTATTTGCTGAAATACAAGTGTGAATTATTTGAAAGGTTCAAAGAATTCAGAAGTGAAACAAGTTGACAAAGTATTAAGATTCTTTGATTAGATCAAGGAATAAATACTTGTGCAATAAGTTTCTAGATCATCTCAAATGGTTTTCTCACAATGGGCGCCTCCTGATACGCAATAATTGATTGACGTATCTGAATGGAAAAATCGTACCTTGTTTGACATGGTGCGGTCCATAATGATTTTACCGACACTCCAGTATCCTTCTAGGATCATGTCCTAGAAATGGCTGCATATCTACGAAAAGGTAACCTCAAAATCCGGCCCCAAGACTCCATAAAAGTTATGGACAGGGAGGATTCCTAATCTTAAGTATGTTAAGATAAGGGGTTGTCCAACTTATGTGAAAAGGTTTCAAAGGATAAGTTTGGGACACGATTTGACAAGTATAGATTTGTGGGACATCCTAAAGTAAGTTTAGGGCATATATTCTATAATCCTACTTAGCAAAAGGTGTTTGTTGCGAAACATGCTGCCTTCTAAGATAAAGGTGTTTATCATTGAAGGGGCTAGTGGGAGGATAATACATCTTGAAAAGTTCAAGAACCACAAAACACTACAAGTCAAATAAGAGGAACCTATAGATTGACATATTGTACCACAACCGAATCATAAATCTGGAATAGTACCGAAGATACCTAGGAGGTATGGATTCATCATGGATGATGATGATGAGGTACGTATCATAGAAGATGATGATCCAGTTACATACGATGAGGTAAGAGTTGTAGACACTCAGAGAAATGGATTGAAGCAATCTTCTCAAAAATGGAACATTTATTTTGATATGATAATCAAAAGAGTTTGATTTTATCAAAAACAAGAATGAACCTAGTGTGTACAAAAGGGTCAGTGGGAGCGTTGTGACATTCCTAGTATTATATGTTGATATACTACGGATAAGGAATGACATACCAATGCTACAATCAGTAAAGATAAAGTTGTCTAAACATTCCTCCATGAATGATTTGGGAAGAGTATCTTAATTGGGGATAAAATCTATATAGATAGATTCAAGAGGATGCTCAACTTAACCAAGGAACGTATATTCATTTGATGCTAAAGTCGTTTAGCTTGGCAAACTCCAAAGGATATCTCATGTTGATGAGCCCTGGAGTGTATCTCTCTTAATAGTCCCCACAGACTCCTAAAAAGAGAGTTCACATGAGTGACAATCATGTATGCAATGAAATATACGAAACCTGATGTTGATCAGTCATATTCTGGAGAAGTTCACTGTGAGACAGTGAAAACATCTTAAAGTACTTAACCAGCACTAAGGATGTGATTAAAATTTATGGTGAGTCTGAATTAAAACTAGAGGTCTTAATAGACTCAAGTTTTTCAGACAGACCAAGACGACAGAAAATCCACTTTAAGGTAAAGGGTTACCTTGAACGGTGGTGCAGTGAATTGGAAAGGTTCCAAACAACAAAGAGTTGTTGGTTTAGTGATAAAGACAAAGTATATAGCTATAAATGAAGCTACAAGTTGATTGTTTGGATGAAAAGTTCATTACAGAACTAGGAATAGTTCCTAAGTCTCATCTTAGATCTAAACATGTGTTGTGACACTTTCATTTGATTATAGGAATCATTGAAAGATGGGAAATCACTATAGAGATAGTGGACTCTAAAGAACAACATTACATATCCATTAACTAAAGCTTATCCAACAGCAGGATAATCGTCACTTAGAGAAGAAGAGTATGAGATACCATGACGATTGGCTTTAGTGCAAGTGGGAGATTGAAAGTAATATGCATACAAGCCAATCATGTTTGATGATAAAGCATATACTTTGTAACAATCTTATTCATTTATTAATAAAAAGTATTAATTTATTAAAGGCTTTTAAATTATCTACATGATGCTGTTTTATAATATGTGATAAACCCATAGTTTTAAGCAATGCTTTTAGAATAATGATGATGATCATTCTAATGAGATCTAAATTCTTAGAAAGCTTAAAACTAAAATAGTTCCCAATCGTTGGATTACTAAATTGGGGATTAGTGAATCCGGATAGATTGGTACATACGTTGCTTGCTCATTGGATGAGGATGATTGATCTCATGATCATTTGTGTGGAGACACTAAAGCAAGTATGTAGGTGCTTATTAGAGAATAAGTTCACTGAACGTGGCTCGCTAAGGAATACCTAATGGAGTTTTACTTGCATGTCAATAGGAATTCCTGTAGTGATAGTAGTACAAGTAATCCTTGGACTTGAGATCATCATAGTATCTTGTGTATGATGAGTTATACTTTGACTTATTCCTTAAGACCCTTAGGGTATATCAAAGGGTATGCTTGGGTATAATAAGTTGTAGATGGAGATAATGTATGATCAATAAAGAATCTACCACTTCTAGTAAAAGAAGAGAAATGTCCTATGTGATTCGATAAATGACAACTCAGTAGTCCTTGGCCAAGGCAGAATGAAATTAGAAAGGAGTTTCTAATTTGCATTATTTGGGGTTGTGCATTTAAGGATCGAAATACATATAATTAAATAAAATAAGACTTGACAGTAATTCCATGTCTTATATTTAATTGGGACATTGTATGGTGGAAGGATTGAATTGTACGGTAACTATTTACTCAAAGGTTCTTTTATGATTAATGTTGAAATCTATATTATCTGGAAAGTCGTTGATCGCTAGGGAGGCTTATCCCTATTGTAGAATAAATATTATTTATTTAAATAAATTATTAGTTTAATTTATTTATTTAAATAAGATTAGAATTGTTCTGATTGATTTATTCACAACCGGTTTAATATGGAGAACCTAAAGGGTCACACCATAAAAGGAAGAATAATTATTTAAGAAGTTAATGGCATAATCGTAATAATATGTTAAGTATATTTAATTTAATCTATGGTGATAGAATAAATTAAATAGCTTAATATTTATTATTTAATATTTTAGAAATATTAAATATAAATTAATAAGAGGAGTCTTATTAATATTATTACAATTATTATTGTTTTAATTTCTAAAAGAGTTTAGGAATTAATTTAATATAAGTACTCTCATTTATTCCTAATAGGATTAGGAGGGAAAATTAGTTAAAGGAGTTTAATTAATTATCCCTAATAAGATTAGGGAGCCCATTTAATTAAAGGAGTTTAATTAAATAAATAATACCTTATTTTTAATAGGGTTACTTGATATCTTTATAAGAGGAGTCTTATATCAGATATCAAACATACGTAATTCCAATAGTTGGGAGAGTACGCCTTTTTCTATAGAGATAGAAAAACTAGGGTTGAGCCAAATACCCATCTTCTTGAATTTTGTTCTTCCTTGGTGGATCACCTCTAGAGGCCAAACACTTGGGTGGCTAACGTTGATCAAAGGAAGGAACCAAACCCGGTGGATTCAAGATGAACGCGAAAAGGATTGGAGGTGAACTTGTACCTGAGGAAGCTTGGATCTTCAAGGGTATGATTCTTATTCATATCTTTTCGTTTAATTAATAATTGTGCATAAAGGATGATCCGGGTTTATGGTTTGTAAATTTTTTAAAACTCTGATTTTACACGTTTCCGCTAATTTTCTGCAATTTGATTGCGTTCATGAATATTACAAACCTAACAAACCACTCAAGTGATCAATGTGCAATAAATCCTAAGTCAGTCCAGTTTGTTTCCAATTATAACAGGCAGCAAGGCAGTTATTCAAACAACTACAATTCAGGAGTGAGAAACCACCCGAATTTTTCTTGGAGTAATAATCAGTCACATGCTCAAGCCCAAGCTCCAAGGAAATCATATCCACCTGGATTTCAGCCACATCAACAATCTCAACAACACCCACAACCTCATCAACCTGATAAGTTATCATAAATGGAAGAATTGTTGGCAAGATTGGCAACTCAGTTTGAAGCCACAACGAAAAACCAATCAGCTGTAATAAAGAATCTTGAGAACCAAATGGGGCAGATAGCTAATGCTTTGAATACTAGAACTCCATGTTCTTTACCTAGTGATACGGAGAAAAATTCAAGGAATGATGGAAATGAGCAATGTAAGGCAGTTACACTCAGAAGTGGGAAGGAGTTGACTACAGATCTGGACGGACACAAGAAAATAATTTCTGCTGAGGATGGTGAACAAGAGCGTGGAAATTCAGAAAGTAAATCTGGGGAAAAAGTTGTGAAAAAACAACAAGAAGATAAGCAAACAACAGTCGTACCACCTGTGCCGTTTCCTCAAAGATTTCAAAAGCAGAAATTAGATAGACAATTATCAAAATTTTTAGAAGTGTTCAAAAAGCTGCAAATCAAAATTCCATTCGCAGATGCTTTAGAACAAATGCATAGTTATGCAAAATTCATGAAAGATATTTTAGCAAGAAAGAAGAAGCTAGGGGAGTTCGAAACTGTAGCGTTGACAGAAGAATGTAGCTCAATTCTGAAAAGAAAGTTACCACCGAAGTTGAAGGATCCGGGTAGCTTCACAATACCGTGCACGATTGGGCCCCAGTTCTTTAACAGATGTTTGTGTGATTTGGGTGCGAGTATTAACTTGATGCCGCTTTTGATCTACACTCAGTTGGGATTACCAGCACCAAAGCCAACAAATATCTCTTTACAACTCGCAGATAGATCAGTGACATACCCTAGGGGCATTATGGAAGACATTTTAGTGAAGGTGGACAAATTCATATTTCCAGCTGACTTCATTGTGTTGGACTACGAAGAGGATAAAGACATACCCATTATCCTTGGAAGACCGTTTTTAGCCACTGGAAGGACATTAATTGATGTACAAAAGGGAGAGTTAACAATGAGAGTTCAAGATGAAGAAATAACTTTTAATGTTTTCAAGGCTATGAAATTTCCGAAGGGAGAGAAAGAGTGCTTTAGAGTTGATCTGATTGAAGAAGCAACTGAAGAGGTATTTAGTGAATCTGTGATTGAAGACACTCTTGAAACCGCATTGGTTAGTGAAAATCTATTTGATGATTTAACTGTGCTAGAATGGGTTCAAATGTTAGATTCAACTCCGAAGTTCACACGATGTTTGCAAAAATTTGAACCTCTGGATTATCGGGGAAAGCTAGATGAAAAGGTGACATCATCCTTAGAAGAACCGCCTACCTTGGAACTTAAGCCATTGCCTAACCACCTCCGGTATGCCTACCTTGGTTCTTCTTCCTCCTTGCCAGTCATTATTTCTGCATCACTTGATAAGGTTCAAGAAGAAAAGCTACTAAGGGTACTTCGACAATACAAGACTGCTCTTGGATGGACTCTTGCAGATATCAAGGGGATAAGCCCATCAATTTGTATGCATAAGATTTTGTTGGAAGATGAAGCAAAACCAACTATTGAACAACAATGAAGACTCAATCCCATCATGAAGGAAATTGTCAAAAAGGAAATCATTAAATGGTTGGATGCGGGAATTATCTACTCTATCTCAAATAGCTCATGGGTAAGTCCAGTTCATTGTGTGCCAAAGAAAGGGGGAATGACAGTAGTTTCAAATGAGCATAATGAATTGATCCCGACTCGAACAGTTACGGGTTGGCGGGTGTGAATGGTTTTTAGAAAGTTGAACAATGCCACTCGTAAGGACCATTTTCCTCTACCATTCATAGATCAGATGTTGGACAGACTTGTAGGGCATGAGTATTATTGTCTTTTGGATGGATACTCAGATTATAACCAGATTGCCATTGCACCCGAGGATCAGGAGAAGACGATATTCACATGCCCATATGGTACCTTTGCTTTTCGCAGAATGTCTTTTGGATTATGTAATGCGCCAGTAACATTTCAATGGTGTATGATGGCTATTTTCTCTGATATGGTTGAACAAAATCTCGAGGTATTTATGGATGATTTTTTAGTTTTTGGGGATTCATTTAATTATTGTTTGGAAAATCTCACACTCGTGCTCAAACGGTGTATGGAAACGAATTTGGTTTTAAACTGGGAGAAATGTCATTTTATGGTGCAAGAGGGGATAATCTTAGGTCATCAAGTGTCATCAAAAGGAATTGAGGTTGATAGAGCTAAGATCAAAACCATCGAGAGCCTACCACCACCTATTTCAGTAAAGGGTATTCGAAGTTTTTTGGGACACGCTGGTTTCTATAGACGATTTATGAAAGACTTCTCCAAAATCACGAAACCACTTTGCAATCTTTTGGAGAAGGATGTCCCATTCAACTTTGATCAAGCATGCCTAGAAGCTTTTGATGTGTTGAAGAAGAAACTTGTTACCGCACCTGTAATCATAGCTCTGGATTGGAGTATTCCGTTCGAATTAATGTGTGATGCTAGCGACTTTGCGATTGGCGCAGTTCTTGGCCAACGAAAGGATAAAATTTTTCATGCTATATACTATGCTAGTAAGACATTAACGGATGCCCAACTGAATTATACCACTACTGAGAAGGAGCTATTAGCAGTTGTTTATGCATTTGATAAATTCCGATCATATTTGATTGGGACAAAAGTGATCGTGTTTACAGATCATTCGGCAATTAAGTACTTAATAGCAAAGAAGGATGCGAAGCCGAGATTAATTAGATGGGTATTATTGCTACAAGAGTTTGACTTGGAGATCCGGGATCGAAAAGGAACATACAATCAGGTTGCTGATCATTTATCACGATTAGAGAATGTAGAACAAAAAATAAATGACACAACAGTGATCAATGAATTTTTTTCGGATGAACAACTATTTGCGGTAAGGATGGATACACCATGGTATGCAGATTATGTAAATTTCATTGTGAGTAAGGTGTTGCCGCCTGATTTGACAAGTCAGCAGAAGAAGAAATTTCTCCATGATGTGAAACAGTATTTATGGGATGAGCCATTTTTATTTAAACAATGTGGCGATCAAGTAATAAGAAGGTGCGTCCCGAAAGTTGAAATGGAGAATATTCTATACCAATGTCATGCATCTAACTATGGTGGACATTTTGGGAGAGAAAGAACGGCAGTTAAAGTGCTTCAATGTGGATTTTTCTGGCCAACACTCTTTAAAGATGCCCGTTTATTTTCATTGAAATGTGACAGATGCCAAAGAGTTGGTAATATATCAAAGCGACACGAGATGCCACTTAGTATAATCTTGGAAGTCGAATTGTTTGATGTTTGGGGCATTGACTTCATGGGACCATTTCCACCATCTTTCTGTAACTACTATATACTTCTAGCAGTGGACTACGTTTCGAAGTGGGTAGAAGCTATAGCATCGCCCACCAATGATGCGAAGGTTGTGATTAAGTTCATTCGGAAGAATATTTTCTCTAGATTCGGCACTCCTCGTGCAATCATTAGTGATGAAGGCACGCACTTCTGTAATAACTAGTTTTCAGCTATCCTCGCTAAGTACGGAGTCACTCATAAGATAGCTACTGCTTACCATCCACAAACAAGTGATCAAGCCGAGGTATCTAACCGAGAAGTGAAACGAATCCTCGAGAAGATAGTGAATCCTAGTCGAAAAGATTGGTCTAGCAAGTTGGACGATGCTTTATGGGCATACCGTACAGCTTACAAAACTCCGATAGGGATGTCTCCGTACAGGTTAGTTTATGGGAAGGCATGCCATCTTCCAGTTGAACTCGAACATAGTGCTTATTGGGCAATTCGGAAGTTAAACTTTGATATGTCTGCTGCGGGGGAGAAGCGCCTCTTACATTTGAATCAAATGGATGAATTCAGACTCTAATCGTATGAGAACGCGAAGTTATATAAAGAAAAGATTAAGAGGTGGCATGATGAGAAAATTCTGGAAAGAAAGTTTGAAGCAGGGCAAATAGTGTTATTATACAATTCAAGGCTTAAACTGTTTCCTGGAAAGTTGAAATCTCGTTGGTCAGGGCCATTTATCATTACAAAAGTTTATCCTCATGGAGCTATGGAGATGGAAGACCCGAATTCCAAACATAATTTTAAATTCAACGGTCAAAGATTGAAGCACTACTATGGGGGTTGTGTTGATCGTGAAAAGATATCGGTCAACCTTGCTGATAAGAACAGAGGAAAAAGTCAGGCTGAAGACTATAAACCAAGCGCTAACTGGGAGGCAACCCAGGAATTTTTATTGTTATTTTCTATTTTTACTTTTATTCATTTGCTTTACTGTTAGTTTATTTAGTGGTTAAACTTTTATAGTTTGGGATTTATTACACCCCTGACGTTCTCTAACAGATATTCAATTGATTGCAGGAAAGGAAGCCAAGCATTTATGAGCTTAATAGATGAATGTCCACTCGTCAAAATCTCAAATTTCTAATCATTTCCTTAAATTTTGGTGTGGAAGGAAACAAGTTATTGGGGGTATGGCATAGAAGAAGCACAAAACAACAATATAGGCAAAGTACACTGCCATAGCACCTAGGCGGTCCAAACAAGCCAATATCAAGCGCCTAGGCGGTCCAAGTCAGTAGCCATTCAGCTCCCCAAGCGCCTAGGCGGTCCAGTCTAGCACAAAACCAAGTGCCTAGGTGCTCCATACGAACCAGACATTTTGCAACCAAGCGCTTAGGCGGTCCAGACAGTGTAAATCCAAGCGCCTAGGCGCTCCAACTAAAAATAAAATAAAAAATAAAAGCCCTAATCGGGCAAGACTCTTCCAAACCCAAATCAAACACATTCTTGCTCTCCTACTCCAACTCAAACTCACTCAACTCTCAACCCTCCTCTAATATAGCCACAATAATCATCTTTTTCTTGTAAAATCCTAATCAAACACTAAATCTCCTACCCAAACTAAGGCACTTAAGCTCCATCTTGTCATCCTTCTTCACCAAATCGGGCACCACTTTACATTCAAGCCACATCTATCTATAGTAAGGGTTCAAAGCTCAAATTGCTCATCCAAATTTGATTGAAACATCATATTTGGCTATAACCAAGTAAGTACACAAGATTTTATTGCAAATTATTTGGATTCACTTGGATAATAGCTATGTTAGTATTTTGAAGCTAGTTTCTATCATTGTGTTGTCTCAAGTGGGTGTGGGTACTCTTAATTGTTGCTTTTATTGCCTTGGAAGTATAGTGTGCTTAGTAATTGGAAAATTTGGTGAAAATTAAGTTTGGGGGAGTGCCTACCAATAGTGTTCAAAATATGTGCACACCAAGTGTTCGATAATTTGTCACAAAGAGGATTTGGCCATCTTAAGTCACTGAATATCATTTGGTTTGGCAAGAACATATCAGATAAGACTATGGATACTAAGAGGCATAGAGGAGAGACTTCGGGCACTTTGCAAAAGTTTGACAAAAAGAGGTTTACAAGTGCTAAAGCGTCCGAAAGATATTACAATGTGCTCTCTAGTAAATCACTAATTCCCGAGCGTGGATTATTGCCAGAGATAGAAGATGGGGAATTACTACAAATGATTGGGAGTAGAAGATGGATGAACTTTACAGCCCAACCGGATGCATCGGTCGTTAAAATTGTTAAGGAATTCTATGCCAATGCAAAAGATCATATTGGAAACATGATTGGGGTTCGTGGAAAATCAGTGGAAGTCAGTGCCAGGTCAATAAATGCTTACTACGGCTTGAACACGATACCCAATAATGGCTTCACGTAATATTTAGATCACGAACTAGACTACAGTGAGGTCATTCAAGCTTTATGTGTACCTGGAACACAATGGAAATTAAATGATCAACAAGAAGCTATTTTGTTCCCTACATCAACATTAAGTAATTACGGGAAAGCATGGCATGCCTTTATCTGTGCCAAGTTAATGCCGTGTCGACGGGCAGCATTGCTTTTCTGTATTGCACAAGGAAAATCTATAGATGTGGGTCAGGTTATAAATGATTCCATTGACAAAGCAATTCGAGGAAGGACCTCAGGTGGATTACCACACCCATCTTTGATCACTGGACTATGTCAACAAGCTGGGGTAAAATGGGATGCCGAGGAAGCTACACAACCTCCTTTAGCCGCAATTGACCACTCAGTGATAAAAAAGTACAAGGTATGGGGTGGGGGTACACCACACCCAAGAGGTTTAGGGTTCATTATTGTGTCTCCCGAGCCTGCAGCTGAGCCTATTCAACAATCACACGACAATCCTCCTGCAGCTGGAAGTTCTGGGCAACCACCAAATATTTTTGAAGATATTCACCGAGAATTAAGAAATCAATCTAGAAGGATTAACATGGTGGCTACTAGAGTTCAACAAGGTTTTGACCGGGTTGAAAGCAATCAGGATAGCCTAGCTCAGCGACAAATGGAGGTGTATCAGAATTTTAGTGCAGCATTCCTAGAGATGTTTGCCCGCATGAATCCAGGTGCCGCTCCCTACCAATTTCCACCATTGTCTGCATACCCCCCGGATGAAGAAGAAGAAGAAGAGGAGGAGGAGGATACTAACGAGGAATAAAGCTTCTATCTTTCAGGGAAGTCCTAAGTGCTTAATTTCTTAAATTTTATTTGTTATATACAATGAGGACATTGCATCGGTTAAGTTTGGGGGTATTTGATGAGTAGGTTTTATACCTATGAATCCGATATTATTAAACTTAATTATTGTTATCTTTTATTGTTTTTTAGTATCTTTTCATGTGTTTTGTGTTTATTTGTTGTAGGTTGGAGCTGGAGGGACAAATTGGTCATTTCGGAGAAGAAAAAGGTCAAAAATCATGAAAATTAAAGATGAGTGGCATTTTTGTAATTATGTGGTCCTGGTCAAGCGCCTAGGCGCTTGAAAATGGCCTATGATGAGCGCCTAGGCGCTCATGTGCGGAAAAAGGGGCGTTTTTCTACTGCCAAGTGGGTTTTTGAAGCCAAATAGGAGTCTTAATGAGAGCTGAGACCAATACAAATAGGAGAAGACTTTAGAAAAGAAAAATCACTTAATTTTTTAAGAGATTTGCAGAGAGAACAACAAAGATAAACACGAAGGAGAATTGCAAAGGCTAAAGATCTAAGAGAGAGTATTGGAGCAAATTCAGAGTTTTTTCTTCTCTTCTCTAGTTTTATTTTTATTAACTATCTGGGATGTTTGGATTATTAATTTGGATGATTTTTTTCTTTATTATTATCATGAACTAAATTTTAATTAAGATTGCAACGGAACTTGGTATGTAGTTTAAATTGCAAGCTTCCCATTGAATGAAAGTTGGTTTTTATTGAATTATTTATTATATCTTATGTTTATTGATTAATTGTTTGGCCAACAATTACTGTGATAATCTATATAAAATTGGAAGATGGAGTATAGATTGAGATCTAGATATGATAACATCTGTTCATATAATCTGAATAGGGTTAATATGATTAGCGTGTAGGATAGGAATATACCTATGTGTCTTTTGTATCCATTGAAAGAATTTGTGTGTAAACCCTAATTAACTTGATTCACATAGGAATATAGTGAGTTGATTAATTGGGGTGTTCCTTGTAATTCCGCGACTTAAAGATTGGATTTAGGAGGATTTGTTCATGTGTCTTTGGAAGAAGTGCGTGAATATTCATAAAACATTCTTGGATAACAATTCATATTAATTGATTTATTTTAAATGGGAAGTAAGTTAGTTTAAATGAAATACCAATGGAAGTTGTAATCTTAACCTATTAAATCTGCAATTATTCTTGTAAAATTCTGATTTTAATCATTAGTTTTGTTAAGTTTAAATTTCAAATCACAAACAAAATTTTCGTAGTTTAAAATAGGATAATTGCATTAGAATTAGTAATTGATAAATATTAGTCTATTTCCTCGTGGGAACGATATCCTTGCTTGCTGAATATTACAATTGAACGCGTATACTTGTGTGGTAAAGTGCTATTAAAAATTTAGGCAACAATATGCCGAATTAAATCATAAATCTGTGCCCATAGCTTTTTACAAACTAACCCAAAATAGTAAAGTGAATCTTGGGTCTCAATCAGAAACTATGGATACTGGCATACCATGAAGTCTTATAATCTCGTTTATGTACAAACGAGCAAGACGTTCAAGTGTATAAGTTTCTCGTATTGGTATGAAATGAGCAGACTTGGTCAATCTATCAACAATGACCCAAATTACATCTATGCCTTGAGAAACCTTGGGAAGACCAGTAATGAAATCCATGGTAATGTGATCCCACTTCCATTCTAAAATTTCAAGTGGTTACAATGGACCTTTTGGTACATGATGTTCCACCTTAACTCGTTGACAAGTTAGACACCTTGAGATAAACAGTGCTATCTCTCTCTTCATATTGCCCCACCAAAATGTATGTCGAAGATCATGATATATTTTGGTACTCCCAAGATGGATTGCAAACAATGTGTTGTGCGTCTCCATCATGATTTTATACTTTAACTTAGGGTTTTTAGGAACACAAAGTCTGGAGTTGACTCGAAGTATTCCTTCTTCATCGATTCTTGCTTCCGGCATAGCACCTTTTTGTATTTTCTTCCTCATACGCATCAGCTCTAGGTCTATAGCTTGAGCAGCTTTATCTTTATCGATTAAAGTCTGTTCTACTCATATATTCATCATCATCACGTGGGTCCCTAGAGTCTTTAACTCTATCTCCATCCTTTGCAAGTCACACAAAATGGGCCTTTGCGTTATCAATATCGCACTCGTACCCTCATATGATCTTCTACTTAATGTGTCAGCTACCACGTTCGCTCTTCCAGGATGGTATTGGACGGTATAATCATAATCTTTCAACAGTTCAAGCCAACGTCATTGTCGCATGTTGAGTTCCTTTTGAGTGAAGAAATATTTGAGGCTTTTATGATCCGTAAAGATCTCCACTTTCTCCCCATACAAGTAATGCCTCCAAATTTTAAGTGTGAAGACAACAGTTGCCAACTCTAGATCATGAGTAGGATAATTCCTCTCATATTCTTTGAGTTGCCGAGAGGCATAGGCTATGACTTTCCCATGTTGCATGAGAACACATCCTAACCCTTTGCCCGAAGTATCACTGTGGATGACAAATCCCTCCGAGGCAGATGGTATTGTCAGAACAGGTGCTAAAATGAGTCTTTTCTTGAGTTCTTGAAAACTCTTCTCACATTCCTCGTTCCAATCGAATTTTGTATCTTTTCGAGTCAGCTAAGTTAATGGAGTAGCGATTCGAGAAAACCCTTCTACAAATCTCCGATAATAACCAGCTAAGCCGAGAAAGTTACGTACTTCGGTCACTGATTTAGGTTGTTCCCAGCTTTGAATAGCTTCAATCTTTGCTGGGTCAACAGATATTCCATGACTTGGTACCACGTGCCCAAGGAATGTTACTTCCTCAAGCCAGAACTCGCATTTGTTCAACTTGGCATAAAGCTTGTTTTCACGAAGCTTTTGGAGTATCAGCCTCAAGTGTTGCTCATGATCTTCACGGCTTTTGGAATATATGAGGATGTCATCAATAAAGACGACCACAAAGTGATCCAAATATTCCTTGAATACTCGGTTCATCATATCCATGAAGGCAGCAGGAGCATTAGTCAATCCAAAAGACTTGACTAGGAATTCATAATGCCCGTATCGAGTTCTGAAAGTCATCTTTGGAATGTCATCGGTTCTAATCTTTAATTGGTGATATCCGGAACGAAGATCAATCTTTGAAAAGAATTTGGCTCCTTGCAACTGGTCAAACAGGTCATCAATACGTGGCAATGGGTACCTATTTTTGATGGTGACATGATTCAACTCTCGATAATCAATACAAAGTCGCATACTCCTATCTTTCTTTTTCACGAATAGAACAGGAGCACCCCAAGGAGAAGTACTAGGACGAATGAAACCAATGTCTAACAATTTCTGCAGTTGGGTCTTTAATTCCTAAAGTTCAATAGGAGTCATTCGATATGGGGCTTTGGAAATAGGTTTTGTACCAGGTTCAAAGTCGATAAAAAATTCAATTTCACGCTCTAAGGGTAGGCCAGAAAGTTCTTCAGGGAATACGTCAGGAAATTCATTAACAATAAAAATATCATTCAAAACTGACGTTTTTTTGTTTAGATCTGTGACATGAGCTAAGAAAGCTTGACATCTGTTTTTCAATAAACGAATAGCTTTATGGCTTGAGATGACAGTGATTGATTTTAATGGTTTAGTTACTTGAATTCGCATAATAGGTTGGTTAGGAATATGAAAACTAACAACCTTACGAAAATAATCAATTTTTGCATGATGAGTAGTTAACCAATCAATCCCTAGAATTACGTCAAATGCAAGTATTTTCAATGAAATAAGATCGACAAGTAATGTGAGGGTACCGATTTGAACCAAACAAGACTTATAAACAGTAGATTTAGTGAAGGTTTCTCCCGACGGAGTTTCAACAGATAAGTCAAAGTCTATTTTCTCCGGAGTCAAATTTAAACGTTGATCGCAAGTAGGAGAAATGAAAGAATGGGTAGAACCGGTATCAAATAAGGTATATACTTTGCTAGAGTTTATAATAAGCTTACCCGTAATGACCTCGTTCGGTTTCCTTGCTTTCTAGGAGGTCACAACAAACGCTCTCCCTTGCACTACCGGCTTTGAATTTTCTGGGACGGCCTTTGGTGCTTCCATCCTAGCTAAACTTATCTTCAGTAAATGACAAAATCGGGCTAGGTGACCTTCTCTTCCACAATTATAACATGCTTTGGACGGCATCACGCAATTTGGACTGATGTATCCCTCCCCTCCAAATTTGAAGCATATGATAGGTGGTCGTTCTCCTTCCTTAACAACGGGTGCTGGTGCTGACGTCTTTCCATCATTGTTAAATCTCTTCTTCTTAAAATGTCCATTCTTATTATTTTGGCCCTGATTACCACCAAAGTGGTTACCATTTCTGGCCTGTTAATTCCCTCCACACTTGTTGTCACCGCTTTGATGACTGCTCTCACTAGTTTTATCATTTTACCAATTGATATCCTTTGGTTGGGTTGACTCATTATCACGTTCCAATAATTGAGCCCTATTAACAACATCTGAATACAAACACAGTTTATGAGAGATAAGATATTGACGTATCTCAGGTTTCAAACCTCTTAAAAACTTTCGCGTCATTCTCTCCTTATTATAAACCAAATGGGACGCAAACCGGAACAACTCGGCAAACTTGGCTTCGTACTGCGATACGGTCACGTTATTTTGCTCTAGCTTGATGAACTCTACCTCTTTCATGTGACGAATACTTTCAGGAAAGTACTTGTCGTTGAACAGTTCTTGGAACTTCTCCCAAGACATCTTCAGTGCGGAAGGTTGAGTACGCTTTACAGATTCCCACCAGTAATCTACCTCTGCCCATAACATGAAGGTGGCAAAGGGAACCTTTTGCTCCTCGGAGCATCCTAAGACATAAAATATCTTATTGATCTGCTTTATCCACGTCTACGCCTTAAGTGGTTTTGGCTCTCCAAAAAACTCTGGTGGTCCCAGTTCCTTGAACTGCTTAACGGTGACCGTCCGAAAGTTACCAGTGATTCCACCTGCATTTTGGACAGAAGTCTCTCTTGCCTGATGTTGCATAAATTGCATAAAATCTCTGAACATTCCATTGTTCGTCATCTGGTCCATGTTGTTGTTTGCCTGAGGATTGTCACCTTCCTGATGCACATTATCCTGATTATTGATCTGTGGAGACTCAACAGTCTCCTGTGCTCCACTAATGTTCTTTACATTCTCGGATGTCATTTTCAAATACTGTCACAAAACAAAGGTTAATTAACATATCACATATTATCCTTATACTCTGACCGACCAATTAAATACCAAATAAACTTAAGTAGGTCATACTAGCGAAGGAATTCCCCATCTCTCCCCTCCCAGTTCTTGTCTCACATCTTAGCCAGGGATCATATCCCTAAGCTTTGATACCAAATGTGATGCCCCCAAAATAGGTATACATCACCTATTCTGAGTAACCAAATACATGGTACAGAATACAAATACAATCTTAAATATACAACAAGAGCTATGAGTTTTAATACAAATATTTTCTTCTAGACAATATCCACTCTTAGAATAAGTCCTCATTACATTTATTATTACACTATTTTACAGAATAGTGAGGACTACTAAGACACCATCTCGGACCGTCACTCCGTTCCCCGACTAGTCCCGGCTACGTTCTCATTTCCTGAAGAGGACAGTGAAAGAAAGAGTGAGCTCAACTAGCCCAGTAAGAAATATTATGACTAAGATAATGTAGAATAAATTATCATTAGTCTTCAACAATGTTAAACTGATAAAATATAATAGACATCAAGTTTAATTGCAGCGGAACAAGCAATCCATTAAAAGAGTCAAGTAGAGAATAAAATCTACTATCCTTTATGAATTAAAAGGTTTTTCATCACCTTTATCGCTGGGACTCGGTTTAATAAATAATCCACATCATCCCTGCACTACAGCCAAGGATATTCATTAGTATCACGACCATAAATTTTCCGTGCACAACGGGCCAAGGACATTCGTGTATTCATTAATGGTCATGATCATGCCAACAACTGTCCATCAATGCACTACGGGCCAATGAGGACTTTTACCACATCATTTGTAACATTACGGTCATGATTATACCGAATAATCCCTAGTTATAATCATACAAAGTCCATCTATGCACTACAGGCCATAGATGACTTTCAACATAATATAAACATGAGGATGATGACAATGATATAAGAATTCAATAAAAACAAGTTCAAGAATTAATTTATCCAGGAACCAATAACGTCCAAATTGTCAACATGATACTTCTTTGTAGAGTAAAATTCAAGAATGGTCAGAAGAATATTTCTATGAGAAGATACTGGATGAAGCGAAAATATCGAGGATATTCCACTAATTTCATGGAGTATAGAAGTCAAAATTTTAACCTACTGAGTATAATAAAGAATGGAATAAAAGAAATAACCAGACATATGATAGACCACATAAGCAGGTTATTCCAACAGAATAATAAATAACGGAACCAGGTCCGACGTAAAACGCACAGACAGGATATTCCAACAGAATAATAAAGACGAAACCAGGTCCGGCATAAAATGTACATACATGATATATAATAATACATATTCGTACTCCCTCCCTGCCAGCCAAATACCTTCGAGACACCTTTTATTACATTTTTCAAATATGGGCCCCACAGTGGGCCCCACCTATTATTATATTAAATAATTTTTTTACCGATTATTTTGAAAAATAGGCAAATGAGGGTTCATAAAATAAGCAAAATTTACATCAAATACATCATAAAAATCACCTCAATATTTTTAACAATATTTAGCATCATTATTATAATTCACAATATTTATCGACAAGGTCGTTCCCAGGAAAGAGGGGGCTTTCCAATAAGGATTTCTCCATATTGGAGCGCAATTAGGTGACCAAACCTCTCCTTGGCAGAACTTCTAGACATCGTTAATATTGCAAATAATAATATTAATAACTCTGTCATTTCAATTATTGATTTAATAATATATAAAATATAGACAATAATTGAATCAAATAACGTGAGATACTATGCAGTAATTACTATAGCAATAATTGAACAAAACTAAGCGACTTCTCACGTAAGCATCAATAATCAATATCGTGTGCTACTATGCAACCACGCGTATTACTGTACTTTTACTACTGAATAGTTCAACAGTTTTAACTGTAAAACTTCTGCCGTTATTTTTATAAGAATATTTTTGTCGTTTTCTCAATCCGATAATAATTCCGTTGTGGGGTCCACTAATGATTGTGCCATCGTACGAATATTCCCTGTTAAAATGAATATTCCCCAACCAATCGAATATTATAAAACAACTTACGTACTTTACAAAATTTATAAATATTACCCACAACTACAACATTATATCAAATTCATTCCATAATATTTAAAAATGATATTTACGGGCCAAGGAGATTCGTGTATTCATCAATGGTCATGATCATGCCAATAACTGTCCATCAATGCATTACGGGCCAATGAGGACTTTTACCACATCATATGTAACATTATGGTCTTGATTATACCGAATAATCCCTGGTCATAATCATACCAAGTCCATATATGTACTACAGGTCATAGATGACTTTCAACATAATATAAACATGAGGATGATGACAATGATATAAGAATTCAATAAAACAAGTTCAAGAATTAATTTATCCAGGAACCAATAACGTCCAAATTGTCAACATGATACTTCTTTGTAAAGTAAAATTCAAGAATGCTCAGAAGAATATTTCCATGAGAAGATACTGGATGAAGCGCAAATATCAAGGATATTCCACTAATTTCATGGAGTATAGAAGCCAAAATTTTAAGCAACTAAGTATAATAAAGAATAGAATAAAAAAATCACCAGGCATGCGATAGACCGCACAAGCAGGTTATTCTAACACAATAATAAATAACGGAACCAGGTCCGGCGTAAAATGCACAGACAGGATATTCCAACAGAATAATAAAGACGAAACCAGGTCCGGTGTAAAATGCACAGACAGGATATTCCAACAGAATAATAAAGACGGAACCAGGTCCGGCGTAAAACGCACAGACAGGATATTCCAACAGAATAATAAAGAATGGAATAACAGAAGAATTTCACTAAGTATAGGGTAGCCCGCATATACAGGTTATTCCAACAGAATAATAAATAATGGAATAACAGAAGAATTTCACCAAGTATAAGGTAGCCCGCATATACAAGTTATTCTAACAGAATAATAAATAATGTAATAACAGAAGTTCTCTTCATGAATACAAAAGAAATAATACCCCTTACCTTAAGAAGAAGAGTACTGGATATAAGAGTAGTGAAGTAGCAGAATACTTTTCTTCTTTCTCTCTATAATTTCTCTCTCTAGAGTTTCAGTGAATTTGTAATAAATAATGAAGGAATGAGCTTCTATTTATTGAAGAATGGACTGCATAGTAACTAACTCATGAACGGTCCAGATTGATTTATTTTTAATCGGACGGTCCATATTGATTTGATAAAATATTCTAATAAAACAAAAACTTTTAAATAAAACATAATATATATTATATATATTATATATATCAAACATATGCTTGAAAGAAATCACGGGTTACAATCCCGTGAACTTGATTCCCTTCCCCATTTCTTTGGCAACCTTTCAAAATGTCTATATATATATATATATATATATTCGTACTCCCTCCCTGCCAGCCAAAAACCTTCCAGCCACCTTTTATTACATTTTTCAAATATGGGCCCCACAGTGGGCCCCGCCTATTATTATATTAAATAATTTTTTATCGATTATTTTGAAAAATGGGCAAATGAGGGTCCATAAAATAAGCAAAATTTACATCAAATACTTCATAAAAATCACCTTAATATTTTTAACAACGTTTATTATCATTATTATAATTCACAATATTAATCGATCAGGTCGTTCTCAGGAAAGAGGGAGCTTTCCAATAAAGATTTCTCCCTATTGGCGTGCAATTAGATAACCAAATCTCTCCTTGGCAGAACTTCTAGACATCATTAATATTGCAAATAATAATATTAATAACTCTGTCATTTCAATTATTGATTTAATAATATATAAAATATAGACAATAATTGAATCAAATAACGTGAGATACTATGCAGCAATTACTGCAGCAATAATTGAACAAAACTAAGTGACTTCTCACGTAAGCATCAATAATCAATATTGTGTGCTACTATACAACCACGCGTATTACTGTACTTTTACTATCGAGTATTTCAATAGTTTTAACTGTAAAACTTTTGTCGTTATTTTCATAAGAATATTTTTGTCGTTTTTTCAATTCGTCAATAATTCCATTGTGGGGTCCACTAATGATTGTGTCGTCGTTCGAATATTCCCTGTTAAAACGAATATTCCCCGACCAATCGAATATTATAAAATAACTTGCGTACTTTATAAAATTTATAAATATTACCCACAACTATAACATTATATCAAATTTATTCTATAATATTTAAAAATGATATTTATAAAAAATCATCTTTATTCATAAAAGTTGGGGTCTTACACCTAACGTGAATGACTCTGGTTGAGTAGGCATTGTCTGGCCTCGAATGTTTTTACTTTGTTCTTTTAGAAAGACATCTAATTCTGCTATCTTATTCCTTAATCCTTCGAACTACTCTCGAGAGACAGGAGTAGGATCAGGTGGGGCACTTATATCCATATTTGACTATGGGCTTAATACATTTTTGGCCTTTGAATGGGAAACATGACCAATTACTTCCCTACAAAAAGACTTACGTATTTTAGTCTTACGGAATGTATAAATGTTACATGTTATGTGTTGTATCCTTTTTAGGAGTATTATCCTACAAAAAGGATGTTAGCTGTTTGTAAGACAGGATAACATGTCAGTTTTAATATGCATGTACGCATATTCCTTCATATTTTCCATTACATTGAGATTGACATGAAATGAAATTACAAGCAATTAAATTTACAAGTAACTGAAATGGGAAAGTATGAAGAGACTTCCCTCCACGTTTGGTTTATCAGAGGCTGGCCTATCTTAGGTTACTCTCGCGGCTTTTTGGCATGAAGGTTCCTAGATCATCGTAATTTACTCAACGAAAAGTTAATCCGGTCTTTCAACTGGAGCGAATATGGGTGGTGCCTTTCCTGAGCCTCGTTGGAATTAGTCTCCCTACGAGTCCAATAAACAAACACCGACAAGATAGCCTCCTGACGGAGGGACCACACAACATACATTTACATACAACGTGTCTCACCGTATGGAAATGATGACATATATGAAGCACTAATATCACATGCAGATATAGTGTAAAGCATTAAGTGCAGTAAGTAAATGCATTTTTATACATTCATTTAAATGTAAATTCAATATCCACACACAAGCATATAACAGTTTTGAAAAGTTTGTAGTAGAGGCTTAAGCCCTCTTACTAGATTTTATCCCCAGTAGAGTCGCCACCTATCGACGTTAAGATTTTTATTTGTCCCTTTTCTGTTCTTGTCTTTTGGTGTTCTCATGTTAGGTGAGATTTATTTGAAAAAATAAGTTATGAAAAGGTCCGACATGTATAAGTCGACGATTGGACTGTAAGAGTCACCAGTTCATATTTTTAAATGGGTGTACCAACACAATTGAGAAAAGGTTTGCACATTGACCAAGTGATGTAACACTGCTAAACTGGTCTGTGAAACCGAGATTCGTTATGGTTTAGAGGCTTGATTATGCGAAGGGAAGGTGTAAGGCACCCCCCGACATCCGTGTTACCACGGTGACCGCCACTTCTCAATTAAACTATTATATGAATGTGTGTGTGGGTGGGTCAATATGCAATTATCTGGAAATAGTGTTATGCCTCATTTTCACCTATATACAAAGGGTTTAAATTTTGTATAAAAGTTTAGTTTTAACAAGATATAGCAATGATGTTTTTTAAAAGAGGTTTTTCAAACCCTTATGCTCAATAGTAATTGAGGCCTTTGATACTTCCATTTTATTATGTTTTCGGCTGGGTTACTTTTATTTTTGAGATGCGAAGCATCTTCGAGAAAATAATGTACAAAGCATTGTCGAACTCCTTGTGGGCATGAAAGCCATCTAAGGAAATTCAAACAGTGTCAATAATTTACAAGCTGGTTACAGCTGAAAATGTCCATCACGTGAACCGAATCTAGATTCAGAAGACTGAATCTGTGATCACATGATTCCTAGTCTCACATGATGCTGTAGTTTATATGAAAGTTGTAAACAGATATATATATATATATAAAAGTTGTATATATATATATAGACGATCAACCACCACGAAGTAAACTTCATCGGGGATTAGAAATATAAATATATAAAAGCGATTAACATATATATAGAGACGATCAACCACCACGAAATAAACTTCATAGGGGATTAAATGTAAATAAAGCAATAAATATGATCAACCGCCACGAAGTAAACTCTAGGCCGGACTAAATGTAAATAAAGAAGTAAAAGGCCACAAAGTAAACTTCAGGCCTAACAGAAATGTAAATATATATATATATATATATATATATATATATATATAAGTTGTAAATGCACCGAATATATATCGATCCAGGCTCAGTTCGTCTGTAATATCCGAGATTTTCTATGTAATTTAAGAATTATCAATAAACGAATTTATATAAAACTTTTGGGTGATTTCATTTATTAGATGTATATGTGTTGTACATATATGTGTTACTTCAATATATGTGATGAGATGTATTTAAATGGTTGGTTTAGTTGTATTTAATTATTTAAATTGATTTAGTAGGGAATTATTCTATTTATTACGTGAGATGGTATTAAATCGTGAGCTGGAGTTTGGAGCAAAATTTAAAGACGCGGACTACGTATTCAAGTCTGGAATGTCGAAATTAGTCAGGATAAACTGTAATCACAAAAAAGCGTCATGGTTGACTCTTTGGTCAAAGTCAACCAACTGACTTTTTCGAGGAAAAAATCAACTATGAATTTCAGAGGTGAATTTGACTAAACGGATAGTCTCATGACGTCCGGAACGTCGACTTTAGTAAGAATCAATATAAGTTTCGCAATGTTCGGCTACGAAGGGCAAAATGGTCAAAGTAATTGATTAATTGATTCTTATAATGTTTTATTTAAACAAGTCAGCAGCTGGTGGAACCCTTGTAACTCACGAATTGGGACAGGGGAGGGAGTATACGTATAATACATAATAGCTAAGGTGGGAATACTTTATTTTATTCTTTAAAATCAAAATCCTTTCATTTTCTCTAACTCCCACATTCTTCCTACTAATTAACTAAATTATTGTATTATTAAGTATTGTGAGTAACTAATAATTAGAGTTGGGGGTTATGGGAGTTTGCGGTTATGGGAATCAAAAGACTCTGTCAAGCTATACATATATACACGTCACTAAAACATCCTTTTCTTTTAAGAAAATTCCACCAAGTGAGTAAACATGGAGAGAAATTGAGAGTGATAGATAGTGTGGTAGTATTCTGGAGTTTTGAGGAGTCTAAACAAGCAAGTTAGAAGGATTTTTAGAAGCTAAACAAGAAGAAATTCACATCAAGTAAGCAACTCATGAATTTTTATATGTTTTCAAGGGAAATAGCTAGAAAATGACTCTTAATCGCTAATTTATTCAAATCATGGTAATTTAGTGAGTTTGTTTGTTGTAATATGTTTATATATGTTATTAGATGGGATCTGGATAGTAGGAATCGAATCCTTGCATGCTAGAATCAAAATCATGATTTTTGTCAAAGTTGGTTAAAAAGTGTAATATGTGATTTTTGGGTTTTTTGGAGACTTGGATTCGTGGTATATATGACTCGATTAGCGTATGTAATAATTTTATAAAATAGTATGTAGTGTGAAGTCTAATTTGGCCCAAATTTTGTTAGAATCGGAGTTATAATGAGCAAGTTATAAAAATCTTAAGCAAGCATGTTCATAACAAAATCTGCAGAAAATCTGGAATTTCCAGATTTTTTCCGAGTATAGAACTAGTGTTGGCATGTTTTTCTATGCAGTTGGTTTGTGGTCATAGCATGCTAGTTTCATGAATGTTATATTTTTAAAAAAATACCTTGTTGTATGAAGTTTATTATGTCCAAGTATCATGGTCATATCATCTATAGATTTGTGGGAATAAAATCGCAAAAAAGTGGTTATAAGAAATAAAAAATTTGATGTCTTTCTTGGGACTGTTTGGATCAGTCTGTCTTGGGGGCATTTTCATCCACTATTTTTTACTTTAAAAATTCTGAAAAAAAATTGGAGTATTAATATAAGAAGATATGAAGGTCCTGTAAAAAATTGAGAATTTTTGGCCATACGGTTTGAGAGTTATGGATTTTACGGCTAAGGACACTATTTGAAAAGATACTCGAATAACACTCTGTGTATAAGTCCAAAAATTAAAAAACTTTTACTGGACGTTCATGTATGTAACAGGAGTTAACCTTGAGAATTTTAGAATTTTTGGAGCTAATCTCGATTTATGAAAAATCTGAAAATATTTGGCTATTATGGGCTATTTAAAAATAGTAGATGGATTTTAAAATTTTCGGGAAAAATATATGTTCGGTGTGGGACTATATTCTACAAAATCCCAGAAAAGAAATATTTTTGTGACTGATTTGGTATTTTTCATATAAATGATGTTATATAGATAAATGAGTTTAATTAAATATGTGATGTCATAATTATGGAAAATGAGGTTTTTCGACTTGAGACCCTTAAGCATATTTTATGCAGATTTTTGACGGAGGTTTTGATCAAAAAAATGTCAGAAATTTATGTTTCCCAGATTCTTTTATTTAACCACGTGGCCTATACGTAGCAACATGTTATGTAATTGACTTGTATTTAAATATGTGTGAGTTTAATCTACTTATTAAAATAAAAGGGGACCATTACACTTCAAAGTGGTGTTCGAAAACCAAATTGCTTAACGTGACATATGTGAATAGGTTATGTGAAGGGCTAGTAGATAGCAGTAATTGTAGAAGACGTATCAGGCAAGTTTCCTAACTTTATTCACTTTATTGCAGTGAATGTAAGTTCCCTTAACTTGTACAATTTATCATTGTGTACAAGTCACTTATATTGCAAGTTATAACTTGTACAAAGTTATATATAGTGCAAGTTCTATTGATGATTACTCAATTATTAATTCAGTTATTTATGCCTTAAAGTTCTTAATTATTTATGAACTACTTTCAAGAATGCGATCTGGCCATTTGTTTCGGTTAGATATTATAGATGCGAAATGATGTATTATTTAAACTATTTCAAATTCATTGTAGCTATTTAAGTCTACCAATCCAAATTGCTTTGGTGCGGTCTCGCATGAAACTAAGATGAACAACCTGGATAACGGGGTAACTGATGTCGGTCATATAGTCCCATTTACGTTTTTGCGTTTAAACTTTATACTTGTGCACAATGTAGGTTATGATAGGCTGATCACCTAGAGTACTTACAGAGACTGTTTATAATCTATTTGATTGTTAAACCGTCTGATGGTTTTCGATGAAACTAAGTAATGTTCAGAGTATCTAACACCCCTTAGTATGCTATTGAGAATTCCAGAACTCTTATCTTGATATTCCAGTTTATCTCTTGATATGTATTTCAACTGTTGAGAAATATTCATACTAATGCTTTTACTTCTGATGTATGTTCTCAAACTACTTTATATACTTGTTGGGTAATTTGTGCTCATTCTTTGCTTAAACCTTTCAGTTAAGGCTGATAACGCTGAGGGCTAGGGCAAGGACAAGGGAAAGTCTAAGATGAAATAATGGGAGTTATTTATGTAATAAGTATATTTTCGCATATGATGTAATGTAACGATAAACGCTAAGTTCAAGTTTAAGTTTATTAAAGGTTGTAAAGACTTGGGACTTTATTTTGAATAAGTATGTAATAGTTAATATTATTATTATTATTATTGTTAGAGTTACTTAGATAGATGATGATGTATGTTGTATCATGAGCACCATGTGCTGTAATCGATATTACAAGGATTTGGAGGCGTCATAGGTTGGTATCAAAGCAATAGGTTATAAACCTTAGGGGGGGAACCTTAGACTATAACCTTAGGGAAGTTTGTGGAGAAAATAAGGAGATGAACTCACGTAGAGTTCTAAGTGTTGTGTCAAATTTATTTTTCAAAAAACAAAAACATCTATTTTAAAATACTAATCAAGTTATTTTGTTTTGTTTGAAGGATGTCAGGAGAAGAGGAGGTTAGAGATATCCATGTTGTGAGTGAGCAGTTGGTGACAGCTGTACCTGAGCCTATAGCTGAGGCAGCAGCTGAGTTAAACCCAGAGGAGTATCCTGATGAGGGAGAGGAGCCCGAGGAGGACTTCGAAGAAGCACCTGAGCATACTTTTTTGAATGAGTTGATGGATAGGATTACGAAGTTGGACGACAAGGTCCATGAGTTGAAGGAGCTGTATCAGGGGGAGCAGGAAGCTGCAGCATTGCTTGAGGCATTGGTGCACCGCCTAATAATTAGGAATGAGGATCTAGCTAACAAGCTGCGGGAATCAGACCAGAAGGCGAATAGGCTGGAGGATGAGAAAGAAGCTATTAGGACCCACTTGGGCATACCATTAATGGGTTAAAGTCGAGGATTCAGAGTCTCCAAACTGACAAACAGATTATTACTAAATTCTAGGGAGATGAGAGGAGAGACTGTGCTCGGGCCGAGAAGCTATCAGGTGAGTTAGCAGGTGAAGTGAGAGATAAGAAGGTTAGGATGGACAGGATGAAGTACGCATTTAAGTCAGCACGTGGGAGGTTCCAGCATAGGGTGTTTCACTTTTCACGTGAGGAGTACCGATCTAGACATACTATAAGCCATGGGCTGGTGCTAGAGATAGCGGATGAAGAACACGAAGATGCCATTAGGCGAGGTCTTTAGTTTATTCATGATGAACTTTTACTATTAGCGTTTAGAACACTTAGCTATGAAATAAAACTTGGTTTTTGTTTTTACCAAGTACTTTGGTTTAAGTGATGTAAATGGCTTAATGCCATAAGACGATGAAATACCGTGGGTGTTATGTTTATAAATAAATATGCTTTTATTTAAGTATGTGATGTGATGATTAAGTTCTCTTCTTATGAATGATATATTATGTAGAGTAAGTTATAAGATAATAATATTAAGTTCATTTTAAACAGATAGATGGCTAGAGGAAGACGTCGTCAAACAACCGAGGGGTCAGGCGGTAATGCTGGGGATCCACCGAACCCTATGCAGCAGTTTGTAGACATGTTAGTGGGGGCACTTCAGAATCGAACCCCGAATGCCAATAACCCTCTAGTGGCCCAAGTGGCACACTTTAAGGACTTCAAGAGAGCAGGACCCCCTGAGTTCAAAGGAACCACTATGCCCATCGAAGTTCAAACTTGGGTCAAGGAAATCAAAAAGGCATTCGCTATCGCCTGAGTAGGTGATGATCAGAAAACAATCCTCGCTACTTACATGTTGAAGGGTGAAGCCAACTTCTGGTGGGAGGCAAACCAGACCAGAGCTGGAGAAGGTGTGATACCTTTGGAAGGGTTTAAGAAAAAAAATTGAGAACTATTTTCTGGTTAGTATGCAGAGTCGTATGGAGATGCGATTCCTAGAGCTGAAGAAAGAAGGCATGATGGTACCTCAATATGCCGCAAAATTCAACGAGCTGGCGAGGTTCGCGCCTCACCAGGTCGACACTGAGGAGAGAAAAATGAGGAGGTTTGAGCAGGGTCTCAAACCATGGCTATATAGCAGACTCTCGGTGTTATAGAAGAATAGCTTTGTGACTCTCCTGGAGAAAGCTATAATCCCTGATGGCAGAAGTGTGGGTCTGATGAAATTTAACAAGGAGAAAAAAAAAGAATAATGACGAAGGGAATTATGGGGAAGGTAGCAGCAGTAGTGGTGCAAATAAGAGGAAGTGGAATAATAACAACAGTAGCAGCAACAATTTCAATTTGGGAAACTCTGGGGGAAAACCAGGGGAAGCAAAGAAGAGAACTGAGGCATGCAAGGAGTGTGAGAGGAATCACTCGGGGGCATGTCTAAAAGGGAAGAATGTTTGTTGTAACTGCGGGAAAGAGGGGCACATCTCTCTTAATTGCTCTGCACCAAAGAGAAATGGATGTTTTAACTGTGGAGCATTGGATCATCAGGTAAGAAATTGCCCAACGAAGAACTCAATAGGAGGAAATGGAGGAAGGGGACCAAGCGCCCCCGAGTGTGGGAGGAATCACTCAGGGGAATGTCTAAAAGGGAAGAATGTCTGTTTCAACTGTTGGTAGGAGGGGCACATCTCTCCCAATTGCTCTGCACCAAAGACAACTGGATGTTTCAACTATGGAGAATTAGATCATCAAGTAAGGAATTGCCCAAAGAAGAACTCAGCGAGAGGAAATAGAGGAAGGGGACCAAGCAGTGGAAATCTCACGATTAGTGGACCACTAACTCAGAATTGACCCACAGCTAGGACTTTTAACATGACGGTTCAGGATGCGGTCGCATCTAAGGATGTGGTTTCAGGTATCATTCTGATCAATGATATATCTGCTTACATATTATTTGACTCGGGTGCTACTTGCTCCTTCGTATCACATGAATTCTCCCAACAGTTAAACTTACCCCAGGAAGAATTAGAATATCCTAAGAATATAGAAGTTGCTAATAAAGAAATAATTCTCGTTAGCCATGTCTATAGGAATTGTGTTGTAGACATCAAGGGATATAAGTTATATATGGATTTAATTTCAATTCAATTAGGAGAATTTGATGTAATTCTAGGAATGTATTGATTATTTAAGCATGGAGCGATGATAGATTGCCAGCAGAAGTGTATAAACCTTAGGACTCTAGATCATTCTAAAGTAGCATTCTATGGAAGTAGGTCACCGAGACACTCAAGTTGTTTGATGATGATGCAAGCAAGGAAGTTACTAAAAAAAGGATGTGTAGGATATTTGGTCCATATCGTCGATACATAGAAATTAAGGATAGAGATCGGACAGATACCAGTAGTGAACAAGTTTTTGGATGTATTTTCGGAGGAATTGCCCTGACTTCCGCCGGATCGGGAGGTCGAATTCGTTATAGATTTAGTACCAAGAACAACACCAATTTCGAAAGCCCCTTGTAGAATGGCACCGGCAGAAATGAAGGAGTTGATGGTACAGTTGCAGGAGTTATTGGATAGGAAGTATATTCAACCGAGTGTGTCTCCTTGGGGAGCACCGGTTTTATTTGTGAAAAAGAAGGATGGATCAATGAGACTATGTATCGACTATCTAGAGTTGAACAATGTGACGATTAAGAACAAGTACCTGTTACCTAGGATAGATGATCTGTTTGATCTGTTGAAGGGAGCAAAATATTTTTCCAAAATCGACTTGAGGACGGGATATCACCGGTTAAAGGTGAGGAAGGGGGATGTACCTAAGATAACGTTCAGGACTCGTTACGGTCAGTACGAATTCCTGGTGATGTCGTTCCGGTTAACAAATGCGCCAGCAGCATTTATGAACATGATGAATTGGGTATTCAAGAAATACTTAGATAAATTCGTAGTTATGTTCATAGATGATATCCTGATCTATTCCAAGACTCAAGAAGACCATGCTAAACATTTAAGGTTAGTATTGGGGGCGTTGAGGAAGGATAAGTTACACACAAAATTCTCGAAGTGTGAGTTCTACTTGGAGAAATTTCAATTTATAAGTCACGTGATTGACAAGGACAGAATTTTTGTGGATCCAACGAAGGTGGAAGCGGTTCAGAATTGGGAACAACCAAAGTCACCGACCAAAGTAAGAAGTTTCTTAGGACTGGCAGACTATTACACAGTTTATCCAAGATTTTTTAAAGATAGCGGGAACGTTGACGAATTTAACGAAGAAGTCGGTAAAATTTGTCTGGACGGAGAAGTGTGAAGAGAGTTTTAAGGAACTCAAGAAAAGACTGAGTGAAGCACCAGTGTTGTCTTTACCTGGCGATACAGGTTACTTCGTGATTTTCAGTGATGCGTCACACAAAGGACTTGGTTGTGTGCTTATGCAACATGGTAAAGCTATTGCGTACGCGTCGCGTCAATTGAAGGATTACGAGAAGGGATATCCTACCCATGACCTAGAATTGGCGGCGATAGTATTTTCCCTAAAGATATGGAGGCACTGTAAAACCCCAAATTTTATGAATAAAGATTTAAATTTCTCAAAATATATTTTTAAAAATTATGGTGTGGATTTGATATAATGTTATAGTTGTGGTTAGCACACGGTATTTATTATTAATGCTTACGTGAGAAGTCACTCAGTTTTGTTAAATTATTACTACAGTAATTGTTGCATAGTATCTCACGTTATTTAATTCAATTATTGTCGATATTTTATATATTATTAAATCAATAATTGAGACAACAAAATTATTAATATTATTATTTACAATATTAACGATGTCTAGAATTTCTGTCAAAGAGAGGTTTGGTCACCTAATTGCGCGCCAATAGAGAAAAATCCTTATTGGAAAGCCCCCTCTTTCCTGGGAATGACCTGGTCGATTAATAGTGTGAATTATAATAATAATGATGAATTTTGTTTTATTATTATTATAAATGTAATAAAACAGAAAACTTTTTATATAAAACAGAATAGTTTTTATAAAGTTTTGTTTTATTTGATTATAGATAGAATATATTATATTTTATTATACATAGTGTTTGCATAGTGTCTGCTTAGTATTTGAATAGTAAAATCTTTTTATATAAAACTGAATACTTTTATAAAGTTATTTTTTTTATTAGATTTTAAATAATATATATATATATATATATATATATATATGTGTGTGTGTGTGTATATATTTTATAAATAGAATATATTATATTTTATTATGCATAGTGTTTGCATAGTAAAATCTTTTTATATAAAACAGAATAATTTTATAAAGTTTTTTGTTTTATTAGATTTTAAATAAAATATATACATATATATATATATTATAAATAGAATATATTATATTTTATTGCATAGTATCCTTTCCATTCTCCTATAAATAGGATGCTTAGTTAGAATTGAAAACACACCATATATTCAGAGAATTCTTCTTCTATAATCTTGAGCGTATTTCTTTAGAGTTTTAAGAAGCTTTGAGCGTACAAATAGTATAAGTTTTCTTCAAGAATATCATCGCCCTACCCGTCGAAATACTCTTCTTTTTAAGGTAAGGGGTATTATTCTTTCGTATTCATGAAGAGAGTTATTTTCTTTCAATACTCGTAAGGGTTGTTATTCCATTATTTATTATTATGTTGGAATAACCTGTCTATGCGAAGTACCGCATACATGGTGAAATTCTTCTGTTATTCCATTCTTTATTATTCTGTTGGAATAACCTATCTGTGCGTTCTATCGCATACCTGGTGAATTCTATTGTTATTCCATTCTTTATTATTCTATTGGAACATCTTGTCTGTACGGATTACGCATGACCTGGTTCCATTCTTTATTATTCTGTTGGAATATTATGTCGGTGCGGATTACGCATGACCTAGTTCCATTCTTTATTATTCTGTTGGGAATAACCTGTCTGTGCAGTTTATCGCATGCATGGTGAATTCTTCTGTTATTCCATTCTTTATTACTCTGTTGGAATAACCTATATATGTGGATTACCGCATGCATGGTGAATGATCCTTTGTATTCATTCCTTATTAACTTGTGGAAATGATCTGTTTACGTGGATTACGGCATGGCGGACACAAATCCATTTGCAGTTTTATATATTCTATTATACTCAGTTGGTTAAAGTTTTGGCTTCTATACTCCATGAAATTAGTGGAATATCCTGGATATTTGCGCTTCATCCAGTATCTTTTCATGAAAATATTCTTCTGAGCATTCTTGAATTTTACTCCACAAAGCAGTATCATGTTGACAATTTGGACGTTATTGAGTTCAGGATAAATTAACTTATAAATCTTTAAAATTTATTCTTGAACTTGTTTTATTGAATTGTCATCATCCTCATGCTTATATTATGTTGAAAGTCATCTGTGGCCTGTAGTGCATAGATGTACTGGGTATGATTATGACCAAGGATTATTCGGTATAATCATGACCGTAATGTTATAAATGATGTGGAAAAAGTTCTCATTGGCCTGTAGTGCATTGATGGACAGTTTTTGGTATGATTATGGCTATGAATTCTCTTCGGCCATAGGTGCAAAGATGAATTATTTTATGGCATGATCAGGACCGTTGATGAAAACACGATTATCTTTGGCCGGTAGTGTATGGATAATTTGTGGTTGTGATACTAATGAATATCCTTGGTCGTAGTGCAGGGATAATGTGGATTATTTATTGAGCTGAGTCTCAGCGATAAAAATGATGAAAAACCTTTTAAATCATAGAAGATAGTAGATTTTATTTTCTACTTGACTCTTCTAATGGATTGCTTGTTTCACTGCAGTTAAACTTGATGTTTGTTATATTGTATCAGTTTAACACTGTTGAAGGCTAACGATAATTTATTCTGCATTATCTTAGTCATAATATTTCTTACTGGGCTAGTTGAGCTCACCCTTTTTCTTTTATTGTTCTCTTCAAGAAATGAGAACGTAGCAGGGACTAGTCGGGGAACGGAGTGACGGTCCAGAGGATAGCATTAGTAGTCCTCACTATTCTATGAAATAGTGTGATAATAATTGTATTGAGGACTTATTTTGAGTTTGAATACTATCTAGAAGACAATATTTGTATTAAAACTCACAACTCATATTGTATATTTAAGATTGTATTTGTATTCTGTACCATGTATTTGGCAACTAAGAATAGGTGATGTATACCTATTTTGGGGGCGTCACAAGCACTATTTATATGGTGTAAGGTGTGAAATATACACGGACCATAAAAGTCTGAGGTATATCTTCACGCAGAAGGAGTTGAATATGAGACAGAGAAGATGGTTGGAGCTTATAAAGGATTATGATTACGACATCTTATATCATCCGGGAAAAGCTAACGTGGTTGTGGATGCGCTAAGCAGAAAAGGTAGTGGTAGGTTGGCAATGCTAATAGCTCAAGAGGAGTTAATTAAGGAGATGGCTATATTGGAACTCGAGATAAAAAGTCTGAGGGAGCCAGAGGGGAAATTGTTCGCAATAGAGGCTCATCCAACTCTATTGGACAAAATCAAGGAAGCACAAGGCGGCGATGAGGAATGCAAGAAGGTGAGGAAAGGAATTTTAGATGGAGCAGAGCTTAAATTCAGTATTGGTGGTGATGGACTATTAAGATTTGAGAAGAGAATTTGGGTACCGGTGGTGTCTAAATTAAAGGAAGAAATCTTGCAGGAAGCTCATAGCTCAAGTTACTCAATCCACCCGGTAGTACAAAGATGTATCAGGATCTTCGCCAACATTATTGGTGGCCCAATATGAAGAAAGAAGTCGCAGGGTGCGTCAGCAAGTGTTTAACATGCCAGCGAGTTAAGGCGAAACATCAGAAACCAAGCGGGTTACTTCAACCTTTAGAATTTCTGGAATGGAAGTGGGAGCATATCACGATGGACTTCGTGGTAGGACTTCCAACTACACATAAGGGTTACGATGCAGTATGGGTGATCATTGATCGATTGACCAAGTCAGCGCATTTCTTGCCAATCAAAATCAGATATACCTTGGATCAGTTGGAAAAGCTTTACGTCAAAGAGATTGTTTCCAGGCACGCGGTTCACAGCAAATTTCTGAAGAAGTTTTCAAGAACGCATGGGAACGCAACTGAGGTTGAGCACGGCGTATCATCCTCAAACAGATGGGCAGAACGAGAGAACTATTCGAACATTAGAGGACATGCTGAGAGCATTTGTTATGGATTTCAAGGGAGCTAGGATGATAACCTACCGTTGGTGGAATTTACGTACAAAAACAGTTATCACGCGAGCATCGGTATGCCACCTTATGAAGCTTTATATGGAAGGAAATGTAGAACGCCATTGTGCTGGGACAAAGTGGGAGAACGACAATTGCTAGGGCCATAATTGGTGCAACAAACTGCAGATGTGATCAAAATAATATGAGCGAGGCTAGTGATAACTCAGGATCGATAGAAGAAATATACAGATCAACATTGGCAACAACGAGACTTCGGCGTCGACACTTATGTGTTTTTGAAAGTGCCACCTTGGAAAGGGAAACTGAGATTTGAGAAGAAGGGAAAACTTAGTCCCAGATTCATAGGACCCTTCGAAGTGTTGAGGCGAGTGGGTGAGGTAGCTTATGAAATAGCTTTACCTCCAGAGTTAGAACATATACACAACGTGTTCCACGTTTCAGTCCTACGACCCTATAAGCAAGACTACAAGAATGTCATTGAGTATGAACCTATTCAATTTGAGAAGGACTTAACCTATGAAGAGGTTCCAGTACAGATAATTGATAGAAAAGAATAAGTGTTAAGAAATAAGATAATACCTTCTGTTAAGGTAGTATGGAGGAACCACAACGCTGATGAGGCTACATGGAAACTCGAGGAAAAAATGATGAAAAATTACCCTAATCTTTTTGTTGGATGTGTAATGAATCCGGGGACGGAATCCTTATAAGGGAGGGTGAATGTAATATCCGAGATTTTTTATGAAATTTAAGAATTATCAATAAACGAATTTATATAAAACTTTTGGCTGATTTCATTTATTAGATGTATATGTGTTGTACATATATGTGTTATTTCAAGATATGTGATGAGATGTATTTAAATGGTTGGTTTAGTTTTATTTAACTATTTAAATTGATTAAGTAGGTAATTATTCTATTTATTACGTGGGATGGTATTAAATCATGAGCTAGATTTCGGAGAGGAATTTAGAGACCCGGACTGCGTATTCGAGTCTAGGACGTCGAAATTAGTCAGGATAGACTGTAATCATGAAAAAGTGTCACGGTTGACTTTTTGGTCAAACTTAACCAGCTGACTTTTTCGAGGAAAAAGTTAACTATGAATTTTAGAGGTGAATTTGACTAAACGGATAGTCCCATGACGTCCGGAATGTCGACTTTAGTAAGAATCGATATAAGTTTCGCAATGTTCGGCTACGAAGGGCAAAATGGTCAAAGTAATTTATTAATTGATTAATTGATTCTTATAATGTTTTATTTAAACAAGTCAGCAGCTGGTGGAACCCTTGTGACTCACGAATTGGGACAAGGGAGGGAGTATACGTATATTACATAATAGCTAAGGAGGGAATACTTTATTTTATTCCTTAAAATCAAAATCCTTTCATTTTCTCTAACTCTCACATTCTTCCTATTAATTAACTAAATTATTGTATTATTAAGTATTGTGAGTAACTAATAATTAGAGTTGGGGATTATGGGAGTTGGAGGTTATGGGAATCAAAAGACTCTATCAAGCTATACATATATACACATCACTCAAACATCCTTTTCTTTTAAGAAAATTCCACCAAGTGAGTAAACATGGAGAGAAATTGAGAGTGATAGATAGTGTGGTAGTATTCTGGATTTTTGGGGAGTCTAAACAAGCAAGTGAGGAGGATTTTAAGAAGCTAAACAAGAAGAAATTCACATCAAGTAAGCAACTCATGAACCCTTATATGTTTTCAAGGGAAATGGCTAGAAAATGCCTCTTAGTTGCTAATTTATTCAAATCATGGTAATTTAGTGAGTTTAATTGTTGTAATATGTTCATATATGTTAGTAGATGGGATCTGGACAGTAGGAATCGAATCCATGCATGCTAGATTCAAAATCATGATTTTTGTCAATGTTGGTTAAAAAGTGTAATCTGTGATTTTCAAGTTTTTCGGAGCCCTGGATTCGTGGTTTATATGACTCGATTAGCGTATGTAATAATTTTATAAAATAGTATGTAGTGTGAAGTCTAGTCTGGCCCAAATTTTGTTAGAATTAGAGTTATAATGAGCAAGTTATGAAAATCATAAGCAAGCATGTTCATAACAAAATTTGCAGAAAATCTGGAATTTCCAAAAAAAATTTAAAAGTATAGAACCAGTGCTGGCACGTTTTTCTATGCAGTTTGTTTGTGGTCTTAGCATGATAGTTTCATGAATGTTATATTTTTTAAAAAATACCTTGTTGTATGAAGTTTATTGTGTCCAAGTATCATGGTCATATCATCTATAGATTAGTGGGAATAAAATCGTAAAAGTGGCTGTAAGAAACAAAAATTTGATGTCTTTCTTGGGATTGTTTGGATCAATTTGTCTCGGGGCCATTTTCATCCACTATTTTTTACTTTAAAAATTCTTGAAAAATTTGGAGTATTAATATAAGAAGATATGAAGGTCCTATAAAAAAATTGAGAATTTTTTGCCATACGGTTTGAGAGTTATGGATTTTACGACTAAGGACATTATTTAAAAAGATACTCGAATAACACTATGTGTATTAGTCCAAAAATTACAAACTTTTTACTGGACGTTCATGTATATAACAGGAGTTAACCCTGAAAATTTCAGAACTTTTGGAGCTAATCTCGATTTAGAAAAATTAAAAATAGTAGATGGATTTTAAAATTTTCGGGAAAAATATATATTCAGTGTGGGACTATATTCTACAAAATCTCAGAAAAGAAATATTTTTGGGACTGATTTGGTATTTTTTATATAAATGATGTTATATGGATAAATGAGTTTAATTAAATATGTGATGTCATACTTATGGAATATGAGGTTTTTTGACTTGAGACCCTTAAGCATATTTTATGCAGATTTTTGATGGAGGTTTTGATCCGAAAAATGTCAGAAATTTATGTTTCCCAGATTCTTTTATTTAACCACGTGACCTATACGTACAAACATGTTATGTAATTGAATCGTATTTGAATACGTGTGAGTTTAATCGTCTTATTAAAATAAAAGGGAACCATTACACTTCAAAGTGGTGTTCGAAAACTAAATTGCTTAATGTGATATATGTGAATAGGTTACGTGAAGGGATAGTAGATAGCAATAATTGTAGAAGACGTATCAGGCAAGTTTCCTAACTTTATTCACTTTATTGCAGTGAATGTAAGTTCCCTTAACTTGTACAATTTATCATTGTGTACAAGTCACTTATATTGCAAGTTATAACTTGTACAAAGTTATATATAGTCCAAGTTCTATTGATGATTACTTAATTATTAATTCAGTTATTTATGCCTTAAAGTTCTTAATTATTTATGAACTACTTTCAAGAATGTGATCTGGCCATTTGTTTCGGTTAGATATTATAGATGCGAAATGATGTATTATTTAAACTATTTCAAATTCATTGTAGCTATTTAAGTCTACCAATCCAAATTGCTTTGGTGCGGTCTCGCATGAAACTAAGATGAACAACCCGGATAACGGGGTAACTGATGTCGGGCATATAGTCCCATTTACGTTTATGCGTTTAAACTTTATACTTGTGCACAATGTAGGTTATGATAGGCTGATCACCTGGAGTACTTACAAAGACTATTTACAATCTATTTGATTGTTAAACCGTCTGATGGTTTTCGATAAAACTAAGTAATGTTCAGAGTATCTAACACCCCTTAGTATGCTATTGAGAATTCCAGAACTCTTATCTTGATATTCCAGTTTATCTCTTGATATTTATTTTAACTGTTGAGAAATATTCATACTAATGCTTTTACTTCTGATGTATGTTCTCAAACTATTTATATACTTGCTGGGCAATTTGTGCTCATTCCTGATTAAACCTTTCAGTTCAGGCTGATAACGTTGAGGGCTCGGGCAAGGAAAAGGGAAAGTCTAAGATGAACTGATGGAAGTTATTTATGTAATAAGTATATTTCCGCATATGATGTGATGTAGCAATAAATGTTAAGTTTAAGTTTCAGTTTATTAAAGGTTGTAGACTTGGGACTTTATTTTGAATAAGTATGTAATAGCTAATATTATTATTATTGTTAGAGTTACTTAGATAGATGATGATGTATGTTGTATCGTGAGCACCATGTCCTGTAATCGATGTTACACGGATTTGGGGGCGTTACATCGTCAGTTCAGCAATATATATATATATATATATATATATATATATATATATATATATATATATATATATCGGATCAGGTCAGGACTCCTGGACCTGACCAAAATTCGGATCTTTTTTTTTTGCTTTTTTTTAAAACGCCTAAAAAATTCAAGTTATATGTATCCAAAACATTGTATTATGTAAAAATTCAAGTTTCATAAAAAAAATTTTTAGTTGTTTTAAAAAAAACGCAAAAAAAAAGGTTCGGAGTTTAAACCTGTCCTGGAGTCCGGACAGGAACCAGCCTGTATATATATATAAAAGCAATAAACGCTCCGGAAGTGAATCTTGGCTAAATCGAGGCATAACTCGATGATGTTAGTCTATATATATAAATATATATATATATATATATAAGAAATAAAAAGCCACGGACCGAAGTCGGGAATACACACGCAACTCGACTGTCAACGTGAATAAATGTGTGTGAAAAAAGTGGAGAAAGGCTTTAAGAAAAATAAGAAGTCTTACAGTGGGATGCCAAGAAGACTTCAAATAGCTTTAAATGAATGAACACTTGGTTTCCACCGGTAAAATATGACAAAGCACTAGCTTACAAGTGTTTAAAATGAGAAAGCACTCAGTTTATAGTGTGTACAGAGCAAAATGGACAGGGCTTCCTCGCCTTTTCTCTCTTCAAAATGGTCACCCCAAGCCCTCTATTTATAAAGGGGGAAGCTGCAAGTGTACCTATGGTAGCCTCTAGTTTACATGCGGCTGCCTGGGGTGCCCCGGGCAATGTGGGTCTCGTCGTCTCGAAGTACGTGCACTCAAACAACGCATTATTCACTCGAACCTTCATAACTTTCAATCTGAGAGTCTGATGGAAGCGTGCCATACCATTCCAGAAAGCTCTTTTAGATAGCTATCCAATGACATAGGATTTGCCCATTTTTGATTCAGTGAAGATGGGTCTATGATCGAAATAGCATTTTTTGGTCTCTGTCAGGCAGTCCATTGAGCTATTTTGCGTAGTTTACGCTTGGAAGTTAAGATATGGTTCTTATCGGACTTCTTTTGAATTAATTTGAATTGAAATGAGTGTATTTGATTTGTGTTGAAGTTGAGTTGTTAAAATCACCATTTTTCCCCTCCCGGGGTTATCTTCGAGGTTATAAACTGATTTCCCAGGGTTATCTCCGGGGTTGGAAACTGGATCTCCCGAGGCTATTTTTGGGGTTTGAATTGATGTTGTGGTCCTCCAGGATTATCTCTCAAGTGTGAAAAATATGTTTTTGTCCTCCTGCATAGTTAGTAAAAGGGAAAAAAAAATTGAGTGTCTATAGACGTATTATTCAATTTTCATTACTATTATTAGGGTTGGTTTTTCCTAGGGAGAGTTTTAGCAATTTCCTTATTATGTTTGAGCTTCTCTCTTTAGATAATCACTGAATAATTTTAGTTTTCATTCTGGAGACATTTGTGGATTTGAATAAGCTTTGAACCGGACTTGCAGCAAGGATTATCATATTTGATTCCTCATTTATTTTATATCTCTTGTTTGTATATCTTATTCCAATGTATTGCTTCAATCCCATAATAGTTATTGATTCAGAAATGAACTAACTTCCATTATGGGATTCTAATGGATTTTAATGCGTAGTCTATACATGTATGCCTGATTATGATGTTGTATGTTTAACATTGGATTGCCCATCATTGTTGTGCTAAATTATTGAATGTTTGATCACCATTCACATTATTTGCTTGTATGGAATTGGAAAATGAAATATAAGTATAGATTAATTCATGTTGGCATATGTTCATGAAACTTATTTGTATTAGGTTTTGTGATTCGTGACCCAGATAGACATATACCAGTTCACCATGTGTAGTCATTAAGAGAGCTTATGCTTAAAATCATTATTGCTGCAAATTTACATAGACATATAGTGAGTTTGGTAATTTTGATGCTTACATGATTTCTATCGATTGTGGATTTTGTGTAAATTGGACATAGTTCATTGAAAGATGGTTATGTTCCACTTTTGTGCTCTTGACTAGTTTTCCATGTTAGATGATGAAGTCCCAGAATCTACTTGTGTACTCTGTCTTGCTCTCGCTTTCCAAGCCCTACCATTGATATTATCTTGTGCGGATACTAAATCAAAATGTGACGATCACGTATGCATAAAATGTACACAAGTACTTGAAGTAAAACAAAAATAAGATAAGAATAGAATTGTCTAAGTCACACAAAACTAGCTTTAGTTGATGATGACAATATTAAAAATAAACGCCTTTCCCCGGCAACGGTGCCAAAAACGTGTTGCCTCCTTTTTGGTTTAACAAAATGGACTCTAACTCATGCAAGTATACACGGGTCAACAAGTAGTACATAGTAAGAAAGTATCGATCCCATGGAGAAAAGTGAATAAATCTAATCTATTATGCAACAACCTAATCACTATTTCTGTATGCTCAAACGATCAATCAATAAATAAATTGATATCTAAATAAATTATCAACACAAAAATAATAATTACTAAACGTAAGGTAATCGAATTGGAGAGATATGGGATTCTAATATTATCTAACGCTTTATCTATAATGCAAACCTTCTGTTTTGCCTAATTGTTTAACATGGAAAGCTAGTCAAGAGCGCAAAAAGTGGAACATAACCATCTTTTAATGAACTGTCCAATTTACACAAAATCCACAATTGATAGAAATCATGTAAGCATCACAATTACCAAACTCACTATATGTCTATGTGAATTTACAGCAATAATGATTTTAAGCATAAGCTCTCTTAATGACTACACATGGTGAACCGGTATATGCCTATCCGGGTCACGAATCACAAAACCTAATACAAATAAGTTTCATGAACATATGCCTGACATGGATTAATCTATACTTGTATTTCATTTTCCAATTCCATACAAGCAAATTAGTGTGAATGGTGATCAAGCATTCAATAATTTAGCACAACCGTGATGGGCAATCCAATGTTAAACATATAACATCACAATCAGGCATACATGTATAGACTATGCATTAAAATCCATTAGAATCCCATAATGGAAGTTAGTTCATTTCTGAATTAACAGCCATTATGGGATTGAAGCAATACATTGGAATAAGATATATAAATAATAGATATAAAAGAAATGAGGAATCAAATCTGATAATCCTTTCTGCAAGTCTAGTTCAAAGCTTATTCAAATCCACAAATGTCTTTTGAATGAAAACTAAAATTATTCAGTGATTATCTAAAGAGAGAAGCTCAAAAATAATAAGGAAATGGCTAAAACTCTCCCTAGGAAAAACCAACCCTAATAATAGTAATGAAAACTGAATAATACGTCTCTGGTAACCAAACATATCATCTCAAAATGGAAAACACGCTCTAACATTTAAAATTACAAAATTCATCATTTTAAAATAACTGTGACCGGCGCCGTCGCGCGATGTTACACTATAGATCGAGTGCGGGTGCAGTGTAGGCTTCTCTGTCGTGTTCTTGGCATGGGCGCGCCATGGCCCTTTGATAATGGGTCGTGGCCGCGCAGCAAGTAATTTTGCCTCTGTATTTTTTCTGGCGCGGGCGCGCCATGAATAGGCTATATGGCAGCGCGACCGCACTGCTACTGCTTCTTGTCTGCTGTGTTTGCTGCTACTTTCTTCATTGCTTCTTCACTTCTTACTTCTTTTTTTGATCACATCCAAGTTCTTCTAGCTATCCTTTTCACCCACTTGACTCTAGTTGCCAACTTTATTCTTGCATAAGCCACCATGCCTTGTATTGTTATTTCTATTTCAATGCCATTTCCATTCCATTACATACCTTAGGAGTTCTATCTATGTAAACTGTAAAATAAACACAAAAAGCAAATAAATCATACCAAAAGTACTTGAGTTAAGAAGAATTCCAGTGAGTTGGTAACCAATAAGTAGGTATAAAACCTACTTATCAGTATATACATAAATGAGATTGTAAGATTGCATGGTATGCTAGTATCCATAGTTTTTGATCGAGACCCAAGATTCACTTCAAGATTTTGGTTTAGTTTACAAAAAGCTATGGGCACGGATTTACGATTCAGTTCGGCTTATCATCTTCAAACGGACGGGCAGTCGGAGAGGACTTTTCAAACTCTTGAAGATCTGTTAAGACTCTGTGTCCTTGACTTCAAAGGAAGTTGAGACAAGTTCTTGCCATTGGTGTAATTTTCCTACAACAACAGTTATCAAGCAAGTATTAGCATGGCTCCATTCGACGCGTTGTATGGACACAAGTGTCGTTCTCTAGTATGCTGGGATGAGGTGGGTGAAGCAACGCTGTTAGGACCGGAATTGGTACGTATGACAACGGAAAAGATTCAAATTATCCGACAATTTTAAAAACCTCACAAGATCGACAAAAGAGTTATGTTGATCTTCATCAAAAAGACGTGGAATTCAATGTTGGAGATTATGTGTTGTTACGTGTTGCTCCATGGAAAGGAGTTACAATATTTGGAAAGAGAGGAAATCTCAATCCTTGATTCATTGGCCCATTTAAAATCCTCGATCGAGTAGAAACGGTGGCTTATAGACTCGCCTTACTGCCAAGTATGTCTCTTGTTAATAATATTTTTCACATATCTATGTTATGTAAATATGTGAAAGACCCAAACCACGTTATTAAATTAGAACTAGACGAGATAGCAGAAGATTTAACGTATGAAGAGGTACCTGTTAAAATCTTGGATAAGAAGGAACATATTCTATGATCCAAGGTTATACCTCAAGTCAAATTTTATAGAGAAACCACGGTGTTGAGGAAATGACTTGGGAGTTGGAGTCTGAAATGAAATCAAGGTATCCTCACATCTTCGACATACCAGGTATGTACTCCAATTTCGAGGACGAAATTTCATAAGAAGGGGAGGTTGTAAGACCCCAACTTTCATGAATAAAGATTAATTTTTGTCGAAATATATTTTTGAATATTATGGTATGAATTTGATATAATGTTATAGTTGTGGGTAATATTTATAAATTTTGCAAAGTAAGCAAGGTTGTTATAAAATATTCGATTGATCGAGGAATATTCGTTTTAACAGAGAATATTCGTATGATGGCACAATCATTGGTGGACCCCATAATGAAATTACTGTCGGAGTTAGAAAACGACAGAAATATCTTTTTATAAAAATAACGGCAAAAGTTTTACCATTAACTATTGAAATACCTAGGTGTTAAAAGTACAGTAATATGTGTGGTTGCATAGTAGCACACGGTATTGATTATTGATGCTTACATGAGAAGTCACTCAGCTATACTAAATTATTGCTACAGTAATTGCTGCATAGTATCTCACATTATTGATTTAATTATTATCACAGTATCATCTGCATAATATTTTATATTATTAAATCAATAATTGAGATGACAAGTTATTCATATTATTATTTACATTATTGACAATGTCTAGAAAGTTATGTCGAGGAAAGGGGTTTGGTCACCTAATTGAGCGCTAATAGGGAGAAATCCTTATCATATAGCCCCCTCTTTCCTAGGAATGATCTGGTTGTTAATATTGCAAGTTATATTATTGATGAATAAATGTTTTTAAAAATATTGAGCAGATTTTTATGAAGTATTTGTTGTAAGTTTGGCGTATTATTTGAACCCCCCACTTACCCATTTTGTAAAAAAATAATCGGTAGGATGTTATAAAGTGTGTGTGTGTGTGTGTGTGTGTGTATATATATATATATTTGACATGTGTGTGTGTGTACGCGCGCGCGTGTGGGTGAGTGGTGTCTGATATGTGGTGGTGGTGGAAATTATGTGATAGTGATGTGTGTGTGTGTGTGTGTGTGTGTGTATATATCTATATATTATAAGTTTTGTTTTATTATATTATAAATAGAATATATTTATTTTATTTAAAAAATTTGTTTTATTAGAATATTTTATTGCACAGTAATAAATAGTAAAAATCAGATTTCTCGTCGAATTTCGCCCGTGAAAGTTTACTGTTGTCCGTAATTTTCTAATTCAAATAGTATTCTTCCATTCTCCTATAAATAGGATGTTTATTTTAGAATTGAAAATCACACCAGAATCAGAGAATTCTTCTTCTATAAATCTATAATATTGAACGTATTTCTTTAGAGTTTAAGAAAGCTTTGAGTGTAAAAAATAGTGCAAGTTTTCTTTAAAAATATCTCCGCTATACCAGTTGGAATACTCTCCTTTTTAAGGTAAGGGATATTATTTTTGTTCAATATTCGTATGAAATAATATTTTCTTTCATACTCTGTAGTATGTAAGTAATATTATTTCGTTTCAGATTCTAAATTCTACACTCATTTTATTAAAGTATAGCTTCTATACTCCTTGAAATTAGTAGAATTTCCTTGAAATTTGTGCTTCATCCAGTATCTTTTTAAGGAAATAATATTCTGAGCATTCTTGATAATTTTTAATCTTTTCATGTTGGAGTACTATTCACGGGATACTATTCCTGAAGTACTATTCATGGGGTACTATTCACTTGGGTACTATTCACCCGGGGTACTATTCATGATAAAAAATTTAATTTTTTTTCGATCCAAATTATTTTTGATACAATATTATTCTTGAATTTTACTCCACAAAGCAGTATCATGTTGACAATGTGGACATTACAGAATTCTGGATAAATTAAATTATAAATATTTAAAAATTTATCATTTATTTTCATTTAATTGAATTCTTATATCATTGTCATCATCCTCGTGCTTATATTGTTTTGAAAGTCATCTTTGGCCCGTAGTACATAGATGGACTGTTGATTGGAATGATTATGACCAGGGATCATTCTGTATAATCATGACTTGTAATGTTACAAATGATGTGGTAAAAGTCCTCATTGGCCCATAATGCATTGATGGACAGTTGTTGGCATGATCATGACCATTAGTGATTACACGAATATCCTTGGCCCGTAGAGAATGGATAATTCGTGGACGTGATACTAATGAATATCTTTGGCCCATAGTGCATGGATAATTCAGTGATGTGGATTATTTATTGAGCTGAGTCTCAGAGATAAAATTGTTGATAAACTTTTTAAATCATAGAAGATAGTAGATATCATGCTCTACTTGACTCTTCTAATGGATTGCTTGTTTCGCTGCAGTTAAACTTGTTGTTTATTAGTTTAACACTGTTGAACGCTAATGATAATTTATTTTGTATTATCTTAGTTATAATATTTTTATTGGGCTAGTTGAGCTCACCCTTTTGCTTTCATTGTTCTCTTCAGGAAATGAGAACGTAGCCGGGACTAGTCGGGGAACGGAGAAATGGTCCGAGTTGGTGGCTATAGTAGTCCTCCTTATTTTATAAAATAGTGTGATAATAATTGTAATGAGAACTCCATTTGAGTTTGGATATTATCTAGAAGATAATATCCGTGTTAAAATTCTCAGCTATGTTTGTCGTATTTTACACAACAGTTGTATATTTAAATTTATATTTGAATTCTGCACCATGTATTTGGCGACTCAAAATGAGTGATGTATGTGACGCCCCCAAAATCAGTATACATCACCCATTTTGAGTCGCCAAATACATGATACAAAAATAACTACAACTTCATTAATACAATTATCGTGCAGAATACGACAACACATAAACTGTGAGTTTAAATACAAATATTATCTTCTAGACAATATCCACACTCAGATAAAGTCCTCATTATAAATTATTGATATATTATTTTATAAAAATAGTGAGGACTGCTAAAACAACTGTCTAGGACCATCACTCTATACCCCGACTAGTTCCAATATTCTCGCTTCTTGAGAAGAAAAATGGAATAAAAAGGAAAAGGGTGAGCTCAACTAGCCCAGTAAAGAATATTATGACTAAGATAATATACAAAAAATTATCCTTAGTCCTCAACAGGGAAAAATCTGATAGAATATAATAGACAATAAATTTTAGATCAATAACTGCAGCGGAAACAACAATTCATTAGAAGAATTAATTAGAGATTGAAATCTACTATCATCTATGAATTTAAAAGTCCATCATCAATATTTTATCCATGTAACATCAATCAATATACATCTTGCATCAAATATTCATCTTTTCACTATGGGCCAAAGATATTCATTTGTATCACCAGTTGGTCACGTTCATCTCAACACCTGTTCATATTTACACTACGGCCAAAGATATTCATCAGGTAATCATTCATCTTTGCACTACAGGCCAAAGATATTCATCAAGTATCACCATTAAAGACTGAGGATGATAAAAAACATTTTAGTGAACGAATCCAGTAAGATAAAAGGACAAAGATTAGATATTCGTACTTTAGATAATTCAAGTTTAAAAATACTCCATAATAAACCATAATTGAGTAAAATTCAAGAATAAAGATCAAAACATGGATACAATCAAAGATAGTAACCATAATAGACATCTGGGACAAAAAAGAGAAAATTTTATTTTTTGGTGAATAGTGTCGTATTTGTGAATAGTGACGTATACGTGAATAGTATCGTATACGTGAATAGTAACCTCGACACAAAAAGGTAGAATTTCCACAATAATATTCATATCAATATTTTGACATAATGATATTGAAGAAAATAATATTATTTACGAAGAAAATAACATCCCTTACCTCAAAAGAACAGTACTTCTGACCGGAATATCGGATGAAATGTTGAAGGAAACTTGCACTGAATAGCAACTCTCAAAGTATCTAAATACCCACAAAATATGCTTTATAATATAAAGAGAGAGAGAAAAAAGAAACTTGTTTCTAGTGTGATTTTTAATTCTAACTAAGCACCTTATTTATAGAAAAATGCTAGAACGCCAAAGGAGACTAAATTAATAAAATAATATTTTTTTTCCTCCTTCTACGCCACCTACCAAGACAAGCCACTAGCCCTCCACCTATGAAAAAAAATTCCAGCACATGTTTTAACAAAAAACAAAAGTGGGTCCCACCCATAATTTTAATAAAAAACGTTAATTTTCAAAACTTTAATAATTCATAATAAATAGCTCTTTTATCAGAAAAATATGAATTTTATGTCCATTCCATAGGAAATCAAATTCTCTACAACTTTGTAGCTTTAAGTTTTTTCAAATTTTAAACAGAAAATGTCCAAAATCCACATACGGATGATTTTTAATACCTCCATTTCAACAAAATACTGATAAAACACCTCCACATTAATTCCTTCATTTATAACCACATAAAATAAATAAATATATCATTTATATTCACATAAAATAAATATTTCCTTATCATATAAATAAATAATTAATTATTCATAAATAATATTACAGAATCACAATTATGACAACCAGGTCGTTCCCAGGAAAGAGGGGGCTTTCCGATAAGGATTTCTCCTTACTGGCGCGCAATCAGGTGACCAAACCCCTTTCCTAGACAGAACTTCCTTAGACATTGCCAATAATGATATTTAATAATATTATTCAAATAATATGAATTATTGATCTGATAATATAAAATATTGTGCAATGACAATTATTGAAACAACAATAATATAAAATATCAACACAGTAATTATTGAATCAATAAAATAAAATATTGAACAGTAATTACTGTAACAATTATTGAGTAGTGCCTTCTTACGTAAGAATCAATAATTCAAAAATACTGTGCAATACCGTGTGCTACTGTGCAACCACGCGTATTACTGTATTTTAACCACTAGGTAATCCAACAGTGTTAACGGTAACAATTACGTCGTTATTTATAAAAACTTAAACTTGTCATTTTTTTCATCCGACCATTTTTTGTTATGGGCCCCACAAATGGCTGCGCCGTCGTACGAATATTCCACCACCAAACGAATATTTCCCGACAACAATAAATATTTTATAACCACTTATTTATTTTGCAAAAGTTGGATATTTCACCCATAACCAAAGTATTATATCAAATTAACTCCTTATTATTTCAAGATAATGAATAGAGAAAATTTAATTTTATTTATAATAAGTTGGGGTCTTACAATGTATACCTATTTTGGGGGCGTCACAGTCATATTGCAAAAATCTCTTAAATTTTGAATAAGTTGATACATCCATTCAAACTTTTATCAACTGGCGACTTTGTCTAATTCGACACAATCATTAAAAATAAACTTTTCAAATCGACGATATTATATTTCGGTCTTTTCCAAAATCTCACCCTTTAAACAAGATAAAAATCAACATAGAACATCTAAAGGGTAGAGAACACAACAGGAAAAAATTTCCTGCGTCAACAGATTTAACACGTACTCGATTGATACAGATTCAATTAGGTACTCTATACATTCTCTTATAATATATACAAAATTAAATCAAATTAGGATAATTAATTATTATTATTTGTTTTTAATTTTAATTGTGATTTATATTTATAAAGTGTAATAGTATATATATTTTCTCATTTCTAACAAATTCAATTTATAATTATATTTATATTTATTATAAAACTAGTTATTATGTGGAGACTCGAATTCAAGCTTGAATTTAAAGCTCGCGAGTAATTTGAATATAATTCGATCCAAGTTAGATCGAATTCGAGTAATAAATATTCGAGTCTAGTCAAATTTGGGTACAATTAGAAATTTTCAAATATAATTAATTAGAATTCGAGTCGAATTCGAGTATGAATTTAACATTTCGAGTTGAATTTGAGTAACTCTCTGTTTGCTTCGATTCAACTCGTTTACACCTTTAATCAATACTCTTGTACCATACAATTTGTATCACGTTATACTCCTTCGATTCCAATTTATAAGATTATTGTTGACTTTTCGAAAGTTAAATTGATGTGCATTCAAACTCAAAATTAATATAAATTAACTTAAGTTTAGTCAATACAATGATAAATATTTTAAATTATTTAAAAAGTACTACTAATTAGAAGATTTATTTATTTGTAATGTTGAACGGATTTATATCAATTTTATGTTTGAAAATATTTTAATTTGACTTTAAAAAAGTCAATAATGATCCTATAGATTAGAATGGAGGGAGTATTATATTTCATTATGTGTTGAATGATGACTCTTTATTAGTTGAATGCACATATCATAATTAATTAAACAATGAAATGAAGATTAAGTAAAATAGCAGATTTGACAATGTAATATCACCAAAAATACATCATCATAGCTAAGTTTAAGTGTTTTCTTACCAAAAGCAGATTCTGCTAGGTCCAACTAATTTTTTTTAGATCATATTTAATTATTTAAATCATATCAAACTAATAATCTTAATATGTAAAGTCTAAACTACACAAATAATTCAATCATATTTTATTTTCTACTTTTTTAAGATAATACTAACACGTTATACCGTACGTGTGCGGTGTTCCTTTTTCCCTTTTTTTAAATTCTTTCCTCTCAACTCTTGTCTATTCTCTATCAATTCCATTTTATTTATTTTGAATTCTTTTGTATTTTTTATTATTCATTAATTATCACTAATTTATTTAAATAAGTGAATAAATGAGAAGAGAATAAAAGAGCCCCCACTAATCATAATCACCATCATTATCATTATCATAAGCCCAAGTTGAGCTTTAAATCTTCCTCATCCACTCAACATAAATATAGATTGGGGGTAGGTGTTGTACCGGACTAACCACAAGTACAGTATTAATTTATTTATTTTTTGAAAAATAAATTTTTTTTATAATTTTTTTTCAAACTTGCTCTATTATTTTTTTATTTGTTATTGTGATAATTATGGTTAAAAAAAATTAACACTGTACCGGTCGTTAGTCCGGTACATACTGTACCGGTCGTTAGTCTGGTACATGCTGTACCGGACGCCCCCTAGATCCCATAAATACTCATCCATAAAATTATTAACACTTGAGAATAAGTATTAAGAAAACGGTGATATTAGGGGTCTCAAATTTAATTATAAAAAGTATTTTGAATGGTGTGTTATCATAATATTGATTAGGTAAATTTTATATAATTGACTATACGATAAATTCTCATTAAAATATTTAATGTCATGTGATTTGAGATCAAAAAATTGAGACTCTGATGGTAGAGGATAAGTACACCTATAATTGGTGGGAAAGCTTAAAAGTGCATTCCATTACAAAATTAGGTATTTCTCTATTTAATACCAAACATGATTAAATTATGTTAGGAGACATAAAGATTTGTCCAAAGAAGGAAAAAAAAAGGAAAAGAGGAGAGAGAAAGAGTGATAAAAGAAATTATGTTATCCAAATGGAACAAATGGTATGACTTATGATTGTTTGAGAGTGTTTAGAAAGGAGCATTATAGTTGGCTAATCAAGATCAACTCCACAACATATACATCATTCCACATATTCCAAATAAATAGGGATGGCAATTTTAACCCAATTTAAATTGAGAAAAAAATTCAAAGGTAAATATTCAAAAATTAGGGTCCAGAACGATTAAATGTTATTGGGGGGAGGTGTTGTACCGGTCGTTAACTGGTCAGTGTTATTTTTTAATTTTTTTTTCACCGCAATTATCAAAATTAAAAATTAAAAATAATAGAGCAAGTTCGAACAAAAAACTATAAAAAATATATTTTTTATTTATTATTTTAATAATTATAATTAAAAAAAAATAACACATGTATCGGTCCTTAGTCCGGACCGGTACAATGTGTACCGGATGCCCCCCCGGGGACCCGATTAAATGAGTAATGACGGTTGGGAGATATTTGAGTAGCTGGGTAGGTTGGATAAACAAAATATGTTGTTCCCCATTGCCGTGCCAGCCAATAGATTTTATCAACATGTACCATGGGTTAATGTAAGAATCCATGTTGATTTTTCCATTATCATTATATCATATCACCAATTTTTAAAAAGTTGGAGATCAAACATAATTTACTTATTAATTGTAATGTTTTTATATTTAATTTTTAATGGTTTACTTTGTTTTACCCTTAAAAGTTAGTAGTTTAAAATTTTGATCACCTTTAACTATAGGAGTAAACGAGTCGAATCGAAACGAACCTCGAATTTGACTCGAAACATTAGATTCATACTCGAATTTGACTCGAGTTATATTCAAACTACTCGCAAGCTTCAAATTCAAGCTCGTATTCGAGTCTTCACGTAATCACTAACTTTATAATAAATATAATTATAAATTGAATTTGTTATTTTACTTATAAATGAGAAAATATATTTACTATTACTCTTTACAAATATAAAATCACAATTAAAATTAAAAATAAATTAAAATAATAATAGGGAAAATGTATGTACACAGCTGTGTATTACACAGTAGGCTATGACGACGATTTTTTGGGCTATAGCGACGGTTTTACCCGTCGTCATAGCTATTCTGAGCTATAACGACAGTTTAACGTCGCTATAGCCCAAAAAACTGTCGCCATAAGTATACTGTGTAATACACAGCTGTGTATATACATATAGCCCATAATAATAATAATAATAATAATAATCTTAATTTGATTTAATTATGTATATATTATAAGATAATGTATGAGTATCTAATCGAATCTGTATCAATCGAGTATGTATCGAATCACAATCGAGAATCCGAGTAGTTTGAATATTAAACGAGTCGAGTATAAATTTGTTCAGATTCTACTCGTATTTTTATTCGAATATAGCATTTTGTTTGACTAATTAAACATTAAGGTGTAAGTAAATATGCATACTTGTTTTAAAGTTTGGGGTGCAAACGTTTAACATGCTCATAAATTGTGGAGTGTAAATTATTTTTTATCAATGAAAAACTCACAGCTCTTTTTTTTTGTTTATACCACAAACATCTACAAAAAAATTTACCGTAGTTATGTCGAGGTCAAAACTCAAATATTCTCCGTGAATAGCAAATAAAACGTAAAATTATCACTAACAACTGAACCGTTTATTACTAGACTTTATTGGTACTCGCACGCTGTTCGATTGTCCAATATAATAAAGTCATTAATTGAAAATTTGTTACCACTTTTTAAGTCCATATGGGGTTCCACCTGTTGACTTAGCTAGTGTTTGATAACTGAGTAATTAATATTTGAATAGTTAATATATTTTAATAAATTAGATCTTCTAAATGAAATAGGAATAAATGATTTTTTGGTCAATATACTTTAGGTCAACTTAAAAATGATTAATTAAACTTTTTGTTGTTATAGTCAACTAATTGAACTCAAATTTTCTTACAAAAACGTTAGAAAATTCGTTAAGATTTTTGACTTTAGACGAAAATGAACACATCGGCTGTTGAGTTGTAAAAAATAGTTGATGTAGCAATGATGATCCGACACGGCCATGACTATGTATGATGTGGTCACTCTTGAATGGAAATGAAATAATTTTTTTATAAAATAAAATAAAATCAAAAAATTTAACAAGAAAATGGGAAAATAAAAATAATAATTTACTTATTTTTGTGGTTAATAGAAAATGAGTTTTTAGATAATTAATAACAAGTATAATTATTTAAGAAATTATAAAAATAAAATATGTTGAAATTAAAAATCAATTCTTATTGATTTTATATACATATACATTTATAAATTTGTTTTTACAATTCTTATGTATTTTATATACATACATATTTATAAATTTGTTTTAACATTATATATGTGCATTTTATTTGGCAAATTGATGAATTATGTGTAGTAAAAATGATTTTTTTAATTAAATTTTAACATTTAAATTAGCTAAATTAAAGGAAGAAATTACTGCTTATCTTCTCTTCATATTCATATTCATGAATTCGTACTGTTCATCTTGTTCATACCATCCAACTAAAGGAAAGCGGGTTAAATGCTTTCTAGGTTACTGTACTATAGGTCGACTTACAAATGGGTCACTAACTTTTTTTTCTTCCAGTCAACTCACTGAAATTTAGTTTACTAACAAAAAGTTTACTATTCCGTTAAATATGTTGACTTTGGACGAAATTTTCCATGTAAGCTGCTGATGTGTAAAAAATTTATGACGTGACACAGATCAATCCCATGTGGCTTTCATTATGTGGAAATGGAGAAAAATTTACAAATGTAATAATATAAATTAGAAAAGTTAGTAAAAAAAGAAAATAAATGAAAAATATATTCAATTATTTTGTAATTAATATCAAATGAATTTTTATTTAATTCTTTACAAATATAATAATATAAATTAGAAAAGTTGGTCAAAAAATAAGAAAATAAATGAAATATATATTCAATTATTTTGTAATTAATATCAAATGAATTTTTATTCAATTTTTTATAAATATAATAATATAAATTACAAAAGTTTGCCAAAAAATAAGAAAATAAATGAAATATATATTCAATTATTTTGTAGTTAATATCAATTGAATTTTTATTTAATTCTTTATAAATATAATAATATAAATTAGAAAAGTTTGCCAAAAAATAAGAAAAAAAATAAAAAGAGTTATTTAGTTATTTTTGTAATTAATAAAAAATGTTTTTTTTATATAATTAATAACAAATATAATTGAGGAAATTATAAAAATTAAAAATATTTTAAAATATAATTACTAATAATTAAAAATATAATTAATTAAAATTAATAATTAATAATTATAAATTTAAAAATATAATTAATATTTTTTTCTTTTCTAACTAGAATAAATAAATTTGTACTTTTACATGCAGATAATTTTTATTTTAATGTAATCAAATAATTTTTATTGTAATTTATATTTTATCAAATAATTTTTATTTTAAAATTATACAATAGAATTATATAGTCCCAGAGGATGGAGAATATCTTATTGCGGAAGATCTTAAAGATGCGAATCCCGACTTGAAACAAAATGTTGATACTGAATATAAACATTTAATTGCGCCCACAAACGGAAAGGTGGATTCAAAGACTGGCTGCAAGATGATCCTAATTCAGTCACGCGGATTAGCTTGAGGGAACACAATTTGGAAAATGTCGTCATAAATCATGGAGCAGATGTTATCCGATAATTATCCTTATGAGTTCTTGTTAAGAAAGTATAACGAATACAGAAAAATAGGACCAATGATTGACACAGGTAGTCCCTGTCCTTAAGGTGTTTATTGCCCCTTACCACTAAGGTTTGCTAAAGGCTACTAGCAATATACCTTCAGGATTAATGTCACAACCTATTTTTGTTCTTAGTGATAGCAACTCACCATGAACCTCAATTTATGCTATTGTGTAAAAATGATAGAAGAAAGAGGATGAAGATTATTCAGTTTTGTAACTGAAATGTGAGTTATGCAATATAAATGATATATTAATCACATATCAGTTTTGCATCACATAATGATTAAATAAAAACTGTTTAATCATTAATGAAGTTAATTAATCTGGTTCATAATGAAGTTAATTAATCTGGTTCAATGCAAAAAAAAAGGCTCTTGGCTCCTAACGACGATGCGCACGTGCGCCTAAAGCGTCAATGCGACTTTGCGACCCGAACCCGCACCACGGCCCCCGGGTCGCAGGCGCGAGCAGGTGGTGCTTTGCACCATGTCATTTTGACCAACTTCAAGTCTTTCCTTTAGTACCAATAGTGAATTAAACTATTCCACATATACTTATAAAGTATTAAATAATTTTATTCCTACTCAATGTGGGACTTAAAGAAAATAGTTTTCTTAAACAACAATGAACCTTTTCATGTACTCCACTTTGGATACAATTAAAACATAATATATAATTCCTACTTGAATTATATATTACTCTCTTTTAATCTCCTTGTAATAGACTATCAAATGCACTTTTAATTTTATATAAATTCAATTAATTAATGGGTCTAAATTAATCTACAAATTGATCAAAACCCATAAAAGAAAAGGTGCAATTAAAAGTTCTTATAGGCTTCTTTGCAAGAATAAGAGGTTGAATAGAGGGAGTCTTCTATGTGAAAATTAGGGTTTCTAGTAGCAAGATGAGGAAGTGGAATCGATAGGTGTGTATAGAGGATAGGGTTTTCAAAGGGGAAAAGGAGATAGATGTGAAATCCAGTTAACCTTTTGAAAGAATCTCCGTCGCCGCTGGTCGATTTATTTGAAAATGGGGTTATCGATCTGTATGATTTTGCTACGGTGGTCAAGGCTGAGCCGGCGGCCTTGACTATGCCTCCGCCGCTGCCGCGTTCATTAATCCGGCGAACTGATTGGTTTGATTAATTGATTAATTGATTGATTTGTGGTGTTCTTAAAGGATTCAAAGGGTTTGGAGATTGGAAAGAGAAGAAATGCAGATTATGGGTTTTGCTTTTGGTATACAGAGGAGCGGAGTGAGGTTGGGAGGGAGATAGAATTTTAGATTCTGAGTTTGAAATTTTTGAGGACTCGCGTGGTGTTCTTTTATATTTTTTTGTTGACAATTTTATTAGTTTTTTATAAAAAGTATTAAAATTAAGAAATTGATATTTCTAAAAAAAAAAATTATCACCAAATTGACTCAATTATAATTTTACTGTCCGAATTTGAAAAGATTTTAAATTTTAAAATATTTTGAATTTTATAATTTTTATAATTTTCTCAATTATATTTGTTATTAATTATATAAAAAACATTTTCTGTTAATTACAAAAATAACTAAATAACTCTTCTTCTTTTTTCTTATTTTTTGGCAAACTTTTCTAATTTATATTATTATATTTGTAAAGAATTAAATAAAAATTCAATTGATATTAATTACAAAATAATTGAATATATATTTCATTTATTTTCTTATTTTTGACAAACTTTTTTAATTTATATTATTATATTTGTAAAAAATTAAATAAAAATTTATTTGATATTAATTACAAAATAATTGAATATATTTTTCATTTACTTTTTTATTTTTTTTACTAACTTTTCTAATTTATATTATTACATTTGTAAATTTTCCTCCATTTCCACATAATGAAAGCCGCATGGGATTGATCTGTGCCATATCAAAAAAATTTACACATCAGCAGCTTACGTGACAAATTCCGTCCAAAGTCAACATACTTAACGGAATAGTAAACTTTTTGTTAGTAAACTAAAGTTCAGTGAGTTGACTGTAAGAAAAAAAAAGTTCAGTGACTCATTTGTAAGCCGACCTATAGTATAGTGACCTAGAAAGTATTTAACCTAAAGAAAAGCATATATGAAAATCAAGTTAGGGTCAGGACTCAGAATCCATGAATTCACTACCACCCAACCACAATACCATTACTGCAATAAAACAACCAAAGTCAAAAGTCACGAATATATATCTCACTACCACTTAGCCGCCGCCACCATAATTGGGGTCGAACTCAGATAACCAATCATCAACCTTTCAAAACCAAACACAATCCTGTCAAAAAAATCCAAAATCATATTCCCACAATTATTTTTTAATTTCAAAATCAATCAAAGACCCCAAACAATACCAAAATCCTACTCCCAATTAATCAAAAACCTAGTCACGAATCAGTCTAGATGCATCAGTTCGTCAAAATCGCACCTCGCCCCATCTTGATTTGTTCTAAAACAACACACTACAACCAATGTCGACTCATACCAAAGCAATTAATGTAAGACCCCGATTTCTTTTTTTATAAATAAAATTAAATTTCTTCTATTCATTATCTTGAAATATATAATAAGGAGTTAATTTGATATAATATTTTGGTTATGGGTGAAATGTGCAAATTTTGTAAAATAAGCAAGTGATTATAAAATATTCATTATTGTCGGGGAATATTCGTTTGGTCATAGAATATTCTTTTTGTCGGGAATATCTATACGACGGCGCAGTCATTTGTGGGCCCCATAACAAAATAACTGCCGGATGAAGAAAATGATAAATTTGAGTTTTTATAAATAACGGCGTAATTGTTACCGTTAACACTGTTGGATTACCTGGTGGTTAAAATACAGTAATACGCGTGGTAGTACAATAGCACGCGGTATTGCACAGTATTTTTGAATTATTGATTCTTATGTAAGAAGGCACTACTCAATAATTGTTACAGTAATTACTGTTCAATATTTTATTTTATTGATTCAATAATTGCTGCGTTGATATTTTATATTATTGTTGTTTCAATAATTTGTCACTGCACAGTATTTTCCATTATCAGATCAATAATTCATATTATTTGAATAATATTATTAGATAGCATTATTGGCAATGGCTAAGGAAGTTCTGTCTAAGGAGAAGTTTGGTCACCTGATTGCTCGCTAATAAGGAAAAATTCTTATCGGAAAGCTCCTTCTTTCCTGGGAATATCCTGGTTGTCATAATTGTGATTCTGTAATATTATTTGTGAATAATTAATTATTGATTTATATGATAAAAAAATATTTATTTTATGTGGACATAAATGATGGATAGGAAAATATTTATTTCGTGTGGATATAAATGAAGGACTTAATGATGAGGTATTTTATCAGTATTTTATCGAAATGAAGAACAAAATATGGGATTTTCAGAAAAATTAGTTTATTACTTGATTTTGTAAAATCCATAACTCTTTGTGTATAATGAGTTAGGAGATGAGTCATATATCAAAAGAAAGCCCTGGAAGTAAGCTAATCGTAGAAATTAGAATCACCCAAAAAATTTTTGTGAATTTTTCGTGGTGACTGTTTGAATGAAACTGGTCCAAAGGACCCATAGTCCAAAAAATCAGTGTTCTTAAGCTATATTGCGTGAGTTATAAATTTTAATCCGACCGTTGAATCGTTGTGATTTTTAGATATGTTATACATATATAAGTTGAGTATATGTCCACAAATTTTGAACAGTTAAAAATTAACGTATGATTTGTTATGAATTTTAATAGATGTTAAAAATCGTCCGTTTGTGAAATTCGGATATTTTCTGTTTGGAATCTGAAAAAACTTAAAGCTACAAAGTTGTAGAGAATTTGATTTCGTATAGAATGAACATAAAATTCATATTTTTCTGATAAAAGGGCTAATTTTTATGAATTATTGAAGTTTCAAAAATTAAAATGATTTTTTTATTAAAACTATGGGTGAGACTCACTTTTGTCCTTTATTGATAAAATGTTCTGAATTGGTTTTTCAATTATGGTGGGTTGCAAATTAATCAAAGTGGCGTGCTTGAAATGGTGTTAAAATATTAATATTTTATTATTTAGTCTGCTTTGGCGTTCTAGCATTTTCTATAAATAGGTGCTTAGGTTAGAATTGAAAATCACACCAAAAATAAGTTTTCTTTTTCTATATATTATTGAGCGTATTTTTGTGAGTATTTAGATACTTTGAGAGTTGCTATTCAGTGTAAGTTTTCTTCAGCATTACATCCGATATTCCAGTCAGAAGTATTGTTCTTTTGAGGTAAGGGATGTTATTTTCTTCGCAAATGATATTATTTTCTTCAATTTCATTATGCTGAAATATTGATATAAATTTTATTGTAGAATTTTTACCTTTTTGTGTCGGGGTTACTATTCACATATACGACACTATTCACAAATACGGCACTATTCACCGAAAAATAAAATTTTCTCTTCTTTGTTCCAAATGTCTATTATGGTTACTATCTTTAATTGTATCCATGTTTTGATCTTTATTCTTGAATTTTACTCAATTATGGTTTAATATTGAGTATTTTTAAACTGAAATTATCTAAAGTATGAATCTCTAATCTTTGTCCTTTTATCTTACTGGATTTGTTTTCTAAAATATTTTTCATCATTCTCAGTACTTAATGGTGATACTTGATGAATATCTTTGGCCTATAGTACAAAGATGAATAATTACCTGATGAATATCTTTGGCCCGTAGTGCAAAGATGAACAGGTGTTGAGATGAACATGACCAATTGGTGATACAAATGAATATCTTTGGCCCGTAGTGGAAAGATGAATATTTGATGCAAGATGTATATTGATTGATGTTACAGGGATAAAATATTGATGATGGATTTTTAAATTCATAGATGATAGTAGATTTCACTCTCTACTTAACTCTTCTAATGAATTGTTATTTCCGCTGCAGATCTAAAACTTGTTGTCTATTAAATTCTATCAGATTTTTCCCTGTTGAAGACTAAAGATAATTTTTTATATATTATCTTAGTTATAATATTCTTTACTGGGCTAGTTGAGCTCACTCTTTTTCTTTTTGTTCCATTTTTCTTCTCAAGAGGTGAGAATTTAGCAGGAACTAGCCGGGGTATGGAATGATGATTCAAGATAGTTGTTTTAGTAGTCCTCACTATTTTATAAAATAGTGTATCAATAATTGTAACGAGACTTATTTGAGTGTGAATATTTTCTAGAAGATAATATTTGTATTTAAACTCATAGTTTATGTGTTGTCGTATTTTGCACGACTAATTGTATTAATAAGTTGTAGTTGTTTCTGTACCATGTATTTGACGACTCAGAATGGGTTGGGTGGATTAGACTATTTTGGAGGCGTCACAGTTAATCTCTACTCAAAGAAAAGAAAAAAGAGATGAATAAATAATAAGCAAAAAGAGAATATAGTTACTGATCTAGATTTACTCGTCGACTTCTCCACTCGTTGAATCTATTTTGTGTTGGTTCACAACTATCTTTTCTTGCTCAGTTTTTTTTTCCTAGGAGAAAGGAGGGGGAATGACGAAAAAAGAGAAAAATGAGCACTAGACGATGGGCAGATGACGGGGAGACGACAAGGGTTGGGGAAAAGGTTTAGGAAAGAGAGTAGTTGGATTTGATTTAATTATTTTTATTTTATTTTGTTAATTGTTGTTTTGAATATATAGTTTTTCTTTTATTTGTTTTTCCCTATCCACGTAATGAAGGTCACATAGGATGATCCGTGACACATAATAAAAATTTTATATATGTGCAGCTGATTTGTTCCTTTCCGTTTAAAGTCAAAAGATTTAACGAATTTTCTAACATTTTATAAGAAAACTTGAGGTCACTGAGTTGAGTGTAAGAAAAAAAGTTTAGTTAATCGTTTGTAAGTTGACCTAAAGTACAATGATGAAAAAAGCATGTAACCCAAGTGAAATAACATCTTAACTTCAAAAGTTATTTGATAACTAAAAAGTATAAAATATCTGAATGACTTTTAAATTTAAACATATCTCAAATTGACTTTTCAAAAATCAATAATAAGCTTAAATTTTGGAATAGAGTGAGTACAATATTTATAAAAGTTTCATAAATTAAATTTTTCATTAAGAGACAACTCTTAATACAGTAAAACCTCTATTTAGGAATAGACTTGAGACCAAACTACTTGTATTCTAATTGAGAGATTATTACTAAATAGAGGTATTGATACAAAATATTTTCCGAATACTCAAAAATATTCACTTTAATAAAAATATAGATTTTATAACAAAAATTAAAGAAAACATAAATTATTTAGATTTTCAAACTAGGAAAATATAGTCTTTTATAGAAAATATAGTCTTTTATAGAAAATGTAGTCCTTTATAAAAAATATAGTCTTTTATAAAAAAATATAGTTTTTTTTATAGAAAATGTAGTCTTTTATAGAAAATGTAATCTTTTAAAATTAATATTGCCTCTCTCTCTCTCTCTCATATATATATATATATATATATATATATATATATATATATATATATATATATATATATATATATATATATGAAATTATTGCTATATAGAGGTATAGTTTCTTAATACGGGATTTAAAAAGTATATAACATATTACGATTTAGAGATTATTCCTATTTATAACTGGCCCAAATTGGGACCAATTTTTTTTATAATATTGTAGAGGTTATACATATATAGAGTATTCCTAAATAGGAGTTTTACTGTAATATAGATTTATATATTTCTCTTATCGATTAAGAGACGATATGAGAAATAAAATTTTACCAAACAACTTTATTCTTTTATCGAATAAGATGTTGAGCTATTAAGAGGTATTGATAGATTAACAAACACCACTATTGTTAATATATGTTAATAAATTAGATCATCTGAGTGAAATACATCTTAATTTAAAAAGTTATTTGATAACTAAAAAATATAAAACATCTGAATAACTTTTAAATTTAAACACATCTTAAATTAACTTTTTAAAAATCAATAATAATCTTAAATTTTGGAATTAAGGGAGTACAATATATATATAGGTTCCATAAATTAAATTTTTTATTAAAAGACAGCTCTTAATGATATACATTTATATATATTTTTTTACCGATTTAGACAAGATAAAAGGCAAATAAAATTTTACCAAATAATTTTATTCTCTTATCGAATAGATGTGAATAAGACGTGAAACTATTAACGGCTATTGATAGATTAAGTAAGACCACCATAATCTCTATCATCATACTTGACTGAAACTAGACCCCTCTGTCCAGCCCCCACCCCAACCCCAACCCCAACCCCAACCCCAACCCCAACCCCTTTGTGGAAACTCAAACCTAACCACTAAAACCATCCCCACTCATCATGCACCAACAATCAACTATAAATTGACAGTAATTTGACCAGAGCTGAGTAAAAGAAAAAGAAAAACAAAGATTTAACCACCACCACCTAACAGGGGAACCATACCTATAATTTATATTTACAAAATCTAAATTATAATTTGCCTTTTCTTAATTGGATGTGCCCACAGTAAGTGCCCAGTTGACATCCATAAATAAATTCCTTCTGGATGAATACGGTCGTTTGAATTAAAAAAAAATTAAATTAAAAAGGCCTCCCTCAGATCTCTTTTCCACCATATAGTAACATTGAAGACAAGAAAAGGCAAACAAAACACAAATAAATATTTAAAAGGAAGAAAATCTAAAAAAACATTAAAAAAAAGACAGAACTTTGGTGTATGTATGGGATTTTCTTCAAAATGCAGCCCACCAAAGCACAACGATCTACATTTAAGTTTCTTGAGTACTAGAATGAAAAAGACAGACATTCAAAAGAAAAAGGACCACAAGTTGGCAAGGAAGGAAAGAAAGAAACAAAGAAACCATTCCCCCCCCCTCCCCCCCCCCCTCCCCCCCCCCCCTCCTACTAAGTTCTCATCAGTTAAGAACACATGATTCAAATGCTATTCCATTTCCATTACTTTTGACCTTCAAAGTTCATTAAATTCTCTCTATCATTTTTTTACTTTCTTTGTTTTAGCCTTTTGGATGTGTCATTGTCATGGTAGAAAAGTGGAGTGGACACCACAATGCCTGTCATCTGGCAGGCAAAGAATCCCACCAAGATCATCCCTTCTTTATTTTTTTACGGTTGAGTGTCTTTTTCACTCAATTAGCTGACCACCTCTTCCTCTTCCTGTCAATATATGTCTTCTCTTTCAAAAGTAAAAGCTGCTTGCTAGTATATTACTTTTCTTCATCCTCTTGTCTTTTATTTTCAATTCTCATTTTTTTTTCATCCCCTGCATTCATAAAAGAACCTTGTATTACAATAAAACATCAAGGGATCAATTTTAGGTTGGGCTAAGAGTAATCCAAGAAATAACCAAGGGCAAAAGAAGAAAAGAAGTACCAAAGATCGTAATCAATTGTAACCAATGTTTTTTTACCCTGCATTTTAAATGAAATTTATAAAAATGGGTTTGTCATGCTAGATGGTTGATTTGAAAAGAATTAGCCAAATTGAGAAGGATCAAAAATTTATTCTAAGACATCCTTGAATTATGAAGCACAATCCCATTTACTACTTCAGCTACAAACTTCTACATATTTCGAATGTTCGTGGCTAAGAGTTGCCCTTTTGGTTTAGAATCCATAAAGAAGTTCAGACGTTCAAGCACTTAAAAGTGAACCAACACTATAACCACCTATACCGAATTTAACACTTTAAACTATCAACTGTCACCTATTTCTAGGGGTTAAAGTCATTTATAAGCATAGAAAATTCACTACAAAAGCAGTAATGTTAAAAATATTATATAATGTTTTTACTTTCTCTTCTTTTTAACAAAACAATCTTTCTTTTGACCCACCGTTCTCTGTTGATTTTGGCCAGTAATAATACAAGTGAATTTTGTCCAGAATCTCCATTCAACATTTAAAAAAGCATTACTTATTCACCCAACACACTCTTGCCCTATAGTACGTTTTTATTTAATTTTTTTTTTATGTTGGTGGGAAGAGCAATGATATTAAAAAGAAAGCAAGCAAAGGACTCGTGTTCTTTATTAGGAAGTGTGACACCCTGATTTCTTCACTATCTCATTGATTTCCAGTTGGACCACAAAGCTTATTTAATAGACAAAAATAGAGTACAAGAATATTTACTAGAAGGCTTTTAATGCCTCGTGCACAATTTGATGTCATAATTAAAGAAGTTCACGGACTTTGCAACTGCCAACAAGACCTCCCCAATAATTTCATTTCATTTAAACTTTAATAGAAATGTAACATTTGTTAAATTACCTAAACACCCTCAGACTTTTCAGGTGTAGTTTATTCTGAATAGAAGTAAAAGGTAACCAGGCATGCAAGTATCCAACAGTCAAATAGAACGTAAATCAGGGAAGCAAAAAAAGAGTCTCCATCTTGTCTTTTGGGCACCACAAAGATATGATTCCTCACAAATGACAACAAGGGACGCCCTTCCTTCCCATAAGGCCACATAACCCCCTGAGGTTTAACTGCCAAAATGACTCAAATGCCCTCATTCTCTTGGAAGAATTTAGTGTCGGTGGCCCGACAACAAAGGAGGGGGGGGGGGACTTTTCTCCTCCATATATAACCTATTCATCTAAATAAGTTCCTATTTTGCTATGTACTAGCAAGTAGCAACAACCAGTTGTTAATCTGTTATATCATTTAATATTTGAAACAACAAAGAAAATGACAATAAGAGGAGCCCCACAAGTGCACAAGTAGACAATACCAACATCTTGTGGCAAAAGAAATAATAATTAATAAGTAAAACAAATGGATTGATGATAATGTGATTCAATTATAAGGTGGAGCAGGTTTAGCATGTAAATTTTATACTAGTAAAGAGAAAGTTCATACTATGTGATGGTGCAAAATGAATAAAATATATAGAAGAGAGTAAAAAGAAAATTTACCACAAGTGAAAGTTTTAGAGAATTTTACTAAGTGGGTTTCTGGGTAGCTTGTTTAAATGCAACAGTGGGAGCTATCCGGAAACTCCTCCTCTGATGCTCCAATACAAGTTCTCCAGCAAACCAATCGATTTTTTCAAAATTGCTCTGCTCTCCGATCCTCTTACCACCAAACAACACCGATTCTACATTTTTCTGTTTCAGCATTTCATCGCCTATTTCTGTGAGCATTTTTACATTTTTGGGACTAGGGTCTGAGTCCACATTGGCCCCGCAACTGACCCAAACTGGATCCATTTGCCTGCCATTAAAACTCCAAATTAGCCAGTGTAAAGTTCCATCTTTGAATTGTCTACTAATGATATAATAATGCTGAGACCAAAACAGCAAAACTAATTCACCAGAAAGTTTGTAATCATGAAATTAAAGTGTTTATCATCACAACATAAATAAATGCCATAATCCTGAAAACCGGAAACACCCATGCAATTCGGATAGCATTTACCTTTATTATTCCGAAAAACTGATTAAATACCTTAATGCAAAGAAATTGGAACATCTTTCTTGTTTAGACTTTATTGTCCAATTTTTCCATTTACATAACTTGTAATATTGCATCTCTGCAGAGTTGGAATATAGTCTCAAAATGGAAATACGGTAGTTGGTAGCAAAAAATTTCAAACATGTAATGTATTAGTCATGAGACACTGTCAAACTGCACTAAAGAACAGGAATCAAAAGGCTCATATAAGCTCTGAATTGTACAATTAAAGAGGAAAGGAAAAATATCCCTTGTGTTGAATGATCAAAGGCAAGACCATACCAAAAACAGGAGCCCCACCTTTCATGCAAGCAGTAGGTGTCAAAGCAAGAATAGTAGTAAATCAAAAGACAAAGTACTGGTCCAATTTTGCCAGCACACAATGTGTATCATTCACTATATTGATATACTCATGAATCATTGCTAAAAACAGATACTAATTATGGAAACCATGCCTTTCCTAAGTTGATAATTAGGTTCACCAGAGTGGTGCTCCACAACAGTTTCAAAATCCTACTCAATAATGGTAAAGTTTCCGCCTTGATAAGCAAAGGCACAGCTGTTGCACAGCAAATTAATTACTGTAAGATAAAGGAAAAACAATCACCACAAAAAATAGCACTACCATATTGCCTTGGTGAAAAAAGGTTAAAATTGATACAGTGATACTAATAATAATAAACAATGAATTTTTTTATTCTTAATTTTTCTTTCCAGAGAACTAATCACAAGTGGCCATGGGGCCACCCTGCAACAGGTAGTAGGTTAAGCAACGAAAATACTAGCTATTTCCTTCTTCTTGATATTTATCACAAAAACAAATAAAAATCAATATAATTAGTTTCTATGGATGTGAAGTAATTGGGTGAACTTTAGTTCATGAAAGCAATAAATTCTAAGTAATAAAACTAGAAATGAAGTATCCTAAACAACCAAGAAAGGAAAAAGGACAAAAAAACGAGAAGGAATTTTACAGCAATCCTAAGTTTTTGGGTCAATATCCGTTACTTGCAAGATTTGCATAATCTGGAAAGAAAAAGCAGCATTGATACATTGAAAGCAACTACTTCCAAATATAATAAACTTCCTTAATTATTAAATATAAAAGTAAATATTAGTCTTACAAATATCAATACCTCCACTTTGGAGTTTTTTGACACTTAGCCTTGGGACATGCCAAGAATATAAGATACATTAATTGCAGTTATTTTCACAAAATCATTTCTTAATGATTGATAAACAAGAATTATATATATATATATATATATATAAATGGATCCGGTTAGCATGAAGTTTATTTTTTGATAAGCTGATCAATTGGTCAATAGAATGCTAACACATAGAGCCTCGTCTGCATTTCAGCACTCTATTGACCAATTGAACAACTTACTCAAAAATAAAATTCATGCTAACCACTCCCCATATAAATGTATGTATCTGTATATTTTCTCTAATATCCTAATGGGTACTTCAAGTTTGGCTAACATACAACCAAACCTCAAGATAAAAGTGCCTATTTGCTTCTATTGGCTATTTTGTATGCAAAATTCCCTTCATCAATTCTACAGTAGAGACAAAAACAACACAATGCCACCGGCTCACGATAGCTTCAAACATTCCTATCCTACCAAGCTAAGAGACATCCAAGCTCCCTCTTAAACCCCTTCTCTCTCCTGCCAGGCACCAGCCTGTCCCATGCACTCAAAGTGGCAAAAACGGAAAATCCAAAAATGACATAAGCAAGTAAAAGACAAATCCAATAATAAATGTAATGTACCTTACAAAACATATACTCACTTCCTCTCGTAAAAGATGACTTAAACAAATAAAAATATTATCTTCTCAAATAAAATAAAATTATATACAAAATTATTTTGTCTTCAAAAGTATTTAAGTGAAGTCCATTAATTTAAAAACAAATATAGACTTCAGTCATTTTCTGTTTTTTTACTGGGAGAGTATAATTCTTACAAGCAAGTTTTATATGCAAGTATAACTAATTGAATACACCCGGCGCATGTTAGCACTAAGGCCAAAAAATTACCTGGATACGGACGTAGTTACTGCTACGGATCTGACCAAAAGCCATGGCCACAGAATGGTCAACCATGTCAGCCGAGCCATCGCCGGAAATTCGAGCCAGGGGCCGAGCCCAGTCCTTAGCCTTCCATCCTTTGAGTTGGTCAAACTCGTAGCTTCCTTCCGGAACCTGACCCGTCCCAAGTGAAAGTACCAAAATGTCCTCCACTCCCCGAACAAATGGAAACTCCTGTTTGTTATGCAGCACGTGTGTTATAGACGCCGCCGTCGGATTACTCATGGCCAGACCGCCGTCGACTGCTACGCACCGCGTCTTGCCGTCGACGGACTTCATGCAAACCGGTCCAAGAAAACCCGGTTCAGCTGACGTGGCGCGGCACACCTCCCAAAGCTTGAAGTCGAAGCTATCCGTTTCTAGCGCGTCGGCTCGCGAGAACAGAAACGGAGCTGAACTGGATAAGTCGTAACAGGGAATCAAAACGGGCTTTAACGTATCCCTTAACGTTAAAGTCCGTCCGTTTTCCGTGAACACCTCTTTTACAACTTTCTCCATTCTTGCCGTCGCATTCGTGGTCGCTCCTCCGCCGATTATCCGCCGAAAAAACTTTCCGCCACCTCCGCCCTTTCCATTCCAGTAGAATTTCTTACCTTGCTCCGCCATGAACCTCCACGTATCCTCCGCTTTGAAAATCGGACAGCTGTGATTCTTAGTCCCAAACAGCATCGCCGTGAAAATTCCTCCTATGCCGGTACCGGCTGCAACATCAAAATAATCGGCGATTCTAGCTTCAGGATTCCCGGACTTCTCCTTCAACGCGTGCTCTAGGTAAGCTAGGGCTTTTCCGGACAAAATGTTTCGCATTCCGCCGCCGTCGATGCTTAGTATACATATTTTACCTTTCTGATTCTTAATTGCTTGTACGCCGGTATCGATATTCGTCACCGCCGGCGTAACGGACACCGCTTCCGATCTCGGCAGTTCTTTCGCCGGCGAAATTTGTTTGGGGATCCATAGCTTCTGATCATCGTAACCAAATAGAAACTTGCTTTCCAGAATAGAGAAGATTTCGTAGCTGAGCTTATCCGTATCGATGCTTGGCTCTTTCATTTCTAAAGGATTAGAAGCCATTAATTTCTTCTCCTTCAAAGCATCTATATGAACACAATCTTATATAGTTAGCTAGCTGGGCAAGGGCAAGAGTTTGAAAATAGAAGAAAATTATTTCCTCCCAATTTCAATCATGGTATTTTAGAAGAAAAATGCCAATGGGGATTTTGTTTAATTTCTGATTTAACTCCATGTCCCCAGATACGTATTTGTGTTGGTCACCTGTATATAACTAAATTTGGATTATTAGCAGGTAGACTATATATAGAGAGAGGGTGTAGACCTCGAAACTACCGCCAAACAAATACCCAATCCCTTCACCTTAAATCAAACAATTTCTTTCTTAACACTATATATGTATATATAAGCTTTATGTCTTTAAACAGAGTGATATTTCTCTCTATATACAAGTGAAAATGGGAAGGAGGAGAAAGAAGAAGATTACCAAACACCAACTAGAATACAATCAAATTATGGACGACAATACACAGTCGTGGCAGATAGCATGTCTGTTTTTCCCTTGTTATATTGGGAAGTGTAGACCTGGCAAACGGGCCCAAAGCCCGCGGGCCGGTCCGGCCCGCTCGTCAAAACCCGGGCTTTGGGCAACAGTTTTTAAACCCATGAAAATTCGGGCTTTTTTGGTTCGACCCGTTTTTGGCCCGGCCCGTGGAGGCTTGGCCCGCCCGCCACCTATAAATTTTTTTTACTACTTGTGGGTTGTGAGGCTTGAACACAAGACTTGTAAGTTGTAAGTAAATAAATAAGAGTTCAAACCAATTGAGCTTAGTCCCACTTAGTTTCATCATCATCCTAAGTATTAAAATTTAATTATTTAATTAGCAAAACAATTTAAAATTAAACAAATAATATTTCTTATTAATTTCATAGAATTAACTAACAATAACTCAACCGAAAATAACCCTTAGTTAAAAATTTAAAAGGAAAATAATCACTTCATAAGTTCACATGTTAAAAGGAACAAACTGATTAACTAAGAATAAACGAAAATAATATAAAATAAAAACTACTACTACACATAAGTTAAAATTAATGCAGTTAAGAACTAAAACCAAATTCTTGAAGCTTGTTTCCAATTACAGTGGCTGAAATAAACCTCCTATCTCTAAAACAAGATACCTTTTTATAAGGAAAAATAATGTTTATATCAATCATTTGTTACTGGCTTAATATAATGATATTGACTTGCAGCACATACAAATAACTCTAGGAAGGTTAAATATTGATTAATTTTTTATCATTATTTGTTTACTACTTGTGGGTTGTGAGAGTTGTTTATCGTGTTTGTTTGTATTATTGTTTAGGCTTAAATATGAATTAATACCCTAAACTATAGGTCATATTCCACTTCGGTGATCCACCTTTCAATTTTGTCAATTCGGTTATTAAACTATCAATTTTTTCCACTTCGGTCCAATTGGGTCTGCCACATCAGAAATTGCTGACGTGGCCGTTTGGGTGGGATCAGAGTTAAGCTGTGTGTAACAAAAAAAAAGAATATTATAATTTTTGATTAAACATTAGGGGTACAATTGTTAAATCACCTTATATTAAATATTAATACCAATTAAAAACAACTTCAGCCTAAATAAAACAAACATACAGATCAAATCTCTCATCCCCCAACTTCGATCAAATCTATTCACTCGCAGAAAAAATCGATCATCACTCGCAGAAACTCGCAGAAACCCAACCGCCGACGCCGGTTTTTTCGTACCCCACCCATTGTACCTAACCACCACCCTTTTCAGATCTGAAGAATAATTTCAATCCCAAATCATCATTTGGGTAAAAGTAGAATAAGGAAGAGAAGGTCTGGAATTTGGGATTTGGTGGCTTCAGATATGGAATTTGGGGGTTTGATGGCTTCAGCTCCTTAAGGAAGAGATGGTCGCCGTCGCTTAAGGCGTTTTTAGCGCCGGTGGTCGCCGTCGCTTAAGGAAGAGGAGTTTGATTCGTAAAAATGCATTATCAGTAGATCTGAAAAAGCAGAATCTTGAGGTGTTTGTGGGTATAATCGGTAGATTCGTCGAGCCAGAGTTTCGGCAAAATAAGTAGCAACCTTTCGCATCGCTCCGATTTGGGATACGGCTAGGAATGCGATCTGTTTGACAAGGACTTCCGCTAGCTTTAGATTATCCTGTTGCACAGCTTCCGCACAAGCCATCAAAGTGTGGACTAATCGGACTCCGTTCTCTTGAGAATCCACTAAAATTACTGACTAAGAGTGTTCTTTTGGCTGTAATTGAGATTGGGATGGAGTTGAGCTCGTGATTTTTAATTTTTTATTTGGTGGAAGAAGTGGTGATTGAATAGTTGTGGGGTAAACGGCTTTACTGGGATTGCTTTAAGATCGTAATCGGAAGAAGATGAATCATTAAAGATTATCTTGCTAGTAGACAATTCTGAACATCATTAAAGATTTAGTTTTAATGTTTAATGATTTAGGATTTAAGCTTGATTTTATGTTTGCTTATATTTATTTATGATTTGACATATTTACCCTTGATGTTTAGAAAATATAATTAAAATAATATTTTTTTAATTACACATAGGCATTAGTTTGCTTAGTCAGCGCGCCACATCAGTAATTTCTGACGTGGCAGACCCAATTGGACCGAAGTAGAAAAAATTGATAGTTTAATAACCTAATTGACAAAATTGAAAGGTGAATCACCGAAGTGGAATATGACCTATAGTTTAGGGTAGTAAATCATATTTAAGCCTATTGTTTATTATTAATTATTTTATTATTTTTAATATTTATTATTATTATTATTTCTTGTCTAGCAAAGAGTGCAAAAAAAATTAAAGTTGAAAGCCCGCGGGCCGGCCATTTCCAGCCCACCAAAATTTGGGTCTTTTTGGCCCGGCCCGCCATTGGCCCGGTCCGCGCTCGGCCCGGCCCGGCCCGCCCGTTTGCCTGGTGTAGGGAAGTGATTAGCATGAAATTCATTTTTGAGTAAGTTGGTCAATTGACCAATAGAGGGCTGACACGCAAGCGAAATTCTATATGTGTCAGTATTCTATTGATCAATTGACCAACTTACCCAAAAAATAAGTTCATGCTAACCGGATTCGTTATATTTGTGTGTTCTTTTCTTAAGATCACATAAAAGATTTTGTTCACATCAATATTTAATATTTTTACACTTATGATTCACATATTAGTTGATATGTTGAATTTTTAGTGACTAATACGCAGACGTTCGAAAATATCAAATATTGATGTAGAAATAATTCTTTCCTAATTAAATTGAATAACTTTTTTCAGCTACTAGCTTTTACCATGTGTTAGTGTGTTCGGACTTACAAATACTTCTGAATACATTTTATTATTATTGGTGCATTATATTTGAGCCGTCAAGTTACAAAATTTGTAAGTTATAAAAGTTTCGTTTAAAAATACAAATAAATTTGGTTACTTGGCTTATAAATTGTTATTACTAGCTGCTGCTAATATCCATCCATTGTTTCATGTGTGCTCTTTGAAGAAAAAGGTTGGTGCTTCAGCTCAAGTATCCCCTATTTACCTCTAGTGGATGGGAATGACCAGTTTGTCCTTGAGCCTTTTGCTGTTTTGGATCGCAGGTTGGTTAATTAAGAAGCATAATGCTGCTCTTGATGAAGTTTTGGTCTAACCTTTGCCAACTAAAGCTACATGGTAAAGTTGGTCGGATCTTCATGCTAGATTTCCTGCATTTAGAGCATCTCTAATATGGTGGATTTTATCATGGATTAAATAACATCAATCCATAGGATAGTTTTCAATCCTTCATGAACTATCTCATAGGCTATAATAGTAAAAAATTATATTATATTTATTTAATGCATTATAGTCCATCAATTATTTTTTCATACTCCCATTTAATTATATTTAAAATTATAATTCATTAGGTCTTGATATAGTCCACTCATTTTACCTAAAAAATTTATGAGACTAAATTTAATGCGACTGTTAGAGTAAAATATGAATATTACCCTATATTTAGTCTAAAATTAAGTTGTCTTCCGGCCAGATTGTCCTTGAGGACAAGGTTTAATAAACCATCTTTCTTGAACCCTAGCCATGGGAACGGGTTAAATTACCATACCTATGGTCACCGACGGTTGTCCTATGCGATCCCGTTTATGATTTCAATAGTTCAGATGGGGACAGTGGTCCTCCGTGTCGACGGTCAACTCGGCTAATTTTGTCTCTTATGGGATGGGGCCAAATATGTGGGACCAGTTGGAGGGGAAGGTACAATCGTCGGCGAAAGTATTGCGTTACGTGAAAGTACTATTCAGCCGATCTTGTATAACATGAGTCCACGTATTAATATTATGGGTTTATCCCACAAAACATAATTAAAGTACAAAATATTATATAAAATTTATTTTATCCTCAATGGCGTTTCTATTATTACTAAGAAAAAAAAAGTAGAGAATTTTTAAGTGTACTTTCCTTGGTTCATTGTGTAACTCTTGACTTTTGATTTCTATGAGCTAAAGAATTCGATTCTTTTTATTTTTAGGTGGGTGAATATGATGTGGGTGTGTGGAAATTATATATATATATATATATATATATATATATATATATATGAAAATGATTCATAACTTCTGTGAGACCCCAAATTTTATGAATAAAAATTTAAATTTCTCGAAATATTTTTTTGAATATTAAGGTGTGGATTTGATATAATGTTATAGTTGTGGGTAATATTTATAAATTTTGCACAGTAATCAAGTTGTTATATAATATTCGATTGGTCGGGGAATATTCGTTTTAACAGAGAATATTCGTACGACGGCACAATCATTGGTGTACCCCACAACGGAAGTATTGTCATAGTTAGAAAACGACAGAATTATCATTTTATAAAAATAACGGCGAAAGTATTACCGTTAAAACTGTTGAATTACCTGGTAGTAAAAGTACGGTAATACGCGTGGTTGCATAGTAGCACACGGTATTGATTATTGATACTTACGTAAGAAGTCACTCAGTTATATTCAATTATTGCTACAGTAATTGCTGCATCATATCTCTCATAATATTGATTCAATATCATCTGTATAATATGTTATATTATTAAATCAATAATTGAGACGACAAAGTTATTCATATTATTATTTGTAATATTGACAATGTCTAGAAATTCTGTCAAGGAGAGGTTAGATAATCTAATTGCACGCCAATAGGGAGAAATCCTTATCGGAAGCCCCCTCTTTCCTGGGAACGACCTGGTTGTTAAATATTGAGAATTATAATATTAATGATGAATAAGTTCGTGTTGATTAAAGATGAAATTGATAGTTCTATTGTGTTGAAATTATTAGTGTTAGTGAAAATCGACATTTATTGATGTCTGGAGGTTATATTGATCAATCGGGTAATTAACCAGATAAATGAGCAATTAATTGCTATTAATTCACATGATTATAATTATTTGTTCACATGTGTGTACTATTGATTCACATTCTTGTACTATTAGGGGAGTTGGTGCAAGATTGATAATACTTGCTTGACTAAGTTAAAAATAGAGGTATAGATGGAGGTACTATACTGTAAATTATATTTTCACATGTCTAGAACTATTGATTCACATGATTTACTATTGATTCACATAATTTACTATTAGGGGATGTGGTGCAAGTTTGATAATACTTGCAGGACTAAATTAAAAATAAAAGAAAAGAGGAAGGAATTATACTGTAATATTCTGAGCCCCAAAATGTGCAATTATCAAAATTATATTTTTCTATAAATAGAAGCTCATTCCTTCATTATTTCTCACCAATTCACTAAAGCTATAGAGCAATTATTATAAAGAGAAAGAAGAAGAGAAGTCTGCTACCTCACCTATTCCAGTATCCAGTCTTCTTTTGAGGTAAGGGGTATTATTCTTTCGTATTCATGAAGAGAGTTATTTTCTTTCAATACTCGTAAGGGTTATTATTCCATTCTTTATTATTATGTTGGAATAACCTGTCTATGCGAAGTACCGCATACATGGTGAAATTCTTCTGTTATTCCATTCTTTATTATTCTGTTGGAATAACCTGTCTGTGCGGTCTATCGCATGCCTAGTGAATTCTGTTGTTATTTCATTCTTTATTATTCTATTGGAATATCCTGTCTGTGCGGATTACGCATGACCTGGTTCTATTCTTTATTATTCTGTTGGAATATCCTGTCTGTGCATATTACGCATGACCTGGTTCCATTCTTTATTATTCTGTTGAAATATCCTGTCGGTGCGAATTACGCATGACCTGATTCCATTCTTTATTATTCTGTTGAAATATCCCGTCTGTGCGGATTACGCATGACCTGGTTCCATTCTTTATTGTTCGGTTGGAATAACCTGTTTGTACGGTCTATCGCATGCATGGTGAATTCTTCTGTTATTCCATTCTTTATTATTCTGTTGGAATAACATGTCTATGTGGATTACTGCAAGCATGGTGAATGATCCTTCGTATTCATTCTTTATTAAATTGTGGAAATGATCTGTCTACGTGGATTACCGCATGGCGGGTAAAAATCCATTTGCAGTTTCGTATATTCTATTATACTCGTATGAGATATCATTTCTTTTGTACTCGTCATGGAATATCATTTCTTTGGTATTTTTACGAGTTACTATTCACGAGTTACTATTCACCTGATTACTATTCACTCGGGTGTTCGAGACACTTTTCGTGTCAGAGTACTATTCACAAATTACTATTCATGAGTTACTATTCACCCAAATTACTATTCACATGAATATTATTCACTCAAGTATTTGGGGTACTATTCATGAGGTACTATTCTCGAAGTACTATTCATAGGGTACTGTTGCGGGATACTATTTACCCGAAAAATATATTTCTTTTCTATCCAAATTATTTTTGGTTCATGAATATTATTCTTGAATTTTACTCTACAAAGCAGTATCATGTTGACAATTTGGATATTTTTAAACTCTGGATAAATTTAAAGTCTTTAATATTTATCATTGATTTTGTTTGATTAATGCTTATATCATTGTCATCATCTTCATGCTTATATTGTGATGAAAGTCATCTTTGGCTTACGTGCATAGATGAACTATTGATTATTTGTTTTACAGTTGTATATTTTTGGCTTACGTGCAAATATGGACTGTTGATTATTGGTTTTATAGTTGTATATCTTTGGCTTACGTGCAAAGATGGACAGGGGTATGACATGATCATGACCACTGATGATACTAACGAATATCCTTATCCGTAGTGCATGGATAATTCGATGATGTGATTGGCAGGATCATGACCATTAGTTAACAGTTGAATGTCTTTGGCCGTAGTGCACTGACAGACAATTGATTGGTATGATCATGACCATTAATTTTATAGTTGAATATCTTTGGCCCGTAGTGCAAAGGTAGACAACTGATTGGTATGATCATTGTTATTACATTTGAATATCTTTAGCCTTTGGGGTAAGGATATTGAGTAAACGCTCTATTAAGCCTTTGTGGCAAGAAGAAACTGTTGATTTACATGATTATAAATATGAATTATGGATTTAACTATAATCTTTGGTGGTTTAGGTGAAGACAGGTGATGCTAGTTCTTTTTGTCTTGGGTATAACAAAGAACTGTTGATCAGTATTACGAGAATGAAATATTAACGATGGACTTTTAATCTAGAGGAAATAGTAGACATTATGTTCTACTTGACTCTTCTAATGGATTTCTTATTCCGCTGCAGTTAAACTTGATGTTTATTATATTTTATCAGTTTAACACTGTTGAAGGCTAAGGATAATTTATTCTGCATTATCTTAGTCATAATATTTCTTACTGGGCTAGTTGAGCTCACCCTTTTCTTTCAATGTTCTCTTCAGGAAATGAGAATATAGCTGGGACGAGTCGAAAAACGGAGTGATGGTCCGATATTGTGGCTATAGGAGTCCTCACTACTTAGTGTGATAATAAGTGTAATGAGGACTGAATTTGAGTTTGTATACTATCTATGAGGCAATATTCATGTAAACTGTCAGCTATGTTTTGTCATATTTTGCACGATAGTTGTATAATTAAGTTTGTAGTTGAGTTATGTACCATGTATCTGGCTGACTCAAGATGGGTGATGTATACCTGTTTTGGGGGCGTCACAACTTCCGTTAGTTATGAGCACTATTCCAGCTAACCCGTCTCTTGTCGTCCAATGAAAGATTTAAGGGGCTGGTTCTAAAGGGCTGGGTTGGGGTCAACTATTACTCCCTCTAGCGGCTAGCCAAATTCTTTTATGTTGACTGCTACTCCCTCTAGTGGCCAGTCAAAAGAACCATGTGTTGACTGGCCGCTAAAGGGAGTAGTGGCCAACATAAAAGAATTTGACTTAATCAGGGACTTAAAATAGTTATAATTGAAATTAAAAAAATATAGCTAATTAATACTTGGCTCGCTAATTGGTTCACAAATATAAAGAATTATAAAATGAGTAGTAGACTAAGAAATAGTACTTGACTAGGTAATTTAGGAGTAGTAGTTGAATACTTGATTTTTTGAGTATGAATATAATATAAACTCAATCACTATTTCTTATACATGTCTGGTGAATTCTTTTGTTATTTCATTCTTTATTATTCTATTGTAATAACCTGTCTGTGTGAACTACTGCATGCATGGTGAAAGATCCTGTGTATTCATTCCTTATTAAATTGTGAAACTGATCTATCTACGTCGATTACTGCATGGCGGGTGAAAATCCATTTGTAGTTTTGTATATTTTATTATACTCGTCTGAGATATCATTTCTTTTGTACTCATCATGGAATATCATTTTCTTTGGTATTTTTTTATGAGTTACTATTCACGAGGTTACTATTCACCCGGTTATTATTCACTCTGGTATTATTCACTTGGGTATTCGTGGTACTTTTCAGGTCAGAGTATTATTCACGAGTTACTATTCATGGATTACTATTCATCCAATTACTATTCACTCTAGTATCATTCACTCGGGTATTCGGGACACTTTTCGTGTCGGGGTACTATTCACAGGGTACTATTCCTGAAGTATTATTCACGGGGTACTATTCACCCAAAAAATATATTTCTTTTCTGTCCAAATTATTTTTGGTACATAAATATTATTCTTATATTTTACTCTAGAAAGCAGTATCATGTTGACAATTTGGACGTTATTGATTCTTAGATAAATTAAATTATAAATCTTTAAAATTTATCCTTGAAATTGTTTTATTGAATTATTATGTCATTGCCATCATCCTCATGCTTATATTGTAATGAAAGTCAGCTTTGGCTTAGGTGCATAGATGGACTTGATATGATTATGACCAGGGATTATTCGGTATAATCATGACCGTAATGTGATGAATGGTGTGGTAAAAGTCTTCATTGGCCTGTAGTTCATTGATGGACAGTTGTTGGTATGATTATGACCAGGGATTATTCGGTATAATCATGACCATTGATGATTACATGGATATCCTTGGCCGTGGTGCAGGGATGATTCAATTTTATTTATTAAGCTGAGTCTCAGTGATAAAGTTAATGAAAAACTTTTTAAATCATAGAAGATAGTAGATTTTATGCTCTACTTATCTCTTTTAATGGATTGCTTATTCCGCTGCAGTTGTTGATCTAAAACTTGTTGTCTATTGTATTTTATCAGTTGTTATACTATTGAAGGCTAAGGATAATTTATTCTGTATTATCTTAGTCATAATATTTTCTTACTGGGCTAGTTGAGCTCACCCTTTCTTTCATTGTTCTCTTCAGGAAATGAGAATATAGCTGGGACGAGTCGGGAAATGGAGTGATGGTCCAGGATAAATGGCTTTAGTAGTCCTCACTATTCTATGGAATAATGTGATAATAATTGTAATGAGAACACCATTGAGTGTGGATAATATTCTTGTTTAAACTCTCAGCTATGTTTTATCGCATTTTACACGACTGTTGTATAATTAAGTTGTATTTGAATTATGTACCATGTATCTAGCGACTTAAGATGGGTGATGTATACTTATTTTGGAGGCGTCGCAGTTGGTATCAAAGCTTAGGGATATGATCCCTGGCTGAGATGTGAGACAAGAACTAGGAGGGGAGAGACGGGGAATTCCTTCGCTAGTATGACCTACCTAAGTTTATTTGGTATTTAATTCGTCGGTCAGAGTATAAGGATAATATGTGACACGTTAATTAACCCTTGTTTTGTGATAGTGTTGGAAAATGGCATCTGAAAATGTTGAGATCAGCAATGAAGCACGTGAGACCGTTGAGTCACCAACGATCAATACCCAGGATAATGTGCAATAGGAAGATAATAATCCTCAGGTAAACAACAACACCGATCAAATGATGAACAATGGGATGTTCAGAGGATTTATGCAATTCATGCAATACTAGGTAAGAGAGATTCCTGTTCAAAATATAGGTTAAAATAATGGCAACCCACGGTCGGTCACCGTTAAGCAGTTCAAGGAGCTGGGACCACCGGAGTTTTTGGGAAAGCCAGAACCACTTAAGGTGGAGATGTGGTTAAAGTAGATCACCAAGATATTTGATGTTTTGGGATGCTCCGAGGAGAAAAAGGTTCCCTTTGCCACCTTTATGTTGCGTGAAGAGACAGATTACTGGTGGGAATCTGTAAAACGTACCCAGCCTGACGCACTCAAGATGTCTTGGGAGAAGTTCCAAGAGCTGTTCAATGACAAGTACTTTCCCAAAAGTATTCGTCACATGAAGGAGGTGGAGTTTATCAAGTTGGAGCAAAATAATATGACCGTGTCGCAATACGAGGCTAAATTTGCGGAGTTATCCCGGTTTGCATCCCATTTGGTCGATAATGAGGAGCAAATGACGCAAATATTTCTAAGAGGTTTGAAACCCGATATACGTTAATACCTCATTTCTCATAAACTTTGTTTATATTCAGATGTTGTGAATAGGGCTCAATTATTGGAGCGCGATAATGAGTCAGCACAACCAAAAGGTAATGAGCAACAACAAAATAATAATCGTACGGGTGGCAACGGCCATCAGAACAATGATAACCTTCATGGGGGAAATTATCATGCCAAGAATGGTAACCACTTTGGTGGTAATCATGGCCAAGATAATAGGAGTGGAAATTTCAAGAAGAGAAGGTTCAACAGTGATGGAAAAATAGCAGCACCAACACCCATTTTTAAGGAAGGAGAACGACCACCAATTTTATGCTTCAAATGCGGAGGGGAGGGACATATCAGTCCAAACTGCGTGATGCAGTCCAAAGCATGTTACAATTGTGGAAAAGGTCACCTAACCCGATTTTGTCGTGCACCAAAGTCAAGTCCAACTGGGACGGTGGCACCAAAGGCGGATACGGACAAAACAAAGTCGGTGGTTTCAGGAAGAACGTTTTTTCGTGACTTCTCAAAAAGTGAGTAACCTGAACGAATTTAGCACAAGTTAGTTAATTATAAATTCTTGGGAAGTCTATACCTTATTAGATACCGGTTCTACCCATTCTTTTATCTCTCTTGCTTGCGCTCAACATTTAAATTTGACCCCAGAGAAGTTAGACTTTAACTTATTGGTTGAAACTTCGTTAGTAGAAACCTTCGTTACCTCCACTATTTATAAATCTTGTTGATTCAAATTGACACTTTCACGTTATCTGTCGATCTTATCTCTTTGAAAATACTTGCCTTTGATGTGATATTAGGAAGCGATTGGTTAACTACTCATCAAGCTTTTTGTAAGGTTGTTAGCTTTCATATTCCTAACCAACCTATTATGCGAATTCAAGCAACCAAACCACTAAAGTTAATCACTGTTATATTAAGCCATAAGTAAAGAGTCCCGGGCCTTTCACTGGTGACTTCTTTCTGTGGAATGCACCGAAGCAAGAATTTCTGTAGGGGAAGCCGTGAATAACGATGGCAAGCTGATAGGTATCAATTTGACGTGCTATCCAAATCTTGGATAAGAGTCACAGTTTGAATGACATTTTTATTGTTAATAAATTTCCTGACGTATTCTCTGAAGACTTCCTAGCCTACCCCAGAGTGTGAAATTGAATTTTGTATTGACCCCAGTACAAAACCCATTTCTAAAACCCTTAAATATTTCTTCAACCAAAACGAACGTATAATGTTCCAAAGACGTTGGCTCGAGCTGTTGAAGAATACGACTATACCATTCAATATTATTGTAGAAGAGCGACCGTTGTAGCTGACGCGTTGAGTAGAAGATCGTATGAGTTTACTAGTGCGATGTTGTTAACACAAAAACCCATTTCTTATAACTTACAAATGATGAAGATAGAGTTAAAGACTCTAGGGACCTACGTGAAGATAAAAAATATACGAGTAAAATCGACTTTAATCGATAAAGTTAAAGCCGTGCAAGCTACATACTCAGAGCTGATGAATGTGAAGAAAAAGGTTCAAGAGGGAGTTATTCTAGAAGCAAGAATCGATGAAGAGAGGAAATCTCAACCCTCTATTTTATTGGCCTATTTGAAATCCTTGATCGAGTAGGAACTGTGGCCTATAGACTCGTTTTACCGCCAAATATGTCGTGTGTTCATAACGTTTTTCACATATCGATGTTATGTAAATATGTGGATGACCCGAACCACGTTATTAAATTAGAACTAGACGAGATTGCAAAAGATTTAACGTATGATGATATACGTGTTAAAATCTTGGATAAGAAGGATCGTATTCAACACTCAAAGGTTATACCTTAAGAGTTAGAATCTGAAATGAAGTCAAGGTATCCTCATCTCTTCAGCATACCAGGTACGTACGTAAATTTTATGGGCAAAATTTGATAAGGAGAGGAGATTGTGAGACCCCAAATTTTATGAATAAAGATTTAAATTTCTCGAAATATTTTTTTTTAATATTATGGTGTGGATTTGATATAATGTTATAGTTGTGGGTAATATTTATAAATTTTTCAAAGTATGCAAGTTGTTATATAATATTCGATTGGTCAGGAGAATATTCATTTTAACAGGAAATATGTGTACGACAGCATAATCATTGGTGGATCCCACAACGGAAGTATTGTCGTAGTTAGAAAACGACAGAATTATCTTTTTATAAAAATAACGACGAAAGTGTTACAATTAAAACTGTTGAACTACTCGGTAGTAAAAGTACAGTAATACGCGTTGTTGCATAGTAGTACACGGTATTGATTATTGATGCATATGTAAGAAGTCACTCAGTTATACCCAATTATTGTTATAGTAATTGCTGCATCATATCTCTCATATCATTGATTCAATTATTGTCACAATATCATCTGTATAATATGTTATATTATTAAATCAATAATTGAGACGACAAAATTATTCATATTATTATTTGCAATATTGACAATAGTCTAAACGTTCTGTCAAGGAGAGGTTTGGTCACCTAATTGCGCACCAATAAGGAGAAATCCTTATCGGAAAGCCCCCTCTTTCCTGGGAACGACCTGGTTGTTAAATATTTTGAATTATAATATTAATGATGAATAAGTTTGTGTTGATTAAAGATGAAATTCATAGTTCCATTGTGTTAAAATTATTAGTGTTAGTGAAAGTTGACATTTATTTCGATAATAATTGATGTCTTGAGGTTATATTGACCAATCGGGTAATTAACCAGATAAATGAGCAATTAATTGTTATTGATTCACATGATTATAACTATTTGTTCACATGTGTGTACTATTGATTCACATTCATTTACTATTAGGGGAGTTGGTGCAAGATTGATAATACTTGCATGACTAAGTTAAAAATGGAGGTATAGATGGAGGTACTATACTGTAATTCATATTTTCACATGTCTAGAACTATTAATTCACATGATTTACTATTGATTCACATGATTTACTATTAGGGGAGATGGTGCAAGTTTGATAATACTTGCAGGACTAAATTAAAAATGAAGAAAAAGAGGAAGTTATTATACTGCAATATTTTGAGCCCCAAAACTGTGCAATTATCGAAACTATATTTTCCTGTAAATAGAAGCTCATTCTTCCTTCATTTCTCACCAATTCACTAAATCTATAGAGCAATTATTATAGAGAGAAATTATAGAGAGAAAGAAGAAGAGAAGTCTGCTACCTCACTATTCCAGTATCCAGTTTTCTTTTGAGATAAGGGGTATTATTCTTTCGTATTCATGAAGAGAGTTATTTTCTTTCAATACTCGTAAGGGTTGTTATTCCATTCTTTATTATTATATTGGAATAACCTGTCTATGCGAAGTACCGCATACATGGTGAAATTCTTCTGTTATTCCATTTTTTATTATTCTGTTGGAATAACCTGTCTATGCGGTCTATCGCATGCCTGGTGAATTCTGTTGTTATTCTATTCTTTATTATTCTGTTGGAATATCTTGTTTGTGCGGATTACGCATGACCTGGTTTCGTTCTTTATTATTCTGTTGGAATATCTTATTTGTGCGAATTACGCATGACCTGGTTCCATTCTTTATTATTCTTTTGGAATATCCTATCTGTGCGGATTACGCATGACCTGGTTCTATTCTTTATTATTCTGTTGGAATAACCTATCTGTGCGTTCTATCGCATGCCTGGTGAATTCGTTTGTTATTCCATTCTTTATTATTATGTTGGAATAACCTGTCTGTGTGGACTACCTCATGCATGGTGAAAGATCCTGTGTATTCATTCTTTATTAAATTGTGGAAATGATCTGTCTACGTGGATTACCGCATGACGAGTGAAAATCCATTTGCAGTTTCATATATTCTATTATACTCGTTTGAGATATCATTTCTTTTGTACTCGTCATGGAATATCATTTTCTTTGATATTTTTTAAACGAGTTACTATTCACGAGTTACTATTCACTCTGGTATTATTCACTCGGGTATTCGGGGTACTTTTTGTGCCAGAGTACTATTCACGAGTTACTATTCACCCGATTACTATTCACTTTAGTATCATTCACTCGGGTATTCGGGACACTTTTTGTGTCGGGGTACTATTCACGGGGTACTATTCCCGAAGTACAATTCATGGGGTACTATTCACCCGAAAAAAATATTTCTTTTCTGTCCAAATTATTTTTGGTACATGAATATTATTCTTGAATTTTACTCTACAAAGCAATATCATGTTGACAATTTGGACGTTATTGATTCCTGGATAAATTAAATTATAAATTTTTAAAATTTATCCTTGAACTAGTTTTATTGAATTATTATGTCATTGCCATCATCCTTATGCTTATATTGTGATGAAAGTCATATTTGGCTTACGTGCATAGATGGACTTGATATGATTATGACCGTTTAAAGTTTTAATAGTAAATCAGTATGGACCGTTGCTTTAAGTTTTAATAGTAAATCAATCTGAACCGTCCGTTTAAAAGTAAATCAATCTGGACCGTTCAGGAATTAGTTACTATTAAATCCATTCTTCTATAAATAGAAGCTCATTCCTTCATTATTTATTACGAATTCACTGAAACTCTAGAGAGAGAAATTATAGAGAGAAAGAAGAGTATTATGCTACTTCACTACTTCGATATCCAGTGTCTTTTACGGTAAGGGGTGTTATTCTTTCTTATTCATGATGAGAACTTCTGTTATTCAATTCTTTATTATTCTGTTGGAATAACCTGTATACGTGGCATACCCTATACTCGGTGAAATCGTTATGTTATTCCATTCTTTATTATTCTGTTAGAATATCCTGTCTATGCATTTTACGCCGGACCTGGTTCCGTCTTTATTATTTTGTTGGAATAACCTATATACGCAGACTCCCCTATACTTGGTGAAATCCTTATGTTATTCCATTCTTTATTATTCTGTTGGAATATCCTGTCTGTGCGTTTTACGCCGGACCTGGTTCCATCTTTATTATTCTGTTGGAATAACCTGTATACGCGGATTCCCCTATACTTGGTGAAATCCTTATGTTATTCTATTCTTTATTATTCTGTTGGAATATTCTGTGCATTTTACGCCTGACCTGGTTCCGTATTTATTATTCTATTGGAATAACCTGCCTGTGCTATCTATCACATGCCTTGTGATTTCTTTTGTTATTCCATTCCTTATTACACTCAGTTGGTTAAAGTTTTGACTTCTATACTCCATGCAATTAGTGGAATATCCTTGATATTTGCGCTTCATCCAATATCTTTTCATGGAAATATTCTTCTGAGCATTTTTGAATTTTACTCTACAAAGAAGTATCATGTTGACAATTTGGACGTTATTAGTTTCTGGATAAATTAATTCGTGAACTTGCTTTATTGAATTCTTATATCATTGTCATCATCCTCATGTTTATATTTTTTTAAAGTCATCTGTGGCCTGTAGTGCATAGATGGACTTGGTATGATTATGACCATGGATTATTCGGTATAATCATGACCGTAATGTTACAAATGATGTGGTAAAAGTCCTCATTGGCCCGTAGTGCATTGATGGGCATTTGTTGGCATGATCATGACCATTGATGAATACATGAATATCATTGGCCCGTAGTGCATGGATAATTTGTGGTCGTGACCCTAATGAATATCCTTGGCCGTAGTGCAGGGATGATGTGGATTATTTATTAAGCTGGGTCTCAGCGATAAAAGTGATGAAAAACTTTTTAAATCATAAAAGATAGTAGATTTTATTCTCTACTTGACTCTTTTAATGAATTATTTATTCCGCTGCAGTTAAACTTGTTGTCTATTGTATTTTATCAGTTTAACATTGTTGAAGGCTAATGATAATTTATCATGTATTATCTTAGTCATAATATTTCTTACTGGGCTAGTTGAGCTCACCCTTTCTTTCACTGTTCTCTTCATGAAATGAGAACGTAGCAGGGACTAGTCGGGGGACGGAGTGATGGTCCAGATGATAGCATTAGTAGTCCCCATTATTCTATGAAATAGTGTGATAATAATTGTAATGAGGACTTATTCTGAGAGTGGATATTATCTAGAAGACAATATTTGTATTAAAACTCACAGCTTTTGTTGTATATTTAAGATTGTATTTGTATTTTGTACCATGTTTCTGGCGACCCAAGATGGGTGATGTATACCTATTTTGGTTGCGTCATAGTTGGTATTAAAGCTTAGGGATATGATCCCTGGCTAAGATGTGAGATATGAACTAGGAGGGGAGAGACGGGGAATTCCTTCGCTAGTATGACCTACCTAAGTTTATTTGGTATTTAATTGGTGGGTCAGAGTATAGGGATAATATGTGATATATTAATTAACCCTTATTTTGTGGCAGTATTTGAAAATGGCATCCGAGAATGTTGAGAACATCAATGGAGCACAGGAGACCGTTGAGTCTCCATAGATCAATAACCAAGACAATGTGCATCTGAAAGGCGATAATCCTCATGCAAATAACAACATTGACCAAATGATGAATGACAGAATGTTCCGAGGCTTCATGCAATTCATGCAACATCAGGCGAGAGTAGCTCTTGTCCAAAATGCAGGTGGAAACACTGGCAACTCTCGGACGGTCACCGCCAAATAGTTCAAGGAGCTGGGACCACCAGAGTTTTTTGGAGAGCCAAAACCACTTAAGGCAGAGACGTGGATTAAGCAGATCAACAAGATATTTGATGTCTTGGGTTGCTCCGAGGAAGCAAAAGGTTCCCTTTGCCACCTTCATGTTGTGGGCAGAGGCAGATTACTGGTGGGAATCTGTAAATCGTACTCAACCTGCCGCACTGAAGATGTCTTGGGAGAAGTTTCAAGAACTGTTCAACGACAAGTACTTTCCCGAAAGTATTCATCTCATGAAAGAGGTAGAGTTCATCAAGCTGGAGCAAAACAGCATGACTGTATCGCAGTACGAAGCCAAGTTTGCCGAGTTATCCCGGTTTGCGTCCCATTTGGTTGATAATGAGGAGAAAATGACGCAAATGTTTTTAAGAGGTTTGAAACCTGAGATACGTCAATATCTTATCTCTCATAAACTATGTTTGTATTCAGATGTTATTAATAGGGCTCAGTTATTGGAACGTGATAATGAGTTAACCCAACCAAAAGAGAGCAGCCGACAAAATGATAATACCAGTGATAACAGTCATCGAAGCGGTGACAATAAGCGTGGAGGGAATCAACATGCCAGAAATGGTAACCACTTCGATGGTAATCATGGCCAAGATAATAAGAATGGACATTTCAAGAAGAGGTGATTCAACAATGATGAAAAGACGTCAGCACCATCACTCGTTGTTAAGGAAGGAGAACGACCACCTATTATATGCTTCAAATGCGGAGGGGAGGGATATATCAGTCCAAACTGCGTGATGCCATCCAAAACATGTTACAATTGTGGAAGAGAAGGACACCTAGCCCGATTTTTTCGTTCACCGAAGACAAGTCCAGCTGGGAAGGAGGCACCAAAAGTCGTCTCAGAAAAGTCAAAGCCAGTAGTGCAAGGGAGAGCGTTTGTCATGACCTTCCAGAAAGAAAGGAACCCGAATGAGGTCATCATGGGTAAGCTTATCATAAACTCTAGCCAAGTATATACCTTATTTGAAACCGGTTCTACCCATTCTTTTATTTCTCCTACTTATGCTCAACGTTTAAAATTGACTCCGAAGAAATTGGACTTTGACTTAGCTATTGAAACTCCGTTGGGAGAAACCTTCATTACATCCACTGTTTATAAGTCTTGTTTGGTTCAAATTGGTATCCTCACATTACCTGTCGATCTTATTTCATTAAAAATACTTGTATTTTACGTAATTCTAGGGATTGATTGGTTAACTACTCATCATGCAAAAATTGATTATTTTCGTAAGGTTGTTAGCTTTCATATTCCTAATCACTGTCATCTTAAGCCATAAAGCTATTCGTTTATTAAAAAATGGATGTCAAGCTTTCTTAGCTAATGTCACGGATCTAAACAAAAATACGTCAGTTTTGAATGATATTTCTATTGTTAATGAATTTCCTGACGTATTCCCTGAAGAACTTCCTGGCCTACCCCCGGAGCATGAAATTGAATTTTGTATTGACCTTGAACCCGGTACAAAATCCATTTTCAAAGCCCCATATCGAATGACTCCTATTGAACTTCAGGAGTTAAAGACCCAACTGCAGGAATTGTTAGACATTGGCTTTATTCGTCCTAGTATTTCTCTTTGGGGTGCTCCTGTTCTATTCGTGAAAAACAAAGATGGGAGTGTGAGACTTTGTATTGATTATCGAGAGTTGAACCATGTCACCATCAAAAATAGGTACCCATTGCCACGTATTGATGACCTATTTGACCAGTTACAAGGAGCCAAATTCTTTTCAAAGATTGATCTTCGTTCCGGATATCACCAATTAAAGATTAGAACCGATGACATTCCAAAGACGGCTTTTAGAACTCAGTACGGGCATTATGAATTCCTAGTCATGTCTTTTGGATTGACTAATGCTCCTGCTGTCTTCATGGATATGATGAACCGAGTATTCAAGGAATATTTGGACCACTTTGTGTTCGTCTTCATTGATGACATTCTTATTTATTCCAAAAGCCGTGAAGAATGAGCAACACTTGAGGCTGATACTCCAAAAACTTTGTGAATATAAGCTTTATGCCAAGTTGAAGAAATGCGAGTTCTGGCTTGAGGAAGTAGCATTCCTTGGGCACGTGGTATCAAGTCATGGAATATCTGTTGACCCAATAAAGATTGAAGCTATTCAAAGCTGGGAACAACCTAAATCAGTGACCGAAGTACGTAGCTTTCTCGGCTTAGTTGGTTATTATCAGAGATTCGTGGAAGGGTTTTCTCGAATCACTACTCCTTTAACCCAGCTGACTCAGAAAGATATAAAATTCGGTTGGAGTGAGGAATACGAGAAGAGTTTTCATGAACTCAAGAGGAGGCTCATTTTAGCACCTATTCTGACAATACCATCTGGCTCAGAGGGATTTGTCATCTACAGTGATGCTTCGGGCAAAGGTTTAGGATGTGTTCTCATGCAACATGGGAAAGTCACAGCCTATGCCTCTCGACAACTCAAAGAATATGAGAGGAATTATCCTACTCATGATTAGAGTTGGCAGCTGTCATTTTTGCACTAAAGATTTAGAGGCATTACTTGTATGGGGAGAAACTAGAGATCTTTACGGATCATAAAAGCCTCAAATATTTCTTTACTTAAAAGGAACTCAACATACGACAACAACGTTGGCTTGAACTGTTGAAAGATTATGATCATATATACCATCCAATACCATCCTGGAAAAGCGAATGTGGTAGCTGACGCATTGAGTAGAAGCTCATATGCTGGTACGAGTGCGATATTGACAACGCAAAGGCCCATTTTGTGTGACTTGAAAAGGATGGAGATAGAGTTAAAGACTCCAGGGATCCATGTGATGATGGTGAATATACAAGTAAAACCAACTTTAATTGATAAAGTTAAAGCTGCTCAAGCTATAGATCCGGAGTTGATGCGTATGAGGAAGAAAGTGCAAGAAGGTGCTATGCCGGAAGTAAGAATTGATGAAGAAGGAATACTTCGAGTCAACTCCAGACTTTGTGTTCCTAACAACCCTGATTTAAAGTATAGAATCATGATGGAGGCGCACAAAACACCGTTTGCAATCCATCCTGGGAGTACCAAAATGTATCGTGATCTTCGTCATACATTTTGGTGGAGCAATATGAAGAGAGAGATAGCATTGTTTATCTCAAGGTGTCTAACTTGTCAATGAGTCAAGGCGGAGCATCAAGTGCCAAAAGGTCCATTGCAACCACTTGAAATTCCAGAATGGAAGTGGGAGCACATTACCATGGATTTCGTTACTGGTCTTCCCAAGGTTTCTCAAGGCATAGATGCGATTTGGGTCATTGTTGATAGATTGACCAAGTCTGCTCATTTTTTACCGATACGAGAAACTTATACACTTGAACGTCTTGCTAGTATGTATATAAACGAGATTATAAGATTTCATGGTATGCCAGTATCTATAGTTTCTGATCGAGACCCAAGATTCACTTCAAGATTTTGGGTTAGTTTGCAAAAAGCTATGGGCACGGATTTACGTTTTAGTTCGGCATATCATCCTCAGACGGACGGACAATCAGAGAGGACTATTCAAACTCTTGAAGATTTATTAAGACTCTGTGTCCTTGACTTCAAGGGAAGTTGGGACAAGTTCTTACCGTTGGTGGAGTTTTCATACAACAACAGTTATCAAGCAAGTATTGGCATGGCTCCATTCGAAGCGTTGTATGGAAGATAGTGTCGTTCTCCAGTATGCTGAGATGAGGTGGGTGAAGCAACATTGTTGGGACTGGAGTTGGTATTTATGACTACGGAAAAGATTCAAACGATCCGATAACGTATAAAAATCTCACAAGATCGACAAAAGAGTTATGCTAATCTTCATTGAAAGGATGTGAAATTCGATATTAGAGATCATGTGTTGTTACGTGTTGCTCCATGGAAAGGAGTTACGAGATTCAGAAAGAGACGAATGCTCAATCCTCGATTCATTGGCCCATTTTTAATCCTCGAACGAGTAGGAACTGTGGCCTATAGACTCGCTTTACCGCCAAGTATGTCTCGTGTTCATAATGTTTTTCACATATCTATGTTACGTAAATATGTGAAAGACCCGAACCACATTATTGAGTTAGAACCGGAAGAAATAGCGGAAGATTTAACGTATGAGGAGGTTTCTGTTAAAATCTTGGATAAGAAGGAGCATGTTTTACGCTCCAAGGTTATACCTCAAGTCAAAGTTTTGTGGAGGAACCACGATGTTGAGGAAATGACCTGAGAGTTAGAATCTGAAATAAAATCAAGGTATACTTACATCTTCGACATACCAGGTACGTACCCTAATTTTGAGGGCGAAATTTCATGAGAAGGGGAGGTTGTAAGACCCCAACTTTTTTTTAATAAAGATGATTTTTCTATAAATATCATTTTTGAATATTATGGAATGAATTTGATATAATGTTATAGTTGTGGGTAATATTTATAAATTTTGCTAAGTATGCAAGTTGTTATAAAATATTCGATTTATCGGGGAATATTCTTTTTGTCAGGAATATTTGTACAACGGTACAATCATTGGTGGACCCCATAACAAAATTATTGTCGGAGTGAGAAAACGACTAAAATATTTTATAAATAACGGCGGATGTGTTATTGTTAAAACTGTTGAACTACCCGGTAGTAAAAGTACAGTAATACGCGTGTGGTTGCATAGTAGCACACAATATTAATTATTGATGCTTACGTGGGAAGTCACTCAGTTATACTCAATTATTGCTACAATAATTGCTGCATCATATCTCTCATATTATTGATTCGATTATTGTCACAGTATCATCTGCATTATATGTTATATTATTAAATCAATAATTGAGACGACAAAATTATTCATATTATTAAATTAAAATATTTACAATGTCTAGAAGTTCTGTCAAGGAGAGGTTTGGTCACCTAATTGCGTGCCAATAGGGAGAAATCCTTATTAGAAAGCCCCCTCTTTCCTGGGAACAACTTGGTTGCTAAATATTGTGAGTTATAATATTAATGATGAATAAGTTCGTGTTGATTAAAGATAAATTTGATAGTTTCATTGTGTTGGGATTATTTGTGTTAGTAGAAATCGACATCTATTCCGATGATAATTGATGTCTGGAGGTTATAGTGTTCAATCGGGTATTCGGGGAATTTTTCGTATCGGAGTACTATTCACGAGTTACTATTTATGAGTTACTATTCATGAGTTACTATTTATAAGTTACTATTAACGAGTTACTATTTACGAGTTACTATTCACGAGTTACTATTCACAAGTTACTATTCACAAGTTACTATTCACTCTAGTATTGTGCATTCGGGTATTTAGGGTACAATATTATTCCATAAGGAGATATGCTAATTTTTCAGACCGTTGGTTGAAGTTATATTAGTGAATCAATATGGACCACTGATGGAAAGTTATAATAGTGAATCAATATGGATCGCTGGTTTAAAGTTTTAATAGTAAATCAGTATGGACCGTTGCTTTAAGTTTTAAAAGTAAATCAATCTGAACCGTCCGTTTAAAAGTAAATCAATATGGACCGTTCAGGAATTAGTTACTATTAAATCCATTCTTCTATAAATAGAAGCTCATTCTTTCATTATTTCTTACGAATTCACTGAAACTCCAGAGAGAGAAATTATAGAGAGAAAGAAGAGTATTCTGCTACTTCACTACTTCAATATCCAGTGTCTTTTACGGTAAGGGGTGTTATTCTTTCTTATTCATGAAGAGAACTTCTGTTATTCCATTCATTATTATTCTGTTGAAATAACCTGTATACGCGGCATACCCTATACTTGGTGAAATCCTTATGTTATTCCATTCTTTTTTATTCTGTTGGAATATTCTGTCTATGCATTTTACGCCGGACCTGGTTCTGTCTTTATTATTCTGTTGGAATAACCTGTATACGCGGACTGCCCTATACTTGGTGAAATCCTTATGTTATTCCATTCTTTATTATTTTGTTGGAATATCCTGTCTGTGCATTTTACGCCAGACCTGGTTCCGTCTTTATTATTCTGTTGGAATAACCTGTATACGCGGATTCCCTTATACTTGGTGAAATCCTTATGTTATTCCATTCTTTATTATTCTGTTGGAATATCATGTATGTCCATTTTACGCCGGACCTGGTTCCGTATTTATTATTCTATTGGAATAACCTGCCTGTGCTATCTATCACATGCATGGTGATTTCTTTTGTTATTCCATTCCTTATTACACTCAGTTGGTTAAAGTTTTGACTTCTATACTCCATGAAATTAGTGGAATATCCTTGATATTTGCGCTTCATCCAGTATCTTTTCATGAAAATATTCTTCTGAGCATTCTTGAATTTTACTTTACAAAGAAGTATCATGTTGACAATTTGGACGTTATTAGTTTCTGGATAAATTAATTCGTGAACTTGTTTTATTGAATTCTTATATCATTGTCATCATCCTCATGTTTATATTTTTTTAAAGTCATCTGTGGCCTGTAGTGCATAGATGAACTTGGTATGATTATGACCAGGGAGTATTCAATATAATCATGACCGTAATGTTACAAATGATGTGGTAAAAGTCCTCATTGGCCCGTAGTGCATTGATGGACATTTGTTGTCATGATCATGACCATTGATGAATACATGAATATCCTTGGCCCGTAGTGCATGGATAATTTGTGGTCGTGACCCTAATGAATATCCTTGGCCGTAGTGCAGGGATGATGTGGATTATTTATTAAGCTGAGTCTCAGCGATAAAAGTGATGAAAAACTTTTTAAATCATAAAAGATAGTAGATTTTATTCTCTACTTGACTCTTTTAATAGATTGCTTATTCCGCTGCCGTTAAACTTGTTGTCTATTGTATTTTATCACTTTAACATTGGTGAAGGCTAATGATAATTTATCATGTATTATCTTAGTCATAATATTTCTTACTGGGCTAGTTGAGCTCACCCTTTCTTTCACTGTTCTCTTCATGAAATGAGAACGTAGCAGGGACTAGTCGGGGGACGGAGTGATGGTCCAGATGATAGCATTAGTAGTCCTCATTATTCTATGAAATAGTGTGATAATAATTATAATGATGACTTATTCTGAGAGTGGATATTGTCTAGAAGACAATATTTGTATTAAAACTTCACAGCTTTTATTGTATATTTAAGATTGTATTTGTATTCTGTACCATATTTCTGGCGACCCAAGATTGGTAATGTATACCTATTTTGGGGGCGTCACAAAGTTGTATTTGAATTTATGTACCATGTATCTGGCGACTCAAGAAGGGTGATGTATACATGTTTTGGGGGAGTCACAGCAGCAGGAACAACATTAATGCTTGAGCCAATCCTTCGCTGCCTCTACCTGTGCTCAAACAATTTCCACTTGCCTTGGCACTACACTTCTTCCATTGGTTGCTGCGCTGATTGATTGATTGATAAAATAGTAAAAAAAATAACCTTGATGATGGAGAGAAGGAAAGGAGAGAAAGGATGTGGGAGCTGGAGATAGGGAGTTTAGCAGGCTTCTACTTAGCTGCTGCTGCTGCTGAACCACCACTGTTTGATCTATGGGCGTCAGAATGGGAATCTCTCACTTACTTACTTAAAACCTTTTTGTAGGTAGGAGGTAGGGGTGAGCATAGTGCGGTTTGGTGCAGTTTGAAGTCCAAACTGCACCCGATACCGCTTAAGTGCGGTTTGAAAAATTCAAAATCGCACACGAAACCGCTTGTGTTTGGTGCGGTGCGGTTTTAAAGTGTACGATGGAGTTTTAATAGGTGCAGTTTTGGTTCCAAAACCAATTGAAATAACAAAAAAGTTTAAGCCTTCAATAAAATTTAACATAGAACTTACATCGAGCAATTAACTTAGTGACAAAGTCGGCAATGAGAATTATATCAAGCATAGAACCAAAGTTCCTTCTGCCAAACATGTCAAATATTTCACCATCAAATCATAGAGCAGTGAGACACGTAAAATAGTTTTAGTTTATAATAAAGGAATGATGCTTTAAAACTAAAACATACTCTATATAAAATAACGGAGACCATATATTCGATAACAAACAAGAAGGTTTATCTAGTTCCCCAAAAATTAACAGTATATACTGGAGATAGAATAAAATTCTATCTTATATGTTGCAGGGAGGACTTATAGAATATAATCCTAACTATACCTAATTTGAAAAATAATCTATTAGACTATTACTATTATAGTATTGACCTTAACCAATTCATCAAGTGCTCGAACCAACGAATTTGGACCCTCAGCTATAAGCCCCTCCAATAACGCATCAAATAAATTCGAAATTCCAAAACTCAATTGCTTAATTTTTGACTCTATAACCTCTAACAATCTTCTTTTAATTGGTGAAAAAATGACAATACAAGACTAAGGTTTTCTATGAGCGTATTCAAGTCAAAAGTAACTTTAGAATTTACTAGAGATAATACATACACACACATGGTGCGGTTTCAGTTTTATGAGTGCGGTTTTAGCTAATAACCAAACCGGAACCGTAAATTTGGTTACTCAACCCACCTAAAATCGCCACATACGCTGGAACCATTGGTGCAATTTTAATTGGTGCGGTTCGTGCGGTTTTTGATGCGGTTTTGGTTCCAATATGGTTACTTGCTCAGCCCTAGTAGGAGGGAGAATTATAATAAATAAAAGTACTGTAGTTGGTACAAATGACACATTAATAAATTTGTAATGTTGCATTCATCTTTTGATGGCATATTATAATTAATTTGAGCACTGTTGCACTCTCCTCGTGTTGCTTTGCTTTCAAACGAACAACCAGAAAAAAGAAAAGAAAAGGAAGTCACAATGTGTTGAGGCAAACCAAACCCAATCATGAATAAATAAAGATGTAATTTGTCAATATATATATATATATATATATATATATATATATATATATATATATATATATATATACATAGAGTCCGGATCAGGTCCGAACTCCCTGAATTTTAACAACATCCGAACCTTTTTTTTTTTTTTGCTTTTTTTTTTGAAACAACTAAAAAAAAAAATTATGGAACTGAAATTTTTCCATAATACAGTGTTTTGGGTGTGATTTGGATGCCTATACCAAAACATTTCTGTACAGTCTGGGCAGACTGTACATACATTGGTTGGTATAGGTATTAAAAACACACCCAAAACACTGTATTATGGAAAAATTTTAGTTCCATAATTTTTTTTTTTTAGTTGTTTCAAAAAAAAAGCAAAAAAAAGAAAAAAAAATTTGGTCCGCATTTTAGGACCTGTCCGGACTCCCGGACAGGATCCATTCTATATATATATATATATATATATATATATATATATATATATATATATATATATATATATATATACACACACACACACACTAGCTGCTACTGCTACTGCTATTCTTAGAGTTTTGTTTCACCATCTCAATTATAGATGTCAGCTAGTTGTTGGATATTTTGGTTTCATAACAGTTATTAATCAAAATATCTACATATGGAATGTCATTTGTAGAAAATAATTGACATCTCATTTCTTGCTTCACAATTTTAATTACTTTATATCAACTCAAACTTTCACAATACAAGAGCTGCAAACCACATAAATAAGACACAGTACCAAATTTTTAGGAATGTCGAAGTAGTTTTGTAATTAGCAAAATAGTTGTTTAACACGGAAGCAAAATTACCACTCACAAGTTAAATAAAGGAGAAATTAATTTGTATATATTTCATACTTTTTAATGTGAGACAATTTTTCTGTGGATCCGGGGGATCTTTCTATTTTTCATCATTTCATAGTTCATAGAATTTTTGAATTCATATTCATGAATCATTCATTAGATTCGCTATTTTTTTTGTATATAAAATATACAATATACAAATACAATATCTAATTAATATATTATTCTATTATATTTTATTCTAATAAAATTCTTATTAATATAATTATTAATTATATATAGGCTAGAAAAGTATACGTATATAGATATAGTGAGTGTGCGTGCGGGGTGTAGGTATACCACTTACGAGAAAGAACCCCAAGTCAGTAAAGTAGTTAACCAAACACAAGTAAGTAGTTCGTCAGTCCTTCCTCCGACGCCTCCCGTTCATTCTTCTTCAGTAAAGACTGCAAGTAACAATCATCCACAATATATATATATATATATATATATATATATATATATTGTTCGGGAGTGTTTTGCCGACCTTTCAGAGGGCCGAAGGCCTGACACTAGAAAGGGTTTATGAGCTTATTGGGCCGAAGCCCATGGAGGAGCTGAGGGTGTTCAGGTTCGGTATCCGAGTCCTCTAGGCTGGAGCCTTACCTTAGCGTATGGTGTTCGGGGTCGGGCCCTCGTGTCCTTTGGGCTGAGGCTCAGACCCAATGGTGAGTTCGATTGGGTTGGGCCTGTGCAGTGGGCTTTTCTGCGCACAGAGTCTGGAGTCCTAATCATAATTGAATAAGGTAACTCCAAAGGTAGTGTTTGGATTGGATTCCACTTCCACCTTTTAAGGAGATTGTGTTGAACCCGAATTATGGGAACTACCATAATTAGGAGTCCTAAACCGACTCGGAGAGGGATTCGGGGGGTGATGGGAGTATTATAAATACAAGGCCAAGGTTACAATTAACAGGTAATACATACTTTTGAGCACTAAACACTTAGCCTCCATTGTTAAACCTTGTGAACGACCTGTACTTATTCTCAAACTGAAGCTATCACCCAACGACACAAGCCATCAAGCTTCGTGTGTGATCTGTTATTGTGCAGGTTCAAGCGCGTGGATTCTGTGATTGGATGCGCCGACGAAACTTTGCATTAACATTGGTGCTAGAAGGAGGGCCTTTAGTTCTTATTCAAACACAACCAACTTTTCTGGTAAGGGGCCATGGCGAGTAGGGAAAACAGTGCCTCTATCATGGAGAAGGCAAAAACACACCAGACCACCCAGGTGAGAGGGTCGGTCAAAGACAGATTGGGCTCCTGAATTCATGGGGATCAGGAGGAGCCGGCCCCCTTCCCTCTGGCGTAGGCTCTTCCATGACAGCGAACACACGCCCAACTAGGTGAGCCAGGTCGATGAAAATCACTCTCGGGCTCTCGTGGGGCAATGAAGAGAACGGGGAGAAGGTAGCCGAGACTAACAGGAGTTCATTCTGCAGAAGAAGATGCAACGGAATAGAGATGCCATGATGGCCCTGCGTCTTCAGCAAGAGGAGCTCGAACATCAGATGGAAAAGATGGCTGGAGAGCAAGAGGCGTCTTCCAAAAGGCACATACATCGGAACTGATCCCGGTTATGTAAGACCCTAAATTATTATAAATAAATTAAATTTTTCTCTATTCATTATTCTTGATTAATAAGGTGGTAATTTGATATAATGCTTTGGTTATGGGTGAAATGTGCAATTTTTGCAAAATAAACAAGTGGTTATTAAAATATTCATTTTTGTTGAGGAATATTAGTTTGGTCCTGGAATATTCTTGCTGTCGGGGAATATTCGTATGACGGCGCAACTATTTGTGGGCCCCATAACGAAAAATGGTTAGATGAAAGAAAACGACAAAGATTGAGTTTTATAAATAACGGCATAAATTGTTACCGTTAACACTGTTAGATAATTGGTGGTTAAAATACAGTAATATATGTGGTTGCACAGTAGCACACGGTATTGCACAGTATTGTTGAATTATTGATTCGTACGTAAGAAGGCACTACTCAATAATTGTTACAGTAATTATTGTTCATTATTTTATTTTATTGATTCAATAATTGCTGCGTTGATATTTATATTATTGTTGTTGTCACTGCACAGTATTTTCCATTATCATATCAATAATTCATATTATTTGAATAATATTATCAGATAACATTATTGGCAATGTCTAGAAAGTTCTGTGTAAGGAGAGGTTTGGTCACCTAATTACGCGTCAGTAAGGAGAAATCCTTATTGGAAAGCCCCCTCTTTCCTGGGAACGGCCTGGTTGTCAGTACTGTGATTCTGTAATATTATTTTTGAATAATTAATTATTGATTATTATGATAAAGAAAATATTCATTTTATGTGGATATAGATGGAGAAAATTTTTAATATGACAATTGTTGAAAATTAATATTTTATCTTTTTCTAATAAAATAATTCATTTAAATATATTATTTTAATAATATATTAACGGTGATATTTTTACAATGAATGTGGGATATATGAGTATATGAGGAGGAAGAGTATTTTTGTGTCATTAAATGTTTAACACATATTTTGTGTGTCGGTGGACACAATTCTTGACCGAAAATTGATTATAGACTGTAAAATCGCCCGTTTGTGGATTTTGGATTATTTCTGTTTGGAATTTAGAAAGAATTTCTTCTGTAAAGTTGTAGATAATTGAAATTCCTATAAAAATACGCGAGATTTGAATTTTCTGATAAAAAAGGGCTATTTATTATGAATTATTGAAGTTTCGGAGTTTCGAAATAATTGATTTTTAGAAGTTTTAATTATTATTTTCAAGAAAAACGTTTTTCAAAGGTTGGTGGGCATCTTTAACATGTGTTGTGGCTGATTTCTTTGGTCAAAATGGTGGGCTAAGGAAAATTATATAAATAAATTAATATTTTATTAATTTAGTCTCCTTTGGCGTTCTAGCATTTTCCTATAAATAGAGAGCTAAGTTAGAATTGAAAAGTACACCAGAAACAAAGTTTTCTCTCTTTCTCTCTCTATATTATCGAGCGTATTCTTGTGAGTATACTTTGAGTGTTGCTATACGGTGCGAGTTTCTGTCAGCACTATACCGAAATTCAGTCAGAAGTACGGTTATTTTGAGGTAAGGGATGTTGTTTCTTCTTAAATGATATTATCTTCTTCAATATCATTATGCCAAAATATTGTTCTGAACTTTTTATCAAATTTGAAACTTTTTCATGTCGGGGTTACTATTCATGAGTTACTATTCAGGAGTTACTATTCATGAGTTATTATTCACGAGTACTATTAACGAAGCGTGATGATGTTTTTTGTGAAATTTCTATCTTTTGGTGTCGGAGTTACTATTCACGTATACGGAACTATTCACGAATACGGCACTATTCATCGAAAAATGAATTTTTTTTTGTCCAAAATATCTATTTTGGCTACTATCATTGATTGTATCCATGTTTTGATCGTTATTTTTGAGTTCTGCTTTCAAAATCAGTTGTTATGAAGTATTATTGATCTTGGACAAACTGTTGTACGAATCCCTAATATTTGTCCTTCTATCTCACTGGATTCGTTCTTAAAAATGTTTTCATCATCCTCAGTCCTTAATGGTGATACTTAATGAATATCTTTGGCCTGTAGTGCAAAGATAAATGATTAAACTGATGAATCTCTTTGGCCCGTAGTGCAAAGATGAACAGGTGTTGAGATGAACATGACCAACTGGTGATACAAATGAATATCTTTGGCCTGTAGTGCAAAGATGATTAAAGATGTATATTGATTGTTATTACAGGGATGAAATATTGATGATGGACTTTTAAATCTTAGAAGACTGTAGAATTCATTCTCTACTTGACTCTTCTAATGGATTGTTGTTTCCGCTGCATTTGTTGATCTAAAACTTGTTGTCTATTATATTTTATCAGATTTTTTCATGTTGAAGACTAACGATAATTTGTTGTATATTATCTTAGTCATAATATTCTCTACTGGGCTAGTTGAGCTCACCCTTTCCTTTTTGTTCCATTTTTCTTCTCAGGAGATGAGAACATAGCAGGATCGAGTCGGGGTATGGAGTGATGGTTCTAAAAAGATGTTTTAGCAGTCCTCACTATTTCTATAAAATAGTGTTTGGATAATTATAATGAGGACTTATTTGCGTGTGGATATTGTCTAGAAGATAATATTTGTATTTAAACTAACAGTAGGTATTGTCGTATTTCACACGACATTTGTATTATTGAAGTTGTAGTTTGCTTTATGTACCATGTATTTGGCGACTCAGAATGGGTTAGGGTGTTGTATACCTATTTTGGGGGCGTCACAGTTGGTATCAAAGCTTAGGGATATGGTCTCTGGCGAAGATCGGGGAATAGAACTAGGAGGGGAGAGATGAGTAAATCCTTTGCTAGTGTGTCCTATTAAGCTTATTTATTGGTTTATCATAATATAGGGATATTATGTGATATGTTTAAATAACCCTTGTTTTATGGCAGTATTTAAGAATGGCTGCTGAGAACGTTAACAATGGAGTGTACGAGACTGTGGAGCAACCTTTAGTCACAAACCAGGAGAACGTGCAACAGGAAGACAATATTCCTCCTGTAAACAACGTTACCGAGTAAATGATGATTGATGGAATGTTTAGGAGCTTTTTGCAGATAATGCAAAATCAGACGAGGGAGACTCGTGTGCAAAATACGGGTGGAAATGATGGCAACGCGCGGTCTGTCACAGCTAAGCAGTTTAAGGAGTTGGGACCACCAGATTTCCATGGAAAGCCGGATCCGATCAAGGCAGAAATGTGGGACAAGCAAATTACCAAGATATTCGATGTCTTGGGGTGCATGGAGGAACACAAGGTTCCATTCGCCTCCTTTATGTTTCATGGTGAAGCAGATTACTGGTGGGAATCTGTGAAGCGTACCCAACCAGATGCACTCAACATGTCTTGGGAAAGATTTTAGAAACTTTTCAATGACAAGTACTTTCCTGAAAGTATTCGTCATATGAAAGAGGTAGAGTTTATTAGACTCGAACAGAATAACATGACGGTGTCTCAATACGAGGCAAAGTTCGCAGAGTTATCCAGGTTTGCACCTCATTTGGTAGAGAATGAGGAACGAATGATGAGGATGTTTCTGAGAGGTTTAAAACCCGAGATTCGACAATATCTTATCTCTAATAAATTTTCTCTGTATTCAGATGTTGTAAACAGGGCTCAGTTATTAGAGCGAGATAGTGAGTATACTCAACCGAGGGACCACAACCAGGGTCAAATCGGAGACATCAGTCATCAGAACGATGATAACCAGCGAGGAAGGAAGAATACGGAAAAAGGCGGTAACCACTCAGGTGGTAATCGTGGACATGATAATAGGAGAAGTGAGTCAAGTGGAAATTTCAGAATGAGAAGATTCAACAATGACGGGAAGACATCAGCAGCAACACCAGCACCAACAACAAATTCTAGGGGAGGAGAACGACCGCCAGTTAGATGTTACAAATGCGGGAAGGAGGGACATATCAGCCCAAACTATCCACAACAATCCAAGGTATGTTACAACTGTGGAAATGAAGGCCACATCGCTCGAGATTGTACTATAGCAAAACCCAGTCCAGCGGGGATGGTGACTCCAAAGGCTGTCTCGGACAAGTCAAAGTCAACGGTTCCTGGAAGAGCATTTTTCGTGACTGTTCAGAATGCGAGGAACCCGAACGAAGTTAGCACGGGTTAGTTAATTATAAATTCTTACGAAGTTTATACCTTATTAGATACCGGTTCTACCCATTCTTTTATCTCTCCTGCTTGTGCTCAACGTTTAAACTTGACTTCCGGAGAAATTAGATTTTGATTTATCTGTTGAAACTTCGTTATAAGAAACTTTCGTTACATCCACTATTTATAAATCTTGCTTGATTCAAGTTGGCACCATCGCATTACCTGTTGACCTTATTTCTTTAAAGATACTTGCTTTTGATGTGATTTTGGGAATTGATTGATTAACTACTCATCATGCCAAAATTGATTGCTTTCGTAAGGTTGTTAGTTTTCATATTCCTAAGCAACCTGTTATTCAAATTCAAGCAACCAAACCATTGAAGTCAAAAATTTTCATATCAAGTCATAAAGCTATTCGTTTATTGAAAAACGGATGTCAAGCTTTCTTAGCCCATGTTATGGATTTGAATAAAGACACGTCAGATTTGAATAATATTTCTGTTATTATTGACTTTCCTAACGTATTTCCTGAAGAATTTCTTGGCTTACTCCCAAAGTGTGATATTGAATTTTGTATCGACTTTGAACCCGGTACAAAACCCATTTCTAAAATCTCATGGATCCTATTGGACCTCAGGAGTTAAAAATTCAACTATAGAATTTGGTACCCGAGCCTTTATCTGGTGACTTCCTTTGTGGAATGCACCGAAGCCAGACTCTCCGTTGGGGACGCCATATTCGTGGGGTAGTAAACTGATAGGTGCTATTGTGACGTGCTATCCAAGATTGGGATATGAGTCACAGTTGAGAGCAACCTAAGTCAGTAATTGAAATACGTAGCTTTTTAGGCTTAGTTGGTTATTATCGAAGATTCGTGGAAAGATTTTCTCAAATCGCTACTCCATTAACTTAGTTGACTCGTAGAGATACAAAATTCGAATGAAGCGAGGAATGTGGGAAGAGCTTCGAAGAACTCAAGAGGAGACTCATTTTGGCACATGTTCTGACCATACCATCCTAGAAAAGCGAACGTGGTAGCTAACGTGTTGAGTAGAAGATCGTATACGAGTACGAATGCGATATTGTCAAAGACCCATTTTATATAACTTAAAAATGATAGATATAGAGTTAAAGACTCTAGGGACTCACGTGATGATATACAAGTAGAACCGACTTTAATCGATAAAGTTAAAAACGTCAAGCTACACAACGGAGCTGATGAATATGAAGAAGAAAGTGCAAGAAGGAGATATTCCGGAAGAAAGAATCGATGAAGAAGGAATACTTCGATTCAACTCTCGACTTTGCATTTCGAACGATTCTGACTAGAAGCATAGAATCATGATGGAGGCACACAACACCCCGTTTGCAATCCATCCTGGGAGTACCAAAATGTATCATGATATTCGACACACATTTTGGTGGAACAATATGAAGAGAGAGATCGCGGAGTTTATCTCGAGGTGTTTAACTTGTCAACGTGTAAAGGTGGAGCATCAAATGCCAAAAGGTCCATTGCAACCACTTGAGATTCCGGAATGGAAGTGGGAACACATTACAATGGATTTCGTTACAGGTCTTCCCAAGGTTTCTCAAGGTATAGATGTGATTTGGGTTATTGTTGATAGATTAACCAAGTCCGCCCATTTCTTGCCAATACGTGAGACTTATTCCCTTGAACGTCTTGCTCGTATGTACGTGAACGAGATTGTGAGATTGCATGGCATGGCAGTATCCATAGTTTCGGATCGTGACCCAAGATTCACTTCAAGATTTTGGGTTAGCTTACAGAAAGCTATGGGCACGGACTTACGATTCAGTTCAGCATATCATCCTCAAACGGACGGACAATCAGAGAGGACTATTCAAACCCTCGAAGATCTATTAAGACTTTGTGTCCTAGATTTTAAAGGAAGTTGGGATAAGTACTTGCCACTAGTGGAATTCTCCTACAACAACAGTTATCAAGCAAGTATAGGCATGGCTCCATTTGAGGCATTGTATGGACGAAAATGTCGATCTCCAGTATGCTGGGACGAGGTGGGAGAAGAAACGTTGTTGGGACCAGAATTAGTACGCATGACTACAGAAAAGATCCAAATGATTCGACAACGTATTCAAACTTCTCAAGATCGACAAAAGAGTTATGCTGATCTTCATAGAAAGGACGTGGAGTTTAATATTGGGATCATGTACTGTTACGTGTTGCTCCATGGAAGGGAGTTACAAGATTTGGAAAGAGAGGAAAGCTCAATCCAAGATTTGTTGGTCCATTTGAGATTCTTGACCGAATAGGAAACGTAGCCTATAGACTCGCGTTACCTCCAAGTATGTCTCGTGTTCACAATGTATACCACATATCTATGCTTCGTAAATATGTGAAAGACCCGAACCACATTATTGCGTTAGAACCAGACGAGATAGATGAACATTTAACATACGAGGAGATACCTGTTGAGATTTTGGATAGGAAAGAAGCATGTCTTACGCACGAAGGTTATACCACGAGTTAAGGTTTTGTGGAGAAACCATGCAATTGAGTAAATGACATGGGATTTGGAATCAGAAATGAAAGAGAGGTACCCTCACTTGTTCGAAACACCAGGTATGTACGTCAATTTCGAGGATGGAATTTTATAAGGAGGGGAGGTTGTAAGACCCCAACTTATTATAAATAAATTAAATTTTCCTCTATTCATTATTATTGATTAATAATGTGGTAATTTGATATAATGCTTTGGTTATGGGTGAAATGTGCAATTTTTGCAAAATAAACAAGTGGTTATTAAAATATTCATTTTTGTTGGGGAATATTCGTTTGGTCGTGGAATATTCTTGTTGTCGGGGAATATTCGTACGACGGCGCAACCATTTGTGGGCCCTATAACGGAAAACTGGTTGGATGAAAGAAAACGACAAAGATTGAGTTTTATAAATAACAGCATAAATTAGTTACCGTTAACACTGTTGGATAATTGGCGGTTAAAATACAGTAATATGTGTGGTTGCACAGTAGCACACGGTATTGCACAGTATTGTTGAATTATTGATTCATACGTAAGAAGGCACTACTCAATAATTGTTACAGTAATTATTTTTCATTATTTTATTTTATTGATTCAATAATTGCTGCGTTGATATTTATATTATTATTGTTGTCACTGCACAGTATTTTCCATTATCATATCAATAATTCATATTATTTGAATAATATTATCAGATAACATTATTGGCAATGTCTAGAAAGTTCTGTCTAAGGAGAGGTTTGGTCACCTAATTGCGCGTCAGTAAGGAGAAATCCTTATTGGAAAGCCCTCTCTTTCCTGGGAACGGCCTGGTTGTCAGTACTGTGATTCTGTAATATTATTTTTGAATAATTAATTATTGATTATTATGATAAAGAAAATATTCATTTTATGTGGATATAGATGGAGAAAATTTTTAATATGACAATTGTTGAAAATTAATATTTTATCTTTTTTTGATAAAATAATTCATTTAAATATATTATTTTAATAATATATTAACGGTGATATTTTTACAATGAATGTGAGATATATGAGTATATGAGGAGGAAGAGTATTTTTGTGACATTAAATGTTTAACACATGTTTTGTGTGTCGGTGGACACAATTCTTGACCGAAAATTGATTATAGACTGTAAAATCGACCGTTTGTGGATTTCAGGATTATTTCTGTTTGGAATTTAGAAAAAATTTCTTTTGCAAAGTTGTAGAGAATTGAAATTCCTATAAAAAGTCGTGAGATTTGAATTTTCTGATAAAAGGGCTATTTATTGTGAATTATTGAAGTTCCGAAGTTCTGAAATAATTACTTTTTGGAAGTTTTAATTATTATTTTCAAGAAAAACGTTTTTCAAAGGTTGGTGGGCATCTTTAACATGTGTTGTGGCTGATTTCTTTGGTCAAAATGGTGGGCTAAGGAAAATTATATAAATAAATTAATATTTTATTAATTTAGTCTCCTTTGGCGTTCTAGCATTTTCCTATAAATAGAGGGCTAAGTTAGAATTGAAAATCACACCAGAAACAAAGTTTTCTCTCTTTCACTCTCTATATTATCGAGCGTATTCTTGTGAGTATACTTTGAGTGTTGCTATACGGTGCGAGTTTCTGTCAGCACTATACCGAAATTCAGTCAGAAGTACGGTTATTTTGAGGTAAGGGATGTTGTTTCTTCTTAAATGATATTATCTTCTTCAATATCATTATGCCGAAATATTGTTCTGAACTTTTTATCAAATTTGAAACTTTTTCATGTCGGGGTTACTACTCATGAGTTACTATTCACGAGTTACTATTCACAAGTTACTATTCATGAGTTATTATTCACGAGTACTATTAACGAAGCGTGATGTTGTTTTTTGTGAAATTTCTATGTTTTGGTGTCGGAGTTATTATTCACGTATACGACACTATTCACGAATACGGCACTATTCATCCAAAAATGAAATTTCTTTTTTTTGTTCAAAATATCTATTTGGCTACTATCATTGATTGTATCCATGTTTTGATCGTTATATTTGAGTTCTTCTTCAAAATCAGTTGTTATGAAGTATTATTGATCTTGGACAAACTGTTGTACGAATCCCTAATATTTGTCCTTCTATCTCACTGAATTCGTTCTTAAAAATATTTTTCATCATCCTCACTCCTTAATGGTGATACTTGATGAATATCTTTGGCCTGTAGTGCAAAGATAAATGATTAAACTGATGAATCTCTTTGGCCCGTAGTGCAAAGATGAACAGGTGTTGAGATGAACATGACCAACTGGTGATACAAATGAATATCTTTGGCCTGTAGTGCAAAGATGATTAAAGATGTATATTGATTTTTGTTACAGGGATGAAATATTGATGATGGACTTTTAAATCTTAGAAGACTGTAGAATTCATTCTCTACGTGACTCTTCTAATGGATTGCTGTTTTCCGCTACATTTGTTGATCTAAAACTTGTTGTCTATTATATTTTATCAGATTTTTTCCATGTTGAAGACTAACGATAATTTGTTGTATATTATCTTAGTCATAATATTCTTTACTGGGCTAGTTGAGCTCACCCTTTCCTTTTTGTTCCATTTTTCTTCTCAGGAGATAAGAACATAGCAGGATCGAGTCGGGGCATGGAGTGATGGTTCTAGGAAGATGTTTTAGCAGTCCTCACTATTTCTATAAAATAGTGTTTGAATAATTGTAATGAGGACTTATTTACGTGTGGATATTATCTAGAAGATAATATTTGTATTTAAACTCACAGTAGGTATTGTGGTATTTCACACGACATTTGTATTATTGAAGTTGTAGTTTTCTTTATGTACCATGTATTTGGTGACTCAGAAAGGGTTGGGTGTTGTATACCTATTTTGGGGGCGTCACAGGTTACCTCGACTGGGAAGAGGCTGGAAGAGAAAAGAATAGACCTATAAGCCATTCCCGAGACAGCAGAAGCTGAAGAAGGAGCCATTCAGTAGATCGATGATCAGGACATCCGGACAGGACGGGACAGAGAAGGAGGGACGAGTCTCCTGAATACAGGAGGGACAAACACAGATCATCCCCTTGTAAAGAGGAGTCCGACCCCTTTGCTCGAAGGGTCGCAGAGTTGGAGAAGTTACTGGCAGTAAAGAATTCACCAGGATCACCTTCGTCTTGTATAGGCTCCCCTTTCTAGCCCGAAATTAATCATGTAACGGCTGACCCCAAAATGAAAATGCCCCCGATGGAGACATACGACGGGCTGGGAGACCCTTATGATCACTCGAACGGGTACGATAGGTTGATGACCTACTACGGCCATTCGAACGCTGCTAAATGCCACATGTTCGCAACAACCTTGAAGACGAGTGCCAGTGAATGGATGGGCACGTTGGCAAAAGGGTCTATTAACTCCTGGAATGATCTTCGGGAGAAGTTTCATGTTCACTTCGGGAGCAACAGGAGATGGAGAAAGATTACTGCTTCCCTCATGCACGTTCGACAAAAGTCAGATGAAAGCCTAGGCCTGTATGCCAAGAGATTTCGGGAGGCTGTTGGTTCGGTAGCAGAGTTGAACTCGCCACAGGCCTTAGGATTTTTCACAACTGGTCTGGACATTTGGAAGTTCAAGAAATTAATGAAAGATCTGGTGATCAACCCTCCGGCGGATTTAACAAAAGCTTTCTATCGAGCAGAGGGATTCATAGAGATTGAAGAGGTTATGAGAAACTTCAAACCGCACTCCAAATCTTATGAGAAGTCCAGGGATCGGGATAAGCAGAGTTATCAAAGGTCAGATAATCAGGGGAGATCAGATAATTATGGAAGGAAAGCCAATAACGGTGGTGGTTCGGGAAGTGGCCGACCACCCTTCCCGAACAGAAATGTCAACAAAGTTTACACTGCCCTTAACACTGACCGGGCAAAGATACTGGAGGAGATGTGGAACAAACCATTTTTTGAGCCATGTTCGACGCATTCGAAGCCTTGCAAGAGAGGTCGGGATAAATACTGCGAATACCATTAAAGTTGCAGACATACGATGGAGATGTGTAATGATTTGAAGGATTTAATTAAGAAGAACGTTCAGAATGGGCAGTTAGTACAATATGTGGTTGGTCGGGAAGGATCAGAAGCACCTTGGGAGGAAAATAGAGGGTCGGCTTAAGATACACAGTCAAAACTGAACCAGCCACCTCGAGTAGTGATTGATGTAATTTTAGGTGGTTTGGTAGGACATGTAACAGGAAAAAAGAGAAACGGACATCTCGAGGCTGTGTTGTCAGTAGCAAGTTCCTCGCCACGAAGAGATCATGCCTATCCGGGAATATCCATCTCATTCTCGGACGAAGATTACCCCACCTATCTCACAGAGCCACACGACGGGGCATTGGTAATAACGGCACAGGTCGGATCAGTGGACATGAAAAGGATGATGAAAGACAATGGGTCCTCGATTGACATTCTGCATACGCACGCCTATCAGATGATGGATTTAGAGGGGAAGAAGATGGAGTTGGGAGGAGAAGGCCCGCTGTATGGTTTTCAGTGGGGACCCGATACATGTGTCAGGAACCATCGAGCTGTTTGTCAAGTTCGGCACAACACCCCAGCAGACAAAAAATAATGGTAAGATTTTTCGTGGTACAGGTGGACCCTAGCAGCTTTGCAAGCGGTAACATTAATACCCCATTTCAAAATTAAGTTTTCGACACCAAACGGGATTGGGGAGGTAAAAGGCGGTCTTAATATTAACCGAAGGTGCTATCGGAATACTTTGATTTCTTCGGGGGTCAGGGTCAGCAAACAGAAATAGACGATGTCCATCGAAATAGAGCCATTCACCGAAAGTAGTACTGAACTGCTGGCTCTGCCAGCCGAAGAGATGAAGGATGTGGAGCTGATCCCGGGAAATACAGAGAAAATTATTAAGATTGGGTCAGGATTAGCAGAACCACTACGGACGGGACTGGTCAATCTGCTTCGGGTATATGCCAATGTCTTTGCCTGGGAGCCTAGCGATATGCCCGGGGTAAGTGAGTCGGTGGCTTTACACAGACTACATGTCGACCCGAAGAGAAAGCCAGTAATACAGAAAAGAAGAATCTTCGCCACAGAAAGGCAGAGGATCATTGATGAGGAAATTGCTAAACTGCTGGAGGCATGTTTCATTTTTGAGATCGACTACCCCGAATGGTTGGCAAACGTGGTTCTGGTTCAGAAACAAAATGGTACGTGGAGGCTATGTATGGATTACACAGATCTAAATAAGGCGTGCCCAAAATATTTCTATCCTTTTCCTAACATAGATCAGTTGATTGACGCCAACTCGGGGTATGACATGTTGAGCTTCGTGGATGCCTTCTCGGGATATCACCAGATTTCGATGAGCAAGGAGGATATCCCGAAGACTAGTTTCATCACTCATCGGGCCATATATGCGTATCAGAAAATGACCTTTGGACTGCTGAATGCCGGGGCAACATACCAGAGGATGATGAATTTCGTCTTTACAAGGCAGTTAGGGCGCAACATGGAGGTGTATGTGGAAAGCATGTCAGTCCAGGATCATCTAGAAGATCTGGAAAGCTACTTTGAAACATTAATGAGACACTTGACTTTAATCGATAAAGTTAAATCCGTGCAAGCTACATACTCAGAGCTGATGAATGTGAAGAAGAAGGTTCAAGAGGGCATTATTCTAGAAGCAAGAATCGATGAAGAGAGGAAATCTCAACCCTCAATTTTATTGGCCCATTTGAAATCCTCGATTAAGTAAGTGGCTTATAGACTCGTTTTACCGCCAAATATGTTTCGTGTTCATAACATTTTTCACGTATCGATGTTACGTAAATATGTGGACGACCCGAACTACATTATTAAATTGGAACTAGATGAGATAGCAGAAGATTTAATGTATGAGGAAATATCTGTTAAATCTTGGATAAGAAAGAATATATTCTACGCTCAAAGGTTATACCTCAAGAGTTAAAATCCGACGAAGTGTCCTCATCTGTTCGGCATACCAGGTACGTACGTAAATTTCGAGGGAGAAATTACATAAGGATTGGAGATTGTGAGACCCCAAATTTTGTGAATAAAGATTAATTTTCTCAAAATATATTTTTTAAGTATTATGGTGTGGATTTGATATAATGTTATAGTTGTGGGTAATATTTATAAATTTTGCAAAGTACGCAAGTTGTTATATAATATTCGATTGGTCGGAAATATTCGTTTTAACAGGAAATATTCGTACGACAGCACAATCTTTGGTGGACCCCACAACGAATTATTGTCGGATTGAAAAAATGACAAAAATATTTTTATGAAAATAACGACGGAAGTTTTACCATTAACCGTTAAACACCCGGTGTTAAAAGTACAGTAATACGCATGGTTGCATAGTAGCACACGGTATTGATTATTGATGCTTACGTGAGAAGTCACTCAGTTTTGTTCAATTATTGCTATAGTAATTGTTGCATAGTATCTCACGTTATTTGATTCAATTATTGTCGATATTTTATATATTATTAAATCAATAATTGAGATAACAAAGTTATTAATATTATTATTTACAATATTAACGATGTCTAGAAGTTCTGCCAAGGAGAGGTTTGTTCACCTAATTGCGCGCCAATAGGGAGAAATTCTTATTGGAAAGCCCCCTCTTTCCTGAGAACGACCCGGTCGATTAATAGTGTGAATTATAATAATGATGATGAGTTTTGTTTTATTATTATTAATAATGTAATAAAACAGAAAACTTTTTATATAAAATAAAATACTTTTTATAAAATTTTATTTTATTTGATTATATAAAGAATATAATATATTTTATTATGCATAGTATTTTCATAGTAAAATCTTTTTATATAAAACGGAATATTTTTATAAAGTTATTTGTTTTATTAGATTATAAATAGAATATATTATATTTTATTATGCATAGTGTTTGCATAGTATTTGCATAGTAAAATCTTTTTATATAAAATAGAATACTTTTATAAAGTTATTTATTTTATTAGATTATAAATAGAATATATTATATTTTATTATGCATAGTGTTTGCATAGCGCCTGCATAGTGTTTGCATAGTAAAATCTTTTTATATAAAATAGAATACTTTTATAAAGTTATTTGTTTTATTAGATTTTAAATAATATATATATATATATATATATATATATATATATATATTGTATTTTATTGCATAGTATCCTTTCTATTTTCCTATAAATAGGATGCTTAGTTAGAATTGAAATCACACCAGAAGTTCAGAAAATTCTTCTTCTATAATCTTGAGCGTATTTCTTTAGAGTTTTAAGAAGCTTTGAGCGTAGAGAACAGTATAAGTTTTCTTCAAGAATATCATCGCCCTACTAGTCGGAATACTCTTCTTTCTATGGTAAGGGATATTATTTATTGTACCCGTAAGGGATATTATTTCTTTTGTATTCATGAAGAGAATTTCTGTTATTCCTTATTATTATGTTGGAATAACATGTATATGCGAAGTACTGCATACATTGTGAAATTCTTCTATTATTCCTTATTATTATGTTGGAATAACCTGTATATGTGAAGTACCGCATACATGGTGAAATTCTTCTATTATTCTATTCTTTATTATTCTGTTGGAATATCCTGTCTATGCGTATTACGCGTGACCTGGTTCTGTTATATATTATTCTGTTGGAATAACCTGTCTGTGTGGTCTATCGCATGCATGGTGAATTCTGTTGTTATTCCATTCTTTATTATTTTGTTGGAATATCCTGTCTGTGTGGATTACGCATGACCTGGTTCAATTCTTTATTATTCTATCGAAATATCATGTCTGTGCGTTTATGCATGACCTAGTTCCATTATTTATTATTCTGTTGGGATTAACCTGTATGTGCGATCTATCGCATGCATGGTGAATTCTTCTGTTATTCCATTATTTATTATTCTGTTAGAATAACCTGTCTATGTGGATTACCACATGCATGGTGAATGATCCTTTGTATTCATTCTTTATTAAATTGTGGAAGTGATCTCTCTACGTGGATTTTCGCATGACGAAAAAAAATCCATTTGCAGTTTCATATATTCTATTATACTCAGTTGGTTAAAGTTTTGACTTCTATACTCTATGAAATTGGTAGAATATCCTGGATATTTGCTCTTCATCCAGTATCTTTTCATGGAAATAATCTTCTGAACATTCTTGAATTTTACTCTACAAAGCAGTATCATGTTGACAATTTGGACGTTATTGATTTCAGGATAAATTAACTTATAAAACTTTAAAATTTATTCTTGAACTTGTTTTATTGAATTATTATATCAATGTCATCATCCTCATGCTTATATTGTGATGAAAGTCATCTTTGGCTGACGTGTATAGATTGACTCGGTATGGTTTTAACCAGGGATCATTCGGTATAATCATGATCTGTAATGTTATAAATGATGTGTTAAAAGTCCTCAGTGGCCTGTATTGCATTGATGGACAGTTTTTGGTATTATTATGACCAGGGATATTCGGTATAGTCATGACCATTGATGACTTAATGAATATCATTGGCCCATAGTGCAGGGATAATTCGATGATGTGGTTTATTTATTAAGCTGAGTCTCAGCGATAAAAATTGATGAAAATATTTTAAATCATAGTAGATATCATTCTCTATTTGACTCTTCTAATGGATTGCTTATTCCACTGCAATTAAACTTGATGTCTATTGTATTTTATTAGTTTAACATTGTTGAAGGCAAATGATAATTTATCCTGCATTATCTTAGTCATAATATTTCTTACTGGGCTAGTTGAGCTCACCCTTTCTTTCACTATTCTCTTCAGGAAATGAGAACATAGCCAGGACTAGTTGGAGAATGGAGTGACGGTCCAGATGATAGTATTAGTAGTCCTCACTATTCTGTTGAATAGAGTGACAATAAATATAATGAGGACTCCTTTGAGTGTGGATATTGTCTAGATGACAATATTCTTATTAAAACTCTCAGTTTATGTTTTGTCGTATTTTACACGACAGCTGTATTATTAAGTGGTATTTAAATTTTGTACCATGTATTTGGTGACTCAAGATGGGTGATTTATACCACTTTTGGGGCCGTCACACGATCCGTGGCTTTTTATTGCATATATATATATATATGTGTGTGTGTGTGTGTGTGTGTGTGTGTGTGTATACATACGATCCGGATCTTAAGCTCACCTTTTATCTAACATACCTTACTCACCCCCCTTTAGCGACGAATCGGGCGACGATTCGGTCCGTCACTATATGTTTTGTCCATTGTTATATGTTGTCCGTCGCTATATATTGTATGTCGCTAAAAGTTAAGACAATGGTTCTATATATAGCGACGGATCGAATCGTCGCCCGGTCAGTTGCTAAAGGGGGGTGGGCAAGGTATATTAGATAAGGGGTGAGCTTAAGATTCGGACCGTATATACATATATATATATATATATATATATATATATTTACATATATGTCAGGCCTGGAGTTTACTTCATGGCCATTTATCGCTTATATATATATATATATATTTACATTTCAAAGTCCTGCCTGGAGTTTACTTCGTGGTAGTTGATCGTCCATATATATATATATATATATATATATATATATATATATATATATATATATATATATGGGAAATGATCCATAGCAAGTATTTGCTATGGATCAAAATTGGGCAAATAGCATCTTAGTCGTCCATTCTATAAATCAATGACAGGGATTAAAAATTAACACTAAGCGTACGCCAGACGAAGTGGCATACTATGAAAATCCAATACTTGCTATGCTAGTTCGTCTAGCGGATTCAAAAAAATAAAAATTCAGTTCCCAAA